>JAJSOF020000007.1:9070758-9545758 GCA_025594305.2 Periplaneta americana | reverse complement strand
AATAATAATAATAATAATAATAATAATAATAATAATACTATTTTCTTGAAGATAATTTGTGTTATTAGAATAATTATTTTTCGGTACTTGATATACCTGACGTGCCAAGAATTCAAAGACTGAAGGACACAAATTTAGAAAGAGAAAAATATAAACATAACCATAGCATTAATCTTTTAATTAAATTTAACCTAATAAAAGACTTATAAAGTATTTATTTGTATATTGATACAGTTGACAGTATGAATTAAACATGATTCCTTGTACTTCCTCTCAAATAATTTATGTACCTATAAAAGTTTCTGCAAAAAAAAAAATGGATATGTAAATTGGTTTTTTCTTTCAAGAAACTATATGAAAGAGAACAATGAAACTTTTCACCAGAGTTGGTAGATGTAATGTTATGGTTTATTTAACGACGCTCGCAACTGCAGAGGTTATATCAGCGTCGCCGGATGTACCGGAATTTTGTCCCGCAGGAGTTTTTTTACATGCCAGTAAATCTACTGACATGAGCCTGTCACATTTAAGCACACTTAAATGCCATCGACCTGGCCCGGGATCGAACCCGCAACCTTGGGTATACAAGGCCAGCGCTATACCAACTCGCCAACCAGGTCATCAACTGATTCTAAGACGTGCGAATAGAGCAATAATAATAATAATAATAATAATAATAATAATAATAATAATAATAATAATATTTTATTGAGCATAATTTGTGTTATTATAGTAATTTTATTATTTTTCGGTACTTGATATACCTGACATGCCAAGAATTCAAAGACTGAAGGTTGCAACTTTAAAAAGAGAAAAATATAAACATAAACATAGCATTACGTTTTCAATTAAATTTAACTTAATAAAACACTTATAAATATTTACTTGTATATTGATACAGTTGACAGTATGAATTAAATATGATTTCATATACTCTCTCTCAAATAATTTGTGTACATAAAAAGTTTTCTGCAAAAAATGGATCCGGCCAAGTGGTTTTTTCTTTTTACCAAAGTTGGTAGATATATGACATGTCTATATAAAATATATCAGATTATTATATTGTATGAGAAACGTGAGGGACAATGTTTTTTTTTTCTTTTTCTGAAAAATTAGTATTTCGAACTACAGTAGAACATCGATTATCTGAAACAATTGGGGACGGGGGTTGTTCGTATAACCGATCATTTACGGAAACAAATTTTACCGGTGTCATATAAACACTGCTATTAAACACAAAACTTTACATACAGTATATATTTTTTATCACATGTCTTACAAATAACACAGAGAACTGACTAACCTAGTTTGATAAGTTCAAAATGGTCATTAAAGTAGCCTCCAGTTTAGTAAAAGAAGTCCATTTTTTTTTTGTTTCAGAGCTGAGACGCGCTTTTTTGCTGCTAAATCTCGCAAATGGCCCTAGCAAAACTTCTACATGGCGCGCGCGCAAATTCAAATTTGCCGACTGGAACGCTTTCGGTTAACTGATGCTTCGGTTGATAGGTATTCGGATAATCGATGCTCTACTGTAGTTCGGTTTTTGCTGTCGACTCTTCAATTTGCCTTGTATATGCAATATTTTACTTTTTAAAATATTCATAAGAGCATAAAACATCTAATTTACTAAATACAAAGATTCGAAGAGTGATTTATTTACCAAAATTAACAAAGAATTTCATTCCACTCCATTTACTGCATTTCGCGGATCTTACATCAGCTTTGTAGGCTTGACATGTGGAGAAGTCTAACGCCATACACAAATATACAGTGCACAGAAATTAGATTAAATCAATTTACATGCATACATAATTCATCAGTTGACTAGAAGGTGTGACAATTAATATTTGAGGAGAAAAATTCGCTCCGGCGCCGGGGATCGAACCCGGGACCTTCGTTCTACGTACCAAGCGCTCTGACCACTGAGCTACGCCGAATTCAATCCACAGCATCGGACCGAACCTTCCTCCTTCAATGTTTCCCTTTTGGCCTGACTCCAAGTTAGGAATATATGTTGACGTATATGTCCAATGTCAACTGCCATTACATTAGGAGCGCACTCAGTTGAGTGACTTGTTTGGCCGGGATTCCGCAGCTAAGTGCACAGTAATCTGTACAGAAATATGCACTGCTAGCTGTGAGAATATTAAAAAATATTTTTATTAATTTGTCCTATTTGATATTATTCTGTAGGACAAATTAATAAAAATATATTTAATATTAGAAGGTGTGAGTACGCAAAAATTTTGATAATCTTGTTCTCAACCCTTTCTCTTTGTCCTTCATAACTTCAAGATATTTAGGCAGTGCATTGAAAACTTTAATACATGAATATTGAACTCAATTTCTATAACAGCTGAGACTAACAGAGGGTAGATGAAGATCTGATTTGTGTCTTGTATTATAATTAGGAATAAATATATTTCGTTTTTAATGTAAAATATCCGGGAAAAAATGTACTCACTAGATAAGGTCAGTATTCTAAATTTGTAAAGGAGCGAAGGAAACAACTTGATTAGGCGAAACATTTTCTTGTAATATTTTGGGAAAAAATTGCTTATTTCGCAGCATTTTGTGTGTAAAACTTTTCCTTTCACATCACAAATTATACAAACTTCTAGAACACTTAATACCTGTGAATAATCATTATTTTTAACAACATACTATGTTAACCTAATTGTATTTACCTTGCTGTTTCGCCCTAAAGCCTTTGTGTTGCGTGTGGACATTGGTGTGAAATGCAGGTTAGTTTACTTCTTGTTAAAGGCTAGCTTTGTCGTTTCAGTTGTTTGCTTATCATGAAGCGTGGATGATAAATAAGAAGTGTATATTAGTCATTATTCACTCAAGTCCGTCTGGCAACGCAGCAGTATCTTTTACTTTTTGTAATGTAACACTGGTAAGGGGAGGCAGAGGTGAATATTTCAAAATCCACAAAATTTATCCGATTTGTTTGAAATTGATCATGGATACTAAGTATGTTATTAGTAATGGACATACCAAGTTTCAACTTTCTAAGTACAATAGTTCTGTAAATATTAATAATTTTATGAAACTTCATATCGTTTGATATAAAATGCTCCATGCACCATATTGTAAGAAATTTTCAATATTTCTTTTTATTTATATGTTCAGAGAAGGTATATAAATAATGATAAGTATTAGTTTATTATGGGAATAATACAGTAATACAGTTATCTTGGTTTTAATTTCATACTTTTAAGGACACAAAATAAAAAACTAACACCGGAATATGAAAATAAAGATAATAAAAATGAAAAAAAAAAAAACAAATTTTCATTTTTTCTTCAGTTTTGTTCGAAAATTTTACCTCTGCCTCCCCTTAAATTTATTATGAAATGAAAGTGAGCAATTCCTTGAAAAATGGGAAAATGACAGTAATATAGAATCATATATGCAGAAAAAGTGTAAAATTTTATATTCGAACCTATGATATTAAGACAAGTGTTTAAACATCTACAATTAATCGTAAAATTCTAAAAAGTAATCTATATGTGAAAACGGACAAAATGAAATACAGGTACTACAATTAATCTTACATTAAATTGTAAACCTTTAAGAATATGTGTAAAAACCCCTTCCTCGCTGCATGATTTAGAACCAAACTGTATCGGAATAATTCTGTGAAACTTCGTACTTCACAGGCACTAGATAACTAGCCACTTTTAGTCAAGGGTCACTAGTGTCGAGTTCTACGGTAAAAAATCAATTTTCGTTTTTTTTTGTACGAAAATATTTCTTTGGCTTTTAGGGAGCTGATAGTAAGAGGTATTTTGCCTCTGTATCTTCTTTTAGATCCGAGAGTGATTTGTATACAGATGTGGTCCATATATCAATATTGTGTCTCTTTTTACAAATTTGCCTTTTTCTCGATTCTACATTTTTAGATGTTAAGAAAGCTCCATGCTTGTGCAGTTTTCACCAAATTCAATGAAAATATTCGTACGTGTCGTTGCACATGTTATCTCAGATCTGACGTTGAGAAATTTGAAGTACCTACATGTCTTAAAATGTAGGAGCTAAAATTATTACGTAATTAAAAATTAAGAATAATAAATGTCAGATTTTCAAAAAATGTATTATGCCTGAATTAGTCTAGATATCATGAATATTTAAAGGCTAGAATATTTCCCATGAAACTCCTGAATGAACTTGCTGTATTTAAATATAATGCGCGTGGAACATTTTGATTATATCATTAATTTGCATAATCAAAATAAAATTAACTTCGAAACTAGCAGTCCGATTCAGCTGAAAATTTTCAAATACCTTATTCTTAATGCATCTAACAAACAGTTAAAAAATAAAGTAAATCCGATCGAACCTGTAAAAATTTCAAACTCAGTCCTAGTGTCCCTAGTTAAAAGATGAAATAAATCGGATCGAACTTGTAAAAATTTCAAACTCAGTCCTAGTGTCCCTAGTTAAAAGATGAAATAAATCGGATCGAACTTGTAAAAATTTCAAACTCAGTCCTAGTGTCCCTAGTTAAAAGATGAAATAAATCGGATCGAACTTGTAAAAATTTCAAACTCAGTCCTAGTGTCCCCAGTTAAAAGATGAAATAAATCGGATCGAACTTGTAAAAATTTCAAACTCAGTCCTAGTGTCCCTGGTTAAAAGATGAAATAAATCGGATCGAACTTGTAAAAATTTCAAACTCAGTCCTAGTGTCCCTAGTTAAAAGATGAAATAAATCGGATCGAACTTGTAAAAATTTCAAACTCAGTCCTAGTGTCCCTAGTTAAAAGATGAAATAAATCGGATCGAACTTGTAAAAATTTCAAACTCAGTCCTAGTGTCTCTAGTTAAAAAATGAAATAAATCGGTTCGAACTTGTAAAAATTTCAGTGTCACTTAAGAACAAACCAAATGAAAAGCAACCAAAAAGGTAATTATAAGAAACGTTAGTATAATAATTCACTAAATATAATATTAGAGGAGTCGTATCAATTAGCGTGATAATATTATAAACTTGAAATCATAAACAACATTAAATTATCTCATTGCGTCTTGTGCTTTTTTATAACTGATAGGCCTATTTATAACAGGTAACAAACTATGCAAATTCAGTCAAAGGTACTCAGAATTCTCAAATAATTCTAGGTTGCAGAATTCATGACCTGGTTTAATGCTTTGTTGAACAAATTATTTACTTACTTACAAATGTCTTTTAAGGAACTCGGAGGTTCATTGCCTTCCTCACATAAGCCCGCCATCGATCCTATCCTGAGCAAGATTAATCCAGTCTCTACCATCATGTCCCACCTCCCTCAAATCCATTTTAATATTATCCTCCCATGTACGTCTCGGACTCCCCAAATGTCTTTTTCCCTCCGGCCTCCCAACTAACATTCTATATGCATTTCTGGATTCGTCCATACGTGCTACATGCCCTAACCATCTCAGACGTCTGGATTTAATATTCATAATTATGTGAGGTGAAGAATAAAATGCGTGCAGTTCTTAGCTCCAAATATTTTCCTAAGCACCTTATTCTCGAACATCCTTAGCCTATGTTCCTCTCTCAAAGTGAGAGTCCAAGTTCCACAAGCATACAGAACAACTGGTAATATAACTGTTTTATAAATCCTATATTCTAGGTTTTTTGAGAGCAGACTGGATGACAAAAGCTTCTCAACCGAATAATAACAGGCATTTTCCATATTTATTCTGCGTTTAATTTCCTCCCTAGTGCCATTTATATTTGTTACTGTTGCTCCAAAATATTTGAAGTTTTTCACCTCTCGAAATATAAATTTCCAATTTTTATATTTCCATTTCATACAATGTTCTGGTTACGACATATAATCATATACTTAGTCTTTTCTGGATTTACTTCCAAACCTATCTCTTTACTTGCTTCAAGTAAAATTCCCTTGTTTTCTATAGTAGTTGGACAAATTGTAGGACATTAAACTTCGCAATGTATTTGCAAATCAATTTGATTTATTGGTAGTTGTTTCTGATGAAACGAAGCTGCCTATGAACATTGGACATTTTTATGTTGAGAAAGCGCTACTGTTCGATTAAATTCTCGAATGTAAAGAATTGTGAGGTCATAAAAAGTGGGGTACGTTTGTCCTTGATAATTTCTTACGTTTTTAATTATAGTCGTAATAAGAACTGTGTTTCGGTGTATCCACTTTTGAAGTTTCTTCCATTACCTGCCAAGAAAACAGCTTTGTTGCGAATATTCGACGAAATTAATCCTAAATTTATCTGACAACATAGCATAAGGGAAATGAGTTGTGAAACAAGTTGCTAATACTGTATTTTCTACTAAATACTGGACACTGGTGTGGGAGCAATCAATTTAATAATCATGCCTCGTACAGTGATCGTTCTTTACAACGAAATATGCAAGGAGATGGGATTCACACAATTCTGCTCTTGTTGCGTGCCGATGTGCGATGGCTGTTATGAGGATGCTGCCGAGTCTTCTTTTTAAACTGAAAAAGGAAGAAAAGTATTTCTTCTGAAAATGGGAATCCCATTTTCTTCCATATTTTGAAGATGAAGAAGGCTGGTTCTTTCATTTAGCTTACAAGGCTGAATTTTTTAAGAACGTTTAATGACCTCAATCAATAACTCAAAGGCTTTGATATTTTCAAAGAGCGTAAGAAGGTGAAAGGATTTTACAAGAAACTTCTGTTTTGTGTTCGAATTAGGAATAGGAGGAGGTGGGGTATAGTGTAACAGAAAAGTTATTTTTGACATTTGTGACGAATATAGTAATGAAATCAAATTTGTTCTGAGGTATGATTATTCCTTCATTATTAGACAGTAGTTGTAATGTACAAAAACCTTGCAATTATGCAATTAATATACTTATTTTGAATATATTCATTAGGTGAGACATTGTTACACTGTGCCCCGGTATGGGGTACCCTGTACCAAGGTCTGGGGTAGAGTGTAACATCGGATAATGAGTGAATTTGCCGTCAAATAGTCATTACAAATATAACTGATTCATATTTTGTTGCTTCATAACATTATTTTATATCGCCTTACCAGTTCTTAACACTATAATTATTAAATAATCACACAGAACAAATAAAGAAACAGTACTTTAACTAACATCTCAGTTGCTAAGATTAACTTCAAATTTCAGTCATGCAGTATGGCGTTTTGTTTTTCCCAAAGACACAGATTATCGAAGAACTATTTTTATACCCCGTTCAGACACAGAAGCTACATCAGGTTGAAATAGATATACGAACTTAGTTGTGTCCCTGGTTCCTCTTCGAAGAAATGACACTTCATAAATGAGGACCGTTTTTGCAAAACTTGCTAACTGCAAAATTTGCAAAATTGAGATTTTGGTGGATTCGTTAACATAAAGCAGGCCTCTACACGATGTTGAAGTTATCTTAGTAAAATTGAATTATTTCTCTTCATTGTAGTGTGTCAAAGTTTGATGGTTGCACCTATAACCTACTTGCCCCCATTCAGTTTTTTGTCTCTCCTGTAAAATTTATTTTTTTTCAGTTAGCAAGTTTTGCAAAAACGGTCCTCAAATCTCCATCCAAATCCTTGTCATTCTCTATTTTACCGACATAGGCTAATAGACTTTAGTTTTTCCGGTGAACTGAACAAGAACATAATTCCCTTTCACGGGTTCCTCTGTGGACGTCAATTTTTGTTCAACCTCATCATCTATCACTCAGTTTTCATCACCTAAGGAAGACAAAACGAATGCAGATCTCATCTTTCTCACTGTCTGTTGAATCATCCTTTTGGGAAAACAGTGTTTTTCTAACTTTTTCTGTGTCATTGGCTTTTAGCCTGCCTCTTACGAGACCGTTCTGCAAATGACAAGAGATTATCTATACTGTTTTCGCTGTAAGAAAAATCCTAATGTAAACATAAGCACGTTGCTGTCATACCCGTGATTGGCTGCCAGTCGAAACACTCACACGACGCAGGAAAATATAGTTCGTATATGGAACACACAATCTTGTAATATTTGAAAATAAAAAATTGAATTATAGTTATTGAATACGATGAAACATTTAACTTGACTCATGTGTAAAACGCTATGTAAAAGAAAAGCTACTTTTATATTTTATTATGTACTATGAACGCGGATGAATACCAACAGTAATACCGAGGTAGTCTGTATTTGTAACAAGCTGGCGTCACTTGAGCTCGTAGTTGTTCACGTAAGCACGTGGTACTGAAGTATGGCTTGCGTATCCTCAACTGTCCACTGTGAATACATAAGACTTAAAAATAATTTAATTGCAGTAATTGTAAAGTAAATGTTTCCTAAACAAACGAATGCATAGTAGTGAGGTTGGGCCTACTTAACGAGTAACGGTAATTGTTTAACATGAAACAGAATGTACAACAGTAGGCTGGAACATGTACTGAAAATCTATGGCGCCAAACAGCGGCCAATGAAGCCTCACTTCAGTCACGTGCTGTTATTTACATTAGGATTTTTCTTACAACGAAAAGATTATAGAAAGAGTTCCATAGTTGACATTTTTCAATCCTGCAGCCTTATGAAGACTCGTTGCAGAAAGAACTAAGTTAACTGTAGCTCTAATATCACTTTCACTGAAAAGTCCAATGTTCGTTTTTCTTTCCCTTTTTCGAACAATTTTTTCACTTTGTAATGAATAAAATCCTAAATTTTAATATTATCAAATATACATCCCTAAAATATTCAAATTGTCGTTCAACAGCGTTAACTACCAGTGTATATATTTTTTTTATAAATTATGTCTCAAAATGGGGTACAGTGTAACACTGTTACACTTAACCCCATTATATTTTTTTACACTGTGCCCCACGATACAATTTTCCATTTCCTTTGAGGTTATGAACTCAAATAAAGGCGGACAATTTTGATACAACATACAGTATTATTCACATATATGACGAGTTTATACAGAGAGGGAGTGAGAAAAAATCAATTATATTTTACAAAATATTGACTATACAGTGTAATCATAAAAACTTACTTTACTTACCACAAAACATCTAGTACTCGACCACGTGGACAGTAGACCAGGAAGTGCATTCAATATACGATGCTTTGAAAATGTAACGACTGCCGACCAAAACTTGTATAGAAACAGGTTTACAAACATACTTATTGGCGCTCAATTCAAGATGTTACACTGTACCCCACCTTCCCCTGCTGTATTTTTCGTAACTAATTTTGAACTTTGCCAAAGAAAATGAAGTTCGTGTTATTGGTGGAGTTTTGGAATAATTTCCAGAAATTGATAGAGAAGAGTAATATTGGATTACAAACCTACAGCTGAACAGCTGAAAACCCGGGTTCGAGTCCCGGTGCCGGAGAGAACTTTTCTCTGTTCAGTTCATCCTTCATCATATGAAGTTGTGTTGGTTTTAATGTTATTTTTGTTTCGATTTACAAATGTGTAGTATGGATATGTGATACGAGAAATAATTAGTAGAGGGCATGTAATATATTTTCTTTTCATATGAAGCTCCATACCTAAATTGAGGCCATTTCCGGAAGAAGGGCACATAAGACAATATGGTGATTCGAGTAATCCTAGTTTAAAGATTTTGTTTTAATTTATTTCAATGAACACTTTATTCTTGCATACAAGAATAAATTAAATATATGTAGAATATCATTATGAACCCACTTTCACAATACAAAGCATTTTTATCAATATATTTCATTTTAAAATATTACTTGTTATAAGCCATTATGTGCCCTTTTTCCAGAAATCAGTCTAACATCAGTTTTAGGCTGCTTGAAGCTGTAGTTACAGTATTGTTTGAAATATTTGAAGTTACGTAACTCATTTGGAGCTTTTTACCTGTATCCTCTAAGAATTTCTTCGAGAAAAGATCGTACAGTATTCTGACACTTACAATCCCGACGCTGTTATTTCCGGCGTGACTCCGCCCCTTTGCTTACGTCTTAGAAAGTAAAGGCTCTATAAAGTCTACTAGTAGTAGTAGGTAGGTAGTATCGTTCGCCATTTTTGTTCTCACATTGCCGAGCTACCATACGAGGAATCTATTTGCCACATCGTTAAACATTATCATGTCGTAGCTCCTATGATAATAAATCAAACGCAATGTAATTCAGCAAATAATTTAGCGGCAAATAACGTCTTCGTGTGCTTTCTGCGAACGCCTAAAAAAGAGCTAAAATGGCTGGTGATTATATTAAGTATTTATCGAGCCTTAATAAATGAATCAGCGAATCACAAGACGCACACGTTTAAATGTAGCCGACCTGCAACGCGATTGGCTGCCGGAAATTAGAGCGACGGGACTATAGATCCGGATCTTCGAAATACCTCAAAGAAGATTTGTGTCAGCGGTAATGGCTTTCTTGGCTGGGAGTTGTGCTTAGGCGTTCTTCTAACATTTGCCAAATATTAGCCTCTATTTTGTGAATGTTTGCCTCTTCCCTCCACAGATGAATCACTGGCCAGTGTTTTATCTTGAATAACTCTGAGTCTTTTAACTGATACCTGACATAGCTTTAATATCAAACCACGACAAACTTTAAATTTAGTGCCATTTGTATGGAGAAAATATTCCCAAATATTTTCCCTGAGCTTCTTTGGATTTAATGTTGCCTTCCGAGCGTGTGTATCTGACTACTTCAACGTATATTGGCTTAAAAATGAATCCTATATTCCTTACCTTGATCACTACAGAACGTTCCAAAAAGCTCTTCTTGCTTACTGATAGGTACTTTGAGATAGCGTTGTTCTTGACAACACGATGATACTGCTGAAAAGTTGTTTCTTTTATGCCATTTCCGTTGCTTGGAATACGTCTGACCGGTCTGCCGTTTTCTCTTCTTTTCTTTCTCTTAGAATTGTCGTAAGATAGTATTTTTTTGCCCATTAGTATGGTAGGAATAGAACGGCTATTGGACTAACAACCGCAGCCTGAACCTACTGTACACTTGCTGTATTAGCAATGAATCTGAACAACTCTACGCTCGCAAAGAAAATGCTCTCCCGACCTCTAGCGTTGAGATAATGAAATAAAATTTTGGTGGAATAATCTACCTAATATAGCGGTTACGTTTAAACAATTTCCCGAAAAAGGGCTTATAGGACTATAGGCCCGTCTTCCGGAAATCGCCTCAATTATTCTCAGCTCACAACATATCTTTCACTATGGTTAAGTCAAGGTATATCGTACGTGTCTGTTAGGGCTATCATTTCAGTATTGGAGAACTTGCGACTACAAATCAGACGAGTGGTCGCACAGGTCTATAGCTGCCCCCAATGCCGAGATATTACTGGGAATCCGTTCGGCAGAGCTAATTTTATATGCAAATTCGGCGCCCTCATGTCCGTAAGGAGGGGAGGTGGCGTTATAGGGCGTGGCTACATAAGTTACATTGGTTCATGACGTAACTACTGCTCACATCAGCATTCGACTGTGGCTCATAGTGCTGTTGCAGTAAACATTTAAAATTTTGTCACTTTTTGTTTCACCATGGATCCCGGAACAGGTGCTTATCCTCGGTGCGGGGATAGACGTAGTCTGCGTCAAAATACAGGATTGTTATTTTAAAGCAAATTATTTGTTTTCATTTTCCTAGTATTAAATAAAATTAATAATTTCTTTCATTTTTTTTTCGTAACGCATGGCAGAAATTTGGTAGATTTGACCGAAATACGATTTATCTGATCATGCAATATCCATGGCGCTACAGCCCTTTGCAGGGCCAAGACCGACCAGCCGGCTGCTGGCCTCACGTCCACATGTCGAAGCAGAGGTGGACGATCATCCAACCAGAATGGAGGTATCGTGTGGTTAGCACGATGATCCCTCCAGCCGTTATAGCTGGTTTGCGAAACCGAATTTTCGCTACCAATCGTAGCTCCACAAGTGCATCACGATGTTGAGTGGGCACCGGTCCCATGCACTGGCCGAAATTTCATGAGAAAATTTCTTCTCTTATGAGGACTCGAACCAGGGTGGGATGCCTTAGAACGCGACGCCACGGCGCGAGACTAATCATGTAATATTCCTTTGTTAATTTCGTTCGTTATTTCTTTAATTTTTATGAAATATAGTATTATACAGGGTGTTAAAAAGTATCCAATATTTTAGGAGATGCTAGTATGCATCAAAACAAGAAAATAATGTCTAATAAACATGAGTCCTACGCCCACACTTCCTGAGATCTGAACACTTGTTCATAGGTGGTGCTCAATGTGATGTCAATTCATGGCACTTCGGCGTAAGGAATCACGCACTCTTTGAAAATTTGTTTTAATACGTTAATAAGAAAGTCGTCCACATCTGTGGAGTAACGGTTAGCGCGTCTAGCCGCGAAACCAGGTGGCCCGGGTTCGATTCCCGGTCGGGGCAAGTTACCTGGTTGAGGTTTCTTCCGGGGTTTTCCCTCAACCCAATATGAGCAAATGCTAGGTAACTTTCGGTGTTGGACCCCGGACTCATGTCACCGGCATTATCACCTTCAACTCATTCAGATGCTAAATAACCTGAGATGTTGATAAAGCGTCGTAAAATAACCTATTAAAAATAAGAAAGTCCTGATAACGATCCCCAGTTAATTTCTGAGTAGCACGTATGGCCCTATTAATCTGTCACCAAGAACGCCTGGCCATAAGTTGATTGAGAATCGGTATTGATGCCTTGTTTCTTCAATTGCATGGGGATTTTCATCAGCCTACTCATGCTGATTACGAAAATTCACATCATCTCTGCTGAACCCCGCTCATATCCACAATCAGGCTTTTGTTTTCAGTATTCCTTGCGACGTATCAGTATTCCAAGCCAGGGATGTCAACTGCGGTATGATTATCTGGTAGTCTGCTGTATTGTAGGGCAAAGAAATGCATTGCCATGAATAGACGTCACATTGAGCACCTCCTATGAACAAGTGTTCAGATCTCAGAAAGTATGTGTCGTAGGATCCTTGTTTATTAGACATTATTTTCTTGTTTTGATGCATACTATCACCTCCTAAATATTGAATACTTTTTTAATACCTTGTATATTTGCTATTTAATAGTTTGATTCTAATTTTTGTCGTTTATAACTTATTATTTAAAGCATAATTTTGAATGTAGCCTATATAATTTAGTTTATTTTGTATGCAGGTTGCAGACTACTTATAAATTAAACATGCAACAGCAACTTCGGGGGGAAGAAGCTGAACAGAAATTACATCTGGGGGTAAGCGAACAAGGAAGGTTGTACACCACACCACTGAGCTAGTCAAAATACGACAGCAGTAACGCTGCGTGTAATATCTAGTGCAAAAGAAGTAGTAACAGTTGTTTAAGTACAGCTCCCTTCAACATCCACGGCTATTTCCGTCCCTACGAGTAGTTTAATGAGGGGTTAAAATGAGGCAGGAGAAACGCTACGTGTAGTATATTCCATTATGTTTATGTTTCAATTACGACTTGCCTGTTCGTGTAACATAGATCTATTGCCGCTAGCTGTTAGTTAATTATATGGACTTTGTTCATGACCCATGTTTCAGACTGGTTACATACCAGGTAAAACCGGTACAAGGTCGGTTTACAGAGAAAAGTTTATGAGAAAATAATATAAAATATTGTCCAGAATTTGATTTTAAAATAGTTATTACTTGATATCCACCGGCACGTCCATAAATCCGGAAAATGTTTGTTTAGAGCATAGTTGTCTTTGAGACCTGTGATCAATGAGCTGTGAAAATTTGATCTACAGTGAAAGGTAATGCGTCGTTTTGTTCTTCATTTCGGAAAAGGAAGACAACCCTTACCGAAATTATGATGGAGCAATGTATGATGTGCTTCTCATGGAATTGTACAGAGCGATTCAAACCTAAGGGACCGACAAACTTGCTATTTCTCAGCACTACAAGTTGGCAAGCAGATCGCCAGCTCTCGCGGATAACATTGTTGTCGATGCATTACACTACAGTATGTGAAGTGAGTTTTTGTGCAACTAGTGAATTATTCTTTTAAGGAAATGGAAAGAATCAATTTCAAACTTTCTCAAAATATCCTCCACTACTTCCTGGACACAATTTTCAGCTATGTATGAAGATTTGGAACACTCGCTAGAGTTTATTCTCATTAATATTGCGTATTGGACGTGTTGTTTCATCCTTATGGACATTTATTTTAAAACACAACACATACGACTTCAGTTCAGTAGGTGCGTTTCAACGAGGAAAATGTGTTTCCTGTGATTTGTATATAACTATGGTTAAAGTATTTTTTTCTCAATATAGTTGAAACAGCCGACTAAGTGGTAAGTAGGATTCATGGTTTCAGACCCAAAACGTTGCTTTTAGGTTAGACATGGCCGGTATGTTGTTCTGACGCACAAGCAGAGTCGAATTAATAGGTTGTGGAATGTGGTGAGATTTTTATTGGCTCATAATCCACATGGTCGCGTTGTCTGACATTGTTTACTATGCTCTGATTTGTCTGTTTTGTCGCAGTACTGTTAAAATATATTGTTTATATTTCTTTACCCCTGTTGTAGTAAATATAACAGTCAACTTCAGGTTCAGGGTCGGAAACCGCCAGCCCTACTGATTAGGAAAACCCACACATTTTGTTCTGGCCGAGATTATAGCAAGCCTAATTTACCGGAATTCTTACCGAGCTGGGAGATTTCTGCGTGGTAAGTAGTTCGATGATTATTTTTATTTTATATATTTATTTAGCGATACTGTATAAACTATTAGGTTATATAGAACCGGTGGAATTTGTGATAGTGAGATTATATTTGGCGAGATGAGGCCGCGGATTTTCCAGGAATTACCTTATATTCGCTTTGCAGTTGGGAAAAAATCGAGGGGGGGGGATCCAAACAGATAATCAACGAAAGCGAACTCACGCCCGATCGCGGCTTCGGATCAGCAAGCAAATGCGTTACTGCCTGAGCTACGCTGGTGACTCGTTGGATTTTTCTTATTCCTTGTAGACCTAAAGAAAGGGTGATAGAACATATAGGATGCTCTGAAATTCAAGTAAGATTCCTCCATAATTAAGAAGTTAAGCGAAAGATCACTTGCCAGACTGTAGTACCGTGAAACTATAAGAATGTTATCCGCGAGAAATTACGATCTTCTTGCCAGATTGCAGTGCCGAGAGACGGTAGGCGTGCCAGTACCTTAGATTTGAGAAGCCTTGCATGTGTAGTGTTCGTTGTGCTCATCTTGTATATTACTGAAATAGAGTATAGAGTTGCGTGTGTGATTCTCAGGGCTTCATTTTATACATCTCTCTATAAATGAAGGGTTCAGAGCCATAGCGGGCCAAGCGCCGTATATTAAGAACGGAGAAAAAAGGGTCAAAGTTAAGTAACTACCACAATTCAATGACACATATAGCAAATAATATAAAGTATACACATCAAAACTAAATGATACGTCAATCTGCATTAAGGGTATATGTACGTGAACGACCGCAAATATTATCAGAAAATGCAGGCTCTAAATTTCTAAAATTTTATAAGGAAATGAATTCACAATTGGACAAAAAACAAGGTACCACAATACTTATTACAACTTAAATATCTTACAAAAGTATAAAAAAGGTTACTAATATTATTTCTCAAACCAGTTTTATCAAAGTATGAAAAAATATATATACTGCTGTTACATCTTTTGGTAACCATAAAATTGTTATGGTCTCTCTGATGTCTTTAATATTTTTTCTGCATGTAATAAACACTTATTTCTGAAAAGTAGACTACTCTCAGACATGCAGAGTTGTTTATTTTAATACAATTAATTTTTTGTCCTATATAAAATATATTAAAATTTACATAATGTTTTGTTACCTAATTTTCTATTTTCAAAGAAATGGGCATTATTATAGTCTAACTTTGCATAAATGCATGTTAAATGAGTGTACAAAATTTCAGAATTCTCTCCTAATCGTTATGGAGTTATGAAATAATGTATGAAAATTTTCAAATTTTGGAAAATTTAATTTAAAGTAAACAGTGAATTCTAAAAAAATATTATTAGTAACCTTTTCATGCTTTTATCAGATATTTAAGTTCTAATAAGTCTTGTTGTGGTACCTTGTAATTTTTGTCCAATTGTGAGTTCATTTCTTTATAACATTTTAGAAATTTAAGCCTGCATTTTCTGATAATATTTGTGATCTTTCACGTATATATACCCTTAAACTATGGCATTCACTTAACTTTAACCCTTTAAATTTCACTTGGCCCACTGTTGCTCTGAACTCTTCAAATAGAACACACAGAAGATTTTGTCTTAGGTTTCCAAGAATTAGTTTATACGAGGCAATAAAACCACGATTTGATAGCTATGCTTAAAAAAATTGGTGTTATGGTAAGAATGTGGAAATAAAGCATACTGCTCTTACAGAAGAAACACGTCACGATGGATGACGGGGCACACGTGTAGGAAGAATCTGAAGGCGAATATTGTACAGTAGAACCTCAATTATCCGTGGTAATGAAGGGGGTGGGCTGAACGGTTAATAGAAAAAATCGGATAATCCGTACCATTAAATATTTGCGTAAATTTAATGAATAATATTTACACTTTCGTAATTCTCTTCGTGGTGTTATGTTTAACATGCTAGATAATGGATCAGAAGTTCATTAATTTAAGTCTGGTTGTCAATGACGGGTTTTAAGGGCCACGGAAACTCCTTGTAATGGCTGTCTGTGAAAAGAAATGCGTAGTGGAGATCTCGTTTTGTTTATACGCTCAAATCTCTTTCCCCAAACCACTCAAATATTTACACTTTTTTTCTTCGATTCTTAGCACAATGAGATTCCTTTTGATATATGGTTTATAACTTACATTTCTACTTATGGAATATCAAGTACTCCTTTGTCCTTAGGTTATGAACCTTATAAGGTATTTGATACACCCGTAGAAAACATTTCATATAGAAGTTATACAGTACGACCAGCGAATAGGGATTATAAAGAATGGACACTTCGCATCGGTACCTTTGATGTAGCCGGACTGATTTCAATGACCTTCAAGCGAGCTGAAGCGTCAGATTCTGCTTTCTCCCTAGAGTTGGCGCTGACATCACACTAGCTAGCAGTCGACACAGCGGAAATATAACACATACAATTAATACATCTAGGTACATTATGTACTCAAATAAAATAAATTGGATCCATAAAATAATAAATCCTTCATTAACTGCAATGTCTAGACTCTAGAGTTCCTTTATAATGAGAGTTGAGACGTTGACCCCAACAACAATTAAAATATGTAATGATTTGATAGCGCTGAAAATGGAAAAACAAAACTCTTACGAGAAGTAAAACCATATACCTATATTATATTATTATACAAATATTAAATGAATTCGATACTTAATTTTATAATGTATTATATTATTTTATAATATAATGTATTATATCTGAAATATAAAATATTATTATTACAACTAGTTTGTCACTGAGAAATAAGGAAAAGCTGTTAACTTTAATTTATTTGAAGCAAAGCGTTACTGAATTATGCAATAAGGTAGACGATGTTTGGATCCTGTGCCTTAACTCTATTCTCAATTAATTATCTTAGCGTATGCTCGATTACACTACCTGTAGCGCTTGAAAGTGGAACTAGCCGCTGGCGCACAGACAAACAAAACAGGAAAATTCACTCAGTGTCCATTCTTTATAATCCCTATTCGCTGGTACGACATTTCGAACAGTAGATCATACTGTGTAAGGAAAAAGGCTTGTAATAACATTCTCTAGAATAAAATAACGTGCTAATGCAATGTACAGTCCTTCATATATTTCTGCAGAAGAAAAAAAAAACGAGAGAAAGACAGACGGTTAATTCACCAATCGGTTAATAGGGTGACGGATAATCGGGATTCTACTGTAGTGCGTAAGATAAGTATACAAGAAGATATACTAAATTATGAAAAAAAAAAGGTAATTTTAACTTCCTAATACAGTAGCGTGCAAATTAATCCGAACAACGTAATTACTTATGCAAAAACACTCAAACGGGATAAAAAAAAAAGGATCTAAGACATACCTCAGTAATCTATGTAATTGCTCCTAATAACAGCTCTGAGACGATTTGGCATGGATTCAATAATTTCCCACAAATATTCTTCATTTCTTCATCGCGAAACCATACACCAATGAAGGCAGTAATCATCTTCTCCTTTGTAGAACAATCCATTTTTTGCATTCTTCTTTTGCAAATTGACCACAAGTTCTCAATGGGGTTGATGTCTGGTGAGTTGCCTCAGGGAACCTGAAATTCTTCTTGTTGAAGAATTCGGCCTTTTTCGAGACGTATGGCATGGTGCCAGGTCTTGTTGGAACACACCTCTGCCATCGTGATTTTTGCAGCTGGCGTACTATTCTGGTTTCCAGTAAGTGAATATATTTGTAGAATTCATCATTCCCTTGATAGCTATAATGCTCCAGGATGATCGTGCTAAATGACTCGAAAACATTACTTTAAGGGGGTATTTGGGTGCTTGTTGGAGATGAGCTGCTGTCTTTTTCGGACCCTTTCTTCGGCATGAAACACGTGTGGCCAGGACCCGAAATGAGACTCATCGGAAAAAGTACATCTTTCCAGTCATTCACTGTCCAGTGTTGATGTAATTTTGCCCACATTAAGCGTTTTTTGCACATAACAGGGGTTAGCAGTTGCTTCTTAATAGGCTTACGAGCCCTTCGTCCATTTAAAGCCTAACTGTTGCGATGAATATTCGCCCTAGTGGCAGCCATTTTCGCGGGTTAAGTCGACAGCAGTTAGTCTAGAATTTAATTTACTTTTCCTGACAATTAAATGATCATCTGCAGGTGAAGTCTTCCTTTTCCGGCCACAGTATCCTTTTTTTCTGGGGTGTGATGGATCCAGTGTCCTGTATCGTTTTATGATCAATTAACAGTAGCAAACCGATGTGACATTCTGCCTCTGTGTCATAGAAGAATGCTCTGCTAATGTTATAATTTTAGCTTTTCGTGGTTGTATCCATTTGCCAAGAATGTACAAGGATTGCAGTATTAAGTCTTCAACACAACTGAAATGCTTATAAGTACAAAACGACAGGCAAAATGTCACATATTATAAAAAATAATAATAACGACAGACCTTCAACAATGGAATTAGACGTACTACAGATGTCAATTAAAGCGGTATGAGCAGCTGTGAGGCCAACAATGACAGAAAATGTAAAAATATGTCGTGTTCGTTAATTTGCACGCTACTGTATACCTATTGCTGAAATAGATTTCAATATGCTTGGGTAATATTCATAATAAAATAATTTAATAATCTAATTTTAATAATAATAATAATAATAAATTGCAATTTTAAATATTATACTTGTTTTCAACGCCGTGGCGTCGTACTAAGGCATCCTGTTCCTAGGACTCGCGTTACGGAATGCGCGCTGTTTCGAGTCCTCATGGGGAAGAAATTTTCTCATGAAATTTCGGCCTTTGTAACAGGTGCCCACCCAGCATCGTGATGCAAATAAAAGTTATGATAGGTGCGAATAATTTCGGTTTGCGAAAGGCAGCTATAACGGCTAGAAGGATGATCGTGCTAACGACTCAATACCTCCATTCTGGTTGGATGATCGTCCACCTCTGCTTCGGCATGTGGACGTGAGGCCAGCAGCCGGCTGGTCGGTCCGGGCCCTTCATGGGCTGTGAAACCACGGATTATTATTATTATTTTATTATTATTATCCATTATTATTATTAATTACTTGCTTTCACATTTAAAGTAGTTGAAGAATTAATAATTTCTGCCTTGGATTTTCGTAAAGACTACTCCGCACATACAGAAAAATATCTTTATGCTCGACCATGCCGAAATGTAATAATTATACACCTGGTAGCAGTCCTTTAATGCATGTCATTAAAGTACACCTATTCATTAAAGTACAGGTGTTCAGCCAATGACAACTCAACTTACAGGTGTTCAGCCAATAACAAGTCAGCTTTGTACCGTTATAAAACCGCAAGTATCGATTATTCTCGGATATGCAATCGAAAGAGAATTAGCGAAAAGTCACGTGGCTGGAAGGCAAGTCAATACTGTCGCAGAAGGTTATGTTCTGTTACTATAATAATTAGCGTTAATTGTAAATAATATTCAAATAAATTTAATTTGTCATCTCGTTTTTCAATGTCGAATTCAATAATCAAGGTTATATCAAGTTTAACAATTACATCAAGGTCAATAACATTATTGTTCCTCGGAAAAAATCAATACTTTCGCGTCTGCCCACATCTCGACAATTCACGACCTAGAACAAGGTCACTTCCTGATCTTGTCAGATACAAATAAAATGTATACATATGAATAATTTCGGTTAGAAATATGGTCGAGCATAAACGCCGTATGAAACTCTCTGCCTATAATTGTAATTAAGAAGCTCGTATGAAAATTATGAAACTCGCTTGTGCTCGTTTCATAAACATCCATACTCGCTTCTTAATTACTATCATTATAGGCTCGTTGCATAATGTACTATTATGTATTAAACTCCGATATTTCCACTGAGACTTTGATACAAATCAGACTCTTAATAGTTTCCCCATAGGAACAATGAAAGAATTGCCTCTCCCATACTCTACGAAATACATTTTTATAATTTTCACCACGTGCTTAGCCATTAGGGAAATACGAATAGGAGTACTAACGAGATGCGATCGAGGGATGGACTGGGTTACTACGTCATTGCTTACGAAACTTTCCCGCTTGCTCTGCGAGCCATTATGCTCTTGCGACTCTTTTGGGCATCGCCTATGTAGAGTTAACAAGTTCCTTTTTTAAATAAACTGAATTCAAATTAATTGAAAGACAGCAATGCAAAAATAAATATCCCGCTTTCCGTGGCTGTGAAAATTGCTTCGTGAGACTGCCCGCAGGTTCGTTAAGATGGGGAACATCCCTCTCCACCTCGCGTCGTACGAAAGGTTGGCTCGTGTTACACACACACACGACCTCCCTCGGTGTCATTTGCCATTCATCACTCTTGTCATTGTTGCAGCTACCGGAGAGCAATTTGTGGACGGCAGTTTGTCAGATTTTCAGTAAGGCAGAAGATTTTCTACGAGTACAGTAGAACCTGCCTAAAGGTCACCTCAGTAAATGCTAGGCCTATTCCTAAAGAACAATCTGATGTCTATAAAGACCGTATAAATTACGTGACTTGCACAGAAATTAAGTTATGGCATGAGAAACTAAATTGTTTTTGAATTACAATATATAATATAACTATTTATTTATTTATTTGTTTGTTTGTTTGTTTGTTTCTTTGTTTGTTTCTTTGTTTATTTGTTTGTTTGTTTGTTTATTTGTTTGTTTATTTATTTGTTTGTTTATTTATTTATTTATTATTTATTTATTTATTTATTTATTATTTATTTATTATTTATTTATTTATTTATTATTTATTTATTTATTATTTATTTATTATTTATTTATTTGTTTATTATTTATTTATTATTTATTATTTATTTATTTAATGTGCTGTATAACAGTCAGTGGCCAATTACAGTTCAGCACAAATATAACAAAAACATAATACAAAAATAATTATTACACATAAATACAATTACAATTAATTACAATAATGACGATGAATGGATAACTAAGAATACTATGAGACAATGATAATTGAGTATAATGCCTAAAAGAATACATAAATGATAAAATCGTTGCCAAGAGCAAACAAAGTCTATACATTGAAGGGATCGAATTCGCAGCCATGCGTGTTGGCATTTTTAATGCATCTGGAGACTGGTGAAAGAAATTTCGAATTTCTAATATAGAAAAGTTTGTGGGCTCTCATATCTTTTGTTGGAATACGTAAGGTGATATTGTTTAAGAAAGAGTCACAGGATATATCACCTTTGAGAACTTTACAAAAGAACAGATAATCTAGCTCATGGCGTCTAGCATATAGATTTTGACAATTAAAATATTCACATTTTCTCTCATAACTATACCCGGAATTAATGGGCAGAAATCTGAACGAACATAAGGATATAAATTTTCTTTGTATATTTTCTAATTTAGCCGAGTCCGTAGTTGTAATCGAGTTCCAAACTACAGATGCATATTCGAGTTTTGATCGCACCAATGCATAGTATAGCATTAGAAGAGAATCGGGCAATAATAATAATAATAATAATAATAATAATAATAATAATAATAATAATAATAATAATAATTAAGCTGCGGATTTATGCCTATATGCCTATTTTAATCCTTAACCTGAAGACGCAAGCTTTTAGGTTACATATCCATTTTAAGGCATTGTGAGTATTATATGCGAATTCTATAGTGCCTATAATTTCCTATTTCACTAGTAAATGCCTATTTGCTTATAAAAGCCTAAAAGTTGCCTAAATATCCGTATTATGTTGGGTGTTCATTTCAAAGTGTCATGACGTCACTGTTGATGAGTCAGCGATTTGAAGCGAGTTTCAGCTTTTGTGTCAGAGAAGTTGCCTATTAATCAAGGCGTTCAATCTGAACTTGAGAAAGTGTACGGTATAACTTGAACGTCGTAGCAACAGATGGCGGTCTGTACGGTCTGTGTGCTACCATAATCTCTTTCGAACTATGTTTTGCGTACGGCAACATTCCACAACGCAAATCAAATGCTCCGCGTCCATGTTGACCGTCGAAGTTAATGTCAACAAATACGTAAATAATCGTCTTAACCCTCTTCCCATATCCCGACAGTAAGAAAAAACTCATCTCAGTACATGTTTCGAAACAGTTCACATTCATGCCATTAACGGCGTTACCATACGTATCGGTAAGTAATCTTCAGAATGAACGCCGTACTTGCTAGGCAACTTCTCTGGCACATAAGTAATACACCTCTGCGGAGGTGTAGGAAGCACCTGTGGAGTAACGGTCAGCGCGTCTGGCTGCGAAACCAGGTGGCCCGGGTTCGAATCCCGGTCGGGGCAAGTTACCTGGTTGAGGTTTTTCCGGGGTTTTCCCTCAACCCAATACCAGCAAATGCTGGGTAACTTTCGGTGCTGGACCCCGGACTCATTTCACCGGCATTATCACCTTCATATCATTCAGACGCTAAATAACCTAGATGTTGATACAGCGTTGTAAAATAACCCAATAAAAAAGGTGTAGGAAGACTGAATTCTCTAGGCTCATCGACTAGCCACCTGACGGCATACAGCGGGCCATGACACAATTTGAACTGAACATCCAGTATATATTTGAATTTATTGACTATTCTATGGATTTTTTTAAAATCTGTAATTTGTTTCTTTTTTATCCAGCAGCAAATATTATCCTGGAAAACCCAAAGCTAACATCTGATCTTGCGTTCATCAAAGCAAACTTAGGAAAGCTGCCTGCTAACATAACGAAACTGGAAACGAGGAGTATTCCGCTCCACGGTGCTGTGCAAGTTATGAAGAAAGTAGAAACTATTCTTAAAGAAATACCAAGCAGAGTGGGAGAAGCAATGCGAAATAAGTAGCCTATCTGAAAATTGTGAAAAGAAATCCTGGTTGGGAGCAAGTGTTATTGCTGATTAGAAATTACATTGACATTCCTGCGTGTGGAGAGAAGTTTCTCTCAATTTATGAACATTCTTACAGACAACAGGCATCAGTTCTCATTACAGCATTTGGTGGTAAATTTAGTTATTCACTGCCATAATGGCATTACTATAGAAATTAGTGTATAATGCTACGCTACGGTCGTGTTAGCCATTAAGAATTAGAAATTCTTAGTGCCTTTTTAAATGCCTATTTTAGAATTTTGAATGCCTATTTTGCCTGCCTATTTCAACTGTTTCAGTGCCTAAAAATCCGCAGCTTAATAATAATAATAATAATAATAATAATAATAATAATAATAATAATAATGGTTTATTTAACCTGGCAGAGTTAAGGCCATAGGCCCTTCTCTAACTCTCAACCAGGAGTAAAACTGCGTTACAAAAACACTAAAAATTATTTACAAAGTACACTACAATTTTACACACAAAACTGAATAAGATAATAATAATAATGTAATGTAAACAACAAGTAAGTGGAAATCAGAAAAATATATTACATACAGAAAGAAAGGAAAAAGCATAATGAAATGAGAACAGCAGGTAAAAAAATTTGACAAAGTATAAAAATAAGACCATTATTGATATTGATAATAATAATAACAATAATAATAATAATAATAACAACAATAACAATAATAACAGTTACTTACTTACTCACTTACTTCCTTACTTACTGGCTTTAAAGGAACACGGAGGTTCATTGCCGCCCACACATAAGCCCGCCATTGGTCCCTATCCTGAGCAAGATTAATCCATTCTCTATCATCATATCCCACCTCCCTCAAATCCATTTTAATATTATCTTCCCATCTACGTCTCGGCCTCCCTAAAAGTATTTTTCCCTCCGGCCTCCCAAATAACACTCTATATGCATTTCTGGATTCGCCCATACGTGCTACATGCCCTGCCCATCTCAAACGTCTGGATTTAATGTTCCTAATTATGTCAGGTGAAGAATACAATGCGTGCAGTTCTGTGTTGTGTAACTTTCTCCATTCTCCTGTAACTTCATCCCTCTAAGCTCCAAATATTTTCCTAAGCACCTTATCCTCAAACACCCTTAACCTATGTTCCTCTCTCAAAGTGAGAGTCCAAGTTTCACAACCATAAAGAACAACCGGTAATATAACTGTTTTATAAAATCTAACTTTCAGATTTTTGACAACAGACTGGATGATAAAAGCTTCTCAACCGAATAATAACAGGCATTTCCCATATTCATTCTGTGTTTAATTTCCTCCCGAGTATCATTTATATTTGTTACTGTTGCTCCAAGATGTTTGAATTTCTCCACCTCTTCAAAAGATATATTTCCTATTTTTATATTTCCATTTCGTACAATATTCCCGTCACGAGTCATAATCATATACTTTGTCTTTTCGGGATTTACTTCCAAACCTATCATTTTATTTGCTTCCAGTAAAATTCTGTTTTTTTCCCTAATCGTTTGTGGATTTTCTCCTAACATATTCACGTCATCCGCATAGACAAGCAGCTGATGTAACCCGTTCAATGATAATAGTAATAATAATAATAATAATAATAATAATAATAATAATAAATAGTGAAGTGCCTAACATACAATGAATACAATATTTTTAGGTACACACAGTAAGGAAAATTATGATTATATATAGCTCAATTTATCACATTTTTGATATACCGTTATCGGGAAATATGAAAACAAGCTTCTTATCCCTGCCCTAGAATCATTCTGACGATGTCACAGGCAACTAAGATTATTATCTGGAGGCCCTCTTCATCCTCTACGGGTGTTTCATAGACTAGACATTTCACATGATCCCACGAAAAAAAATCAAGTGATGTCAGATCAGGCGAACAACTTGGCAAGTAACAGGACCTCCTCTTCCTATCCAAATTTCACGGAAAGTTTGATTAAGGTATTCACGAGCACCATATGCAAAATGAGCTGGGATCCCATCATGTTGAACGCCCATGCGTTGACGAGTATAAAGTGGGACATGTCTCAAGAATGGGGGAGTAACTGCTGTAGTTAAGCAGGGTGTAAGAAGATACGGGCCTATTACGTGATCATTGACTATCTGCCCACATGTTCACTGTAAATCTTACTTGTTGACTGGGTTTCCCATCCTCCTTCTACATTTACACCTCTTGCAACCCAGGAACACGATTTTGGCTTATAATAAAATTTTCGACTGAAGCGTTTCCGGACCGGGATTTTTTATCTAAAATTGGTGTTTTTGGCTTTCTCCATTATCCCCGAAAGTTTGTATCACCACCACTGAAGCACCCATATAATGATATTGGAAGGAAATAAGATATAAGCAGGAATATCAATAGCACATCATTAAGGAATATACCATGAAGCTAAGAAAAAAATTGTTTTATACGCTGTGTATCAATTTTACTTTTTCATTTTGTCCCTTGTTGTTTTATTTCGCTACTATACAGAGTGGCATACGAGATGATCCACCTTTTTATTTGTGAATATTTTAAATATTACAAATGAAATTTCAAACAAACACAAACTACGATGAAAAGTGCAATATGAAGAATTGTTCTAACGCAACACATGTTGAATGTGGCCACCATTTTGATTTTTAGCTTCGTTTAAGCAAACTGCGATGTTACCGATAATCTTACGGCATATGTATTCTCCAATTTCACTGCAAGCTTGGACAATAAGCCGTCGAAAGTCCAGTAGATCATTTTGTTTGTTATTCACACCACCATCCAAGTGAAAATGCGCCTCATCAGAACACCAAACGTTATTAAGAATTTGTTGTCTATCCTCAGCCCAATGACAAAACAGTAGTGTCTGCTGCTTGTGGGCATCTTTGATTTTATGCAGAGCAGCCATCTTGTACGGAAACATATGCAGGTCAATTTTGAGGATCTGTTGAACTGGTCGTCTAGAAATACCCAATTGTAATGCTGCCTTTCTACTCGATTTTCCGGAGCTTCTCAGTGCTTCGATATTTTCCGGCGAACGCACAGAGTTCTGTCGAGGACGCTTCGATTCCAATATTTTTCCTTCTCTTACAAATTCTTTCATACAGTTCATGAATAATTTTGTTGGTAGGAGCCCATCGTGTTTGAAAGTGTTGTCGAAAACGCCTCTGAATTAAAACAATACTTTTTGTTTCATGAAAAAATAAAACAACTGATGATCGCTGCTGCGTCGTAAGCCTTCCTTTGTCAGTTTTTTGAATTATACTTCGTTTATTTATTCATTCATTTTCCCAAAGACCACTGCAACAGCTCTTATTGGATCACTCAATGCGATATTTCATATCACTGTTAAAATATAACAGAGACAAATGGTGGATGGCCTCGTGCGCCGGCTCGTATATCGATTTAACTTAGCTTTTCTTCATTCCTTTATTTTTTATCATTTCCAAAGATTTATTGACTTTTCATTATTGAGTTGTGCTTTTAATATGATTCTAGGCTGTAGTAACCTTAGGTCAAAATTCTCGAGTTAAAACAACTCGATTGTTCTGCAGTATGAATGTAATAGCACACAGTAACGAATGTGACCCGCTACGTAAGTGAACCTAACCATGTACAGTCTTGGTGCTCAGATCAATCAGTCCACTACTTCGCTTCGTTCTCATGTTGCTTTTTTTGGGCTATGATGTAATTATTATACTTCTAAAGTAAGGTGTTGTTGGCCTAGTTCATTTCTTTAAGAAACCTTTTTACATGTTTTTGAATATTTCAAAGATGCAATTAAATAGTGCCACATATCAATATCCTTCGTTGTGTGTTATTAATAGGGGTGGGTTTCTATCAGAGTGTTGCAGAACAGCGCTTACAACCGGTTTATATTCGACCGATCGCACATCAACCGCCCAGGTTTGACATCCGTTCGAATATCCGGTCTTGAAGCGGTTGCGCCTGGCTAGACAGAACCACAGATATACAGGGTGTATCTAAATTGGTGTCAAATATTTCGGGGACGTGTTCCTAACACCAAAACATTACAAAAAGTTCATATGAACATTGGTCTCAAAATAACTTATTTCAGAGTTACAAGACAAAATTTAATGTTACAAAAATTGCTCGAAGTGGCTTCCTTCTGCTTCGATGTGTCCCCTAAACCTGCGTTACATGCTCTGGCGTATTCTGTTGAAAATTCCTGGAGTGTTTCGTAATTCGTGAAATCCATTTGGATACGCTCTCAGAATATCAACATTAAGTACAGGAGTCGCATAAACCAGGGACTTTAAATGTCCCCAGACGAAGAAATCCATTGGATTCAAATTAGGCGATCGACCAGGCCATGCAATGGATCCCCTTCGACCAATACATCTTTGGAGAAATCAATCATTTAAAAAATTACGAGCTATCACGCTGAAATGAGCTGGAGCAGCATCGTGTTAAAACACATTCGTTGGATGACGCCGAGAAGCATATCAATTAAATGATGCAAATTATTTCGTTCTGTTCACTCACAGAATACATTTTCTTCTGATTTCTTCGCTCTACAAAATACAAACAAATAAAAAACCACCAAACAATCAGCGGTCAATGAAGGGACAAATCCTTTAATAACTCCCTAACGAATGGTTTTCGGACCCATGTTCTTATTAACTTTTTTAATTGTTTTGATGTTAGGGACACGTCCCCGAAATATTTGACACCAATTTAGATACACCCTGTATAGAACAGAATACCAAGCGCATTTCATCATACAGGAACTCTGATGGCATTTTGTAACTACACAAATGGAGTAACAATTGAAGGAAATTTACTTTTCCTAATTAAAAAAAGTGTTAGCTTCAAATTCTTAGGAAAATATTTGAGGCTAAGAGGGATGAAGCTACAGGTGAATGGAGAAAGTTACACAACGCAGAACTGCACGCATTATATTCTTCACCTGACATAATTAGGAACATTAAATCCAGACGTTTGAGATGGGCAGAGCATGTAGCACGTATGGGCGAATCCAGAAATGCGTATAGAGTGTTAGTTGAGAGGTCGAAGGGAGAAAGACCTTTGGGGAGGCCGAGACGTAGATGGGGGATAATATGTATTTGATTTGAGGTTGGATATGATGATAGAGACTGGTTTAATCTTGCACAGGATAGGGACCGATGGCGGGCTTATGTAAGGGCGGTAATGAACCCGCGGGTTCCTTAAAAGCTAGCTTGTAAGTTAGTTAGCTTGAAATAGGATTATAATTGAATGGACACTTTGGTACACTTATCTTCATAACTAATATTAAAATCAACTAATGGACACCGGTAACAACAAAGAAAATAAGCGTAATGCATAGATGAAATCTGACATGTAAGCAAATACAAGAATAAAATAAATTACAGTTACTTACAAAATTAGAAGAGCAAATATGTACACACTATTGTTACGTTCATACTTTAAACTCAATATACATAGGTTACCTCTGAAAGAGTAATTGTTAATATAGCCTATGTATTTTATTTATTGTAAATGAATGTATTATTATTTCATTAATAAATCATTTTAAGGAGATAAAAAGTTATTAACAAAAATAAAAGCACTCTTAATTCTAGTGATTGGAACTTCATGATGCGTGCTGTTGCATTACCTGGAATAATGAATGAATTATTGAATGAATGAATGAATGATTGAATTAACCAATCAATCATTCAATCAATGGGAAGAGAGGAAGAAGTATCCATTGAAAGTACACGATGATAATTGCGTCCTTGCAACGATTCTTGGAACTCCTGGATGGCTCAGTATTAGCTGTCGTTCATGATCCAGAGCAGTCCAACCGAGTGAGACTCGGACATTCGTTAAACCGAACATTGGACTACTCCGCGAGACGCAAGAGCTTCGCATACTGTCTATAGCGCCAGGCGTTCAGTAGCAGAAGTCTCTTCTCTATCGTTCGTAACCGATTTTGCACGACTAATTTCTATGACTTAAAAAGTTAAGATATATGCATGCATTTATGAACTAAGATCATAAAAATATGACCAATAAAATTTGAAATATGACTTTAGCAGTAACACATGTACTGTATATTAGATTTTTTAGTTCTCGGCATTATACATTGATTAAAATACAATGTAAACAGTTGGATGTTATATTTAAGCAAATTACTTCGAATTTCCTCTATGTTTAGAATAGCAGTCTCGCTGGGCGGAAGAGAAGGCCTACTGGCCTTAGCTCTGCCAGATTAAATAAATAAATTAATTATTAGGATGTTGCAAAGATACTGAAGAAACAAGGACTGACCAAGAGGGAGGAGAAAGTTCAAACACTTGAAAATTGTAAGGAAACCCTGTTTTGTTGTGTACAGCATGTTTTCGCTCACAGGGTCAAACAATTGAAGCCTACCTGCTGCTTGAAACCTACATTCCACAGTCCGTGCATACTTTCTTTTCATTACATTTCTACGAAAATATACAGTGGCTCCCATAAATATTCGGTTTGTCTGATTTTAAGTATTTTGCTATTGTTGTTTTGTTCTGTTCAAGCGAACCTGCATTTCGTTGCAGATAGATCATTTAAATACTTCGTACATAACGTTAAAGAATTTAATCGAAAGTTTAATATTTAATGTAATAACAAATAAACTCTAAGTAACGTCAAAGTTCACTCTCTTTAACCCATATCTGCCTAGTGTTGCGTTTTCGCATTAGTCTGCATTAATTTTCTGCAAAAATGCAAAGGAATGAATTACAAAATTAACTTTTATTTAATTGCTGTGTATACTAGAAAAATCAAAGGATGCAACAATAATGAACTTCCATTTCAATTTCATGAAAAATTATGAAAATATTCAACAAAAAAGTCTTGGGCATAAATGGGTTAATATTCGGTTTTGATCTATTTGCTTTCTTTCTAATGCAATTGACATCATTGTAGGGTTCAGTAGGAACGCGCAATCATTCTGTCTACACGTTGTGCACAGCCCAGGCGATGTTGGATTAGTCTACAGGTCGTCAAATGGGTCGCAAAGGAAACAACACAACTTTTGTGATCTATCATGACGAAGGGGGCTAAAATACCCAAAAATAGCCAAAATATTAATGTGACTAAGAGTACAGTTGGGGATATAGCGAGAAGATACAGAAACGAAGGCGAAATTGGGTCCATACCAAAAAAAGGGCAGCCAAAAAATTAACTGAACGTGAAGAACGCTCCATCCTGAAGAATATAAAAGAAAATCCTCGACTAAGTGCAACGAAACTTGCAGCATGTGTTCATGAAGAGTTTAGCAGGCAAGTAGGTGCGTTCAAAGTAGTTTTGGGGAAAGAGGAATTTAATGGATATTATCGTTCGAAAACCTTACATAAATGAAATGAATACAAGAGGCGGCTTCATTTCGCAAGGAACATGTCCATAAAGAAAGACTGTTGGGACGATGCGATATTTGCTGATGAAAAAAATTTAACGTCTTCTAAATGGACAACATGTGTGGCGTAAGGAAAATGAAGATCTCGAAAAAAAGAATATGTTGCCAACAGTGAAACACGGTTGGGGCAACGTCATGGTATGGAGTTGTATGGCTGCAGGTTTTGGCGAACTTGTTTTCATAGAAAAAGGATGGATCAGCATGTGGACATTAAAAATAATTTAAAACAGTTGCAGATGTTATATTAAAGACAAATTACATTCAGGACAATGACTCTAAACACACAGCTGAGAAAGTGCGTTTTCTTTAGAATAGCAGTCTGGAATTTAAATCTGATTGAGAATTTGTGAAGGAACTTAATCGCAAGATCAGACAAACTCCTATCACTTCCAAGACAGAACTAAATTAACGGAAGAATGGAGGATTAATTTATTACGATGTTAGTCAAAGATTCCAAGGCGTTGGAGGACTGTTTTGAAAAAGGAGTATTCAACAAAATATTGAATTGAACAGACCGAATATTAATGAGGCACTATATTCTATCACAAATAATGTATTAATGTTTATAATTTTTTATCTATGTAACAGAGAAGATTTTTCATTTTGTTGTCATTCTATGGTTTAAAGAGTATATTTTAAGTTTATTATAGTGCACATTTTTATTTTTATTAATTTCTTTGAAAATCATTAGTGTATTTATTTTAATCTTACATTTCAGTCAAACCGAAATTAATATAGGTATTTTAGAGCTATTGTGCAAAATTTTCAAAGTATTACATTTTATCACGGCTCGTTATTGCTTGAATAAATGCATCACGTATGAGAAATGCGCAAAATATAACATTATAACAATATGAAGTCCACACCTGTGGAGTAACGGTTAGCGCGTCTAGCCGCGAAACCAGCTGGCCCGGGTTCGATTCCCGGTCGGGGCAAGTTACATGGTTGAGGTTTTTTCCGGGGTTTTCCCTCAATCCAATATGAGCAAATGCTGGGTAACTTTCGTTGTTGGACCCCGACTCATTTCACCGGCATTATCACCTTCATCTCATTCAGACGCTAAATAAACTAAGATGTTGATAAAGCGTCGTAAAATAAAAAATAACCTAGCATTATGACGAGAATTTTAACTAAATATGCTATAAAACTTTAAAAATGTCTAAATATTCATACAGTTATTCCAAAAATATAACGTTAATGTGCAGCTTCGTACAAAATATGCTACAAAATTAAAAACAGTCAAAATATGCATTTATATGCCCGATAAAAACCCTTCTATTTTCTTCAGCATGCTTGGAATCAAGTTTAAATCAGTCTGAAAACCGAAACAATCCCATAGGAAAAAATATGACATGACATAGAAATCAGCTCCTTAGTTATTAAGAATCAGACACGGTCTCCAACTCTTGGTATTCATGAGGTGTTCGTCTATTGTGAATGACGAGGGAATTGTTAAGGAGAGAATGTCGAATTCTCAATTGATCTCCACACGAGATAGACAAACACAAAGAAAACAAATGCAAGATTACGAAATTTAAACTTAGGTAAAAGATTGTAAATTATGACAGGCTTCTGATTATAACGGAAATGCTCAAAACCAACAACACACCACAAGAACAAATCGAAGAAATCATCCACACCACAGACATCATCACAAAACAAAACTTCTTCACATACAATAACAAATATTACACACAAACCGAAGGCCTACCTATGGGATCACCCATTTCCAGCATACGAGCAGAAATATTCTTACACCACATAGAACAGACATACATACTAAACAAAGACAACAACAAACACGCAGACATCATCATATATTGGCAGAGACATGTAGATGACATACTAATACTATACAAAGGAAACAAAAGGCAGATCCAAAACCTACATCAACACAAACAAAATACACCCAAAGCTACACTACACATTAGAAATTGAAAACAACAAATCTATAAATTTTCTAGACATCACAATAACAAAAGTAGACAACAAACACACATTCAAAGTATACAGAAAACCGAAAACAACAACAAGTCAACACCTGTAACGGTCAGCGCGTCTGGCCGCGAAACCAGGTGGCATTCCCGGTCGGGGCAAACCTGGTTGAGGTTTTTTCAACCCAATATGAGCAAATGCTGGGTAATTTTCGGTGCTGGAGCCGGACTTATTTCACCGGCATTATCACCCATTCAGACAAAAAACAGATGTTGATAGAGCGTCGTAAAATAACACAATAAAATAAATAAACAACAACAACACACACAACACATCCAACCACCCCACACAACACAAACAAGATGCATACCGAACAATGGTACACAGACTACTCATCATACCAATGAACCAACAGGATTACAACGAAGAACTAAACACAATCAAATATATAGCACAAGAAAACGGATATAACCCCAACATAATAGACAACATAATACGTAAGACAAAACAAAACCACAAAAAAGAAGAATACAACACAAACACAAGAACACAAAAAATACATCACATTAGCACACGAAAACAAAAACACACATAAAATTGCAACCTCATTCAAGAAATTAAACTACAACATCGCATACAGTACAAATAACACTGTACAAAAACTTCTCAACACACAAACAACACAAACAAACAAATACAACCACACAGGCGTATACAAACTCAAATGTAACACCTGCAAAAACTTTTACATAGGACAGACAGGCAGATCATTTCAAACACATTACAAACAACAAATCACAGCCATAACAAAATTACAAAACACCTCCACATATGCAGAATACATCACAAATGCCAACCACACCTACAGAGACATCAACACAGATATGGAAATACTACACATCCAACCAAAAAGCCAGAAACTCAACACACTAGAACAATACGAAATATACAATCACACAAAACACATCCAAATGAAATTCTCAACACACAACTCAATTCCGAAACACATACACTCTTTGACTCTACACTACGAACGCACCCACACAGGAAACAAGAGGCGCCAAGACCAACAATGACCAGTTCCGAAGATGACCGAAAATAGATCGAAACATGTTAACAAGGTACGTTAAAATTTTACACAAGAAATTTCTTATCATACATATTCCGAAGTGATACAGTGTTAAAAGTTGTGTAATCAAGATGTATAACGGAAATACTTAGAACTTTGTTTTATTGATCCGTCTATTACTTTGCTCTCTGGTCGCCTTAAGAAAACAATATACGATTACAATTTATTGTAAACAAAGCGTTGAATAATATTTACTTTGTCAGAAATACTCACACCTGAAAGTGTTTGTGACATGATGCCTTACCGGTATGCGGGGACTGAATCTCGTCACAACAGACCACGTTGTATGTTTTCTGCTTTCTTTAGACTCAAACGCATTCTATTAAATCGACGGAGCAGTGTATCCACCGGCACGTAAAATACGTCACTGAGTTTCGGGAATGAAACTACATTTGTGTTGGTTTGAATAGTTTTAATTTTGTTTATGTTAAATTGAAAGGTTCGGAGTCATAGTGGGCCAAGCGCCATTTATTGAAAAAGGAGAAATCTAGGGCTAAAGTTAAGTGAATACCATAGTTTAATGCAGATTGACATATCATTTAGTTTTAATGTGTATACAGGGACATCATTTTATTTTCACTAACATTTTTAATATTAACCTGTCTATACCTTTAGAGAACCGGAAACACCGCTTGCTCCCTCCTCCAAGACTGGAGTTCGATGATACTGGCGTAAAACACAAATCACTCTACTAGGTATAGGAAGGAAGAAAAGTAGTTCATCCATTTACGTAAACTAGGAAATATCGCGATTTTGAGTTTGATAATTTTCATTAGGTTGTTCTGTAATCAAAGTACAGTACTGTATTAAGAATAAGTGTTTTTACTCACGAAGTGAGTTATCTATGCGAACGTATTCATTATGCAGTGTATATTATACTGTCTACAGCACATTAGCGTACAATATAGAGAAAGAAGTTAAATTGAAAGATAATCATAATATGAATATTTAAACACAATTTTGAAAATGGTGGCCGTTCATTTCGATACAGGCTTCAGTTGTTTTGTGCATATTATCGCACTATAGACTATTGCATCTAATTCCAATTGCCAGTTTCGTCCTTCGTACTAGTAACTCATGTTGAAATAATTCTGTACCTACTCTACGTACTGTGAATTCAATCTTCACTTCTGCCCGACCCGAAAATATAAAATTACTCAGACATGCTATCTACTGTCCGTCCAAGTGGTTATGCCGCAGGATTGTAGAAAGGGAGGAAATCACGTGACAGTTAATTACTTAACGAGGCCCTTTTATTTAAGTTAAATTAAACAGCTGTATAATATTACGTAAACTTCCAATTCCTAAGAGAAATTAATGTTTTCAGAAAAGAGCTAAGACAGCCCAGCTATTACAGAGGGGCGAGCAGAAGCAGGTGAGGGAAATCGGGATGCGACGTAGGGAAACGGACAGTACCTGTGCGAAAATATGATTCAATATTGAAAGCTCTTTCGTCACTGGAAAACGCGAACATATTTCTGGAACGTACTATACTCAGTAACTCAGTACTGCTTACTATCTGCGGTCTTGGTTCTGTGTGGAGTTGGAACTTCCTTAGTAGAAGGGGTGGGAGTGAAGTACATTCAAAAACTCAGGTACAATAAAAATTGAAGTAAAAATAAAATGATGTCCCTGTATTACTTGCTATATGTTTCCATTGAATTACGGTAATAACTTCTTTTTAACCCTTGTTTTCTACGGTTTTAGTAAATGGCGCTTGGCCCACTATGGTTCTGAACCCTTCAATTATTATCTTATGTGCTAAAAACATTTCTCAACACAGGCTTAAGTGATGGGTGTAAACTTAAATTTAGATACAGTTAACAAGCTTAGTTGATCTGGAAGATCTATATCCTCTCCTTACACATTTAATGCTCTACATAGAATTGCAAAGTGAATTTTTTTCTGCAAACTATTCCATTTATCCCTGACTTTTTTGTATCGGTTTACAAATAGAGTATTGGGTCTATAATGAGAGGATTTCAGTTATTAATGGATATGTAATATATTTTCTTTATATTATATTAACTCCTTCAGGCCTGGTGTACATTATAGTGTACATTGTTTCTTTTTTCCTTTTTTTGTGGAATGTCTTCGATATTTTTAAATATTTTGAAAAATTCAGTGTGATAGAAATGGAGAATAGTTTTTTCAAACATTTCTATACCTGAATTAAAAATAAAATTTAAAATATTGGGGTCCCAGAGGTCAAAATTGTCACCAAATTTTGATTTTCTGTGAAGACTTGCTTTGGGAATTTTAGATCCCCAGAATGATTATGTTACCAGTTTTTTTTTTTTCATTTTTTAATATAAATTCAGGTCTGAAGGGGTTAAGCGACATTGCAAAATTAGTTCACTCAAAACGTATCGTACGTGTCTAATATCACTTCAGTATTGCAGAAAAATTCCTGTTACATTTTTAAGTTTCGTATCTGAGAAATTTGATCTGGAAGGGATTTTTAATTTGTTTCAAGTTTGGTTAGGTACTGACAGAGAAAGCAAAAATTAAAATGGCAGACTGCTGTCCTGCAACAGTTCTTTGACAGTTTTGACACATGCTACACTATCTGCTTGAAATTCATTCACTACACTAATTACTTGTTCCAAATGTTCGACATAATATGCCACTGCGTCAAACCAGGTACCCCAGCGAGTCACTAGTGGTTTTGGAGGAAGACTGATTTCAGGAAGATCTTGTCGGGGCTTTGCTACCCTAGATGGAGATTTACTAAACACTTCCTTGTCCACCGCTGTGGTCTCGTGGTAGCGTGTTCGCTCCCGAACCCAGCGGGCCGGGTTTGGATTCCCCGCTTGGGACGAGTTGCCTGGGTGAGGTTTTTTCAGGGTTTTTATTATGCATATGGAACTCCACTCATTCTCGCCACTTCCTTTCCTCCTCATCATCCTTACACCTCAGACCGTTTGAGGGTGGAATGTAAGGGTGCTGTTGGGGCAGAGTGGTACACGGACTTAGAGGGATGACGAGACGGTCGTTAGGGTGTTGGGGGTTAGGTCGGTTCGGCGTGGGTGCGGTCGTTGGGCTACAACTCATCCCAGGGGCGCACAATAGACCTCAGGTCGCGGTGCATAGGGATGTTCCCCTCCCGGCCTCATAGAGAGAGAGAAAAAATACTTCTTTCGTCTACTATCTACCCGAATGGACAAATCTGCACCAAGTGAATAACAAGAACACCGACCGCTATTTTTGGTCGAAGACAACAACTCGTTCCCCACGACAAACACCTTTCAGGAATCTAATGCTACTAATGCTCAAGCTTTTTCCCATGTTTAATCAACCTCAGTTCTGTAAAATGTATTTTATTTGCAATGACAATTACTTACTTACTTACTTACTTACTTACTGGCTTTTAAGGAACCCGGAGGTTCATTGCCGCCCTCACATAAGCCCGCCATTGGGCCCTATCCTGAGCAAGATTAATCCATTCTCTATCATTATATCCCACCTCTATCAAATCCATTTTAATATTATCTTCCCATCTACGTCTCGGCCTCCCAAAGGTCTTTCCCTCCGGCCTCCCAACTAACACTCTATATACATTTCTGGATTCGCCCATACCTGCTACATGACCTGCCCATCTCGAACGTCTGGATTTAATGTTCCTAATTATGTCAGGTGAAGAATACAATGCGTGTAGTTCTTTGTTGTGTAACTTTCTCCATTCTCCTGTAACTTCATCCCTCTTAGCCCGAAATATTTTCCTAAGCACCTTATTCTTAAACGCCCTTAACCTATGTTCCTCTCTCAAAGTGAAAGTCCAAGTTTCACAACCATAAAGAACAACCGGTAATATAATTGTTTTATAAATTCTAACTTTCAGATTTTTTGACAACAGACTGGGTGATAAAAGTTTCTCAACCGAATAATAACAGGCATTTCCCATATTTATTCTGTGTTTAATTTCCTCCCAAGTATCATTTATATTTGTTACTTTGCTCCAATATATTTAAACTTCTCCACCACTTCAAAAGATCAATTTCCAATATTTATATTTCGAGTTCGTACAATATTCTCGTCACGAGACATAATCATATACTTTGTTTTTTCGGGATTTACTTCCAAACCTATTTCTTCACTTGCTTCAAGTAAAATTCCCACATTTTCCCTAATCGTTTGCGGATTTTCTCCTAACGTATTAACGTCATCTGCATAGACAAGCAGCTGATGTAACCCGTTCAATTCCTAATGGCATACTCTAGAGCGAAGTTAAAAAGTAAAGGTGATAGTGCATCTCTGCATCTCCTTGCTTTAGCCCACAGTGAATTTGAAACGCATCTGACAGAAATCATCTGTAATGATATTAATAAAATATACGATTTTAGATTTAAAAAGTGAAAATGATTATAACGAGTAAAATAGATATTTTGTACGAACTGCTCCAGCACTATTTATTGTTTACTCCATCAGGGAAAATTAGGTAGCCTATTCATCCTGAAATCCAAGCTCTACTCATAACACAGCTGTTGGAGTAAGCGCCACTTAGTGGTAGAAAAATAAAAGTCAGACTGTATGCCAAGTATGTCGTTGCCCTCACGTTATTGTCCTTACATTAAAGACAACCGCAATACAAGAGTTCATGTCGGTTGGGTTAATGTTACAGCATGGCTGTGTCATAATGACCCAGAGATCCATTGGGCGTAGAAACTACCATAAAAATGACGCGAACAAGAGATGAAGACGTAGGACTGCGTAATCAGTCAATTCCGCATGAATAAAATATTCTGGGAGTCTTCAAATGATGATTTATGACTTACCTGCTTTTAGCGTTATCTGGCCACTTCCCATTTCGCGCATCCATTCATCTTCGTCGCTATTTGTCATCTTCGCTTGAATGGATTCAAATTTGATTCCTGGGAATCTGTTTCCTCTCGTGCATGTCTTCGCCCCTTGGCGCATCGCAAAGGGACGTGCGGATGGGCTTCTGGCTGATTGTCGCTTCCAAATAGGTTACACTGTCGGGAACAATACACAACTCTTAGGCTCGGTTTTTCAACCTTTGTTAAAATGCACCTAACATAACATAGCTTAATTGACTGTAAGTTAAAAGTATGAATTGTTGTTAAAAATATTGCGTTTCTTCAACTTTACATTTCACATTTTAACATTCTGTTTGTTAACTCTCTGTTAGGACCAGAGATTCTACAGTTTAACCATAACCTATAAACAAGTATAGGCTCGCTTCTGTTGTCTGAACTCTGACAACTGCGATTCTCGCTTGTTTCCATTGTTTGATTCAGAGAGGATAGAAGTCTTTCTATTCTCTCAGGTTTGACTTCTGCTTCTTTCCTCGTCTGTATCACAATAGCGTGGAGCGGCGTATTGGTATTGCTGTTATGAAATGGAAAACACTGGAACAAAAAGAAATCTTGGGACTAATTTCTCTTCTTTCGAAAGAAACCTTCTGCTGGAAATTATTTCGCAGTATAAACCAATTATTGAGAATAAACAAACAAACGGATCGAAGTTGAAAGCTTGGCAGAAAATAGCCTATACCTTTGTATGAACTTCTGGTCTGTCAAATCACAGAAATCATCCGCTCTGTTTATGTATTCATGGATATGATTTTCTAAATAATCCAGTTATATAAGTTCAGCATCTAACGCACCAGCCATATTGGATACTTCTATGCTAACAGAGAGTTAAATGATTTAACTGCATGAAATTGGGCAGTTAAATTAACATAAGTTTTAACAGCCTGTTAGTACTAACAGAAGTTGAAGAAATGCTTCAACTGTTAAGTTTACGGTTAAAATGGAATAACACGCTGTTATAATTTAACAAAGATTGAAGAAACCAGGCCTTAGTGAAATTAAAGTTTACTATGGCTGTATTTAAAAGTTACGACAGTTTGGCTACATACATCAAGTTGGTTTAATGTAAACATCGGTTAAAATTCCACTTAATCCATGGTTAACCATTTTTGCAGAGCATCGACTTCGATTAGGACTTAAACAGGATATTAACCATGATAAACTATGAAGGTTGAAGGATATACAGCTGGCGCAAAAATCTGAAATCCTGGCTGACATCACAGGGAAGAAGCGGGGGCAGAGTGCAAACAACTACAAATAGGCTCTAAACATCTAACTGAAAACATTGACCTTGAGCTGCTAATCGGAGTCTTCAAGTTCTGCTATCCCTTCCATTTCATCGTCATAGCTGAAATCACAGTCATCGTCATCATCATCGCTGATACCACCGAGATTTATGATAATTGGGTCTATAACGTCATCAAACAGTACTTTCCGGTCCATATAATCTTGTTCTATTTTTTTTTAACATTTTCACAAAGAGGACGCAAATCGAATTCAGTCATACTGTTATGTTTCTGGCAATCAGCCCATCCCTTCACTATCGACGAAATGTTGTCGATCGGGTTGAATTCGGGGTGATAAGGGAAAAGTCTGAGTCGGATATGTCCGGCACTTTCAAGAATTTCCATAACAATAGAGTCTAAGTTAATTGCAACTTATAAACACTTAAACTAACTGTCTAAGTTAATTGCAACTTATAAACACTTGAACTAACTGTATATAAGCCCGCCATTGGTCAATTGAAATGTTATATATACACAAATCCATTTTAATATTATCTTCCCATCTACGCACTCTAACTTTTCCCTCCGGCCTCCCAGCCTATATAGGCCTACTCGATTTAAATAACTCTATATAATCTATATACACAATTTAAATACCAATATCATATATACACGCACGCACACACTCAAACTATATACACGATTTTTCTGGTAGAGTATTACACACTTAAAATGCTACAACTGAATATTTCCGTAATATAATACAGGGGACTACTACAAGCGCATATTATAGCGAGCAAGCAACTGGCTGACAAAGAGAGAAATGTTTTGCAAGTGGAATATACTCCTGACAAGAAACCGTTATCTATCGTTTAAATTTCAACAGTCTCGAAGCTTTCAGATCTTTCGCGCGAGCTGTAATCAGTGATTAGTAGCCTTGTGTAGTAGAATCCCAGCCAGATTCACAGCTGATGATTTCGAAGACTAGTTATTGTTGAATTACTTGGATCGGGGTAATGGTGAGCGTTAAATTCTATCAATGGGTAATAAGATTTTTTACGAGGAATTGGGTGGTAGATACTTTAAGGACATAGGGTATTTCCTTTTTCGAAATCTACTGTGTCATTTTTGCTTCAAACTATGGACCAAACTGAATAACTCACAAACAGAAATAGTCCTATTTCTCCTATGAAACGGCTGCTTACATTACGATTCTATTATAACTGAGATTTTTACTATTTCAAAGCCTTGGTTTTTCTGAACCGACGCATGCGAGTGCGAGGTGCTAGGCCCACCTCGCACAAATCTGGACTACACGAGAGATAGTCAGTGGTTTCTATAATTGCGAGATGCGAGGTCTGCGTACCTTGCAGCTATAGAAAGCACTCACTATCTGTCGTGTAGTCCGGATTTGTGCGAGGCGGGCCTCGCATCTCGCACGTCTCATGCGTCGGTTCAGAAAAACCAAGGCTTAAGACTGCCCTTCCTTGCCGATATATTTTCCGATATATTTTTCAGCACTTAAACACTTTGAGTACTAATAGTTTGCAAATACCAAGATGATAACATAAGGGCCAGAGATATAATCGACGGACTTATGAGGAAACTTAATTTCTGGTCGACATCACTTGACAGAAAGAAATTTGGTTCATTTCAATCTATTAACGAATTTATAGAAAAGTTAGCTACGTACGGTATGATAGAAAAAATTTGAATTTCTTTTTGTGGACATGTAGGCCCTAATTAAACAATTATTTTATACAACTTTTTTCTTTTTTTTCTTTTCCTTCCTTTCTCCATCTCTTTCTCTTTCCTTCCTATCTTTTTTCTCCTTTCTTTCTTTCTTTCTTTCTTTTCTCCCTCTCTCCCTCGCTTCTTCTCTCTCCTTTCTCCCTCTTTCTTTCATTCTTTTTCTTTCTTTTCTTTTTTCTTTCTCCCCTTTCCTTCCTTCCTCCATTCCCCCTTCCCTCCCTCTCCTTTATCTCCTTCCATCCTTTCTTTCTCTCTTTCTTCTTTCTTTCTTTATTTCCTCCTTCCCCCCTCTCTCCTCTCTTCTTACATTTTTCTTCCTTTCTTTCCTCCCTCCCTCTCTCTCTCTTTCTCTCTCCTTATTTCCTCCCTCCCACCCTCCCACCCCTTCATCTCCTTTCTTTATTTCTTTCTGTCACGTTTTCTTTATTTCCTTTATCCCTCCCTCTCTCTCCCTCCTTTCTTCCTTTCTTTGCTTCCACATTCATCCCTCCCTTCCTCTTTTTCTATCCTCCCTCCTTTCTTTCTTTCTTTTTCTTTTTCTTTCTTTCTTTCTTTCTTTCTTTCTTTCTTTCTTTTTTCTTTCTTTCTTTCTTTCTTTCTTTCTTTCTTTCTTTCTTTCTTTCTTTCTTTCCAATAGTTATGGCAAACAGGCATTGTCTTCCAAACTACCAGGAATGCAAAAATAAAAACAACAGGCACATATATGCAAAAGTAACAAGACTGAAGAGTTCGGGGAAAAACGATGAATGTCAAATTTCTGTTAAGGATTAGATAATGATCTAATTGAGTCTATAACTGCAAGATGTAGTGCTGTTTCTATAGAAAATAAAGGAAAGGATTACTATATTCGTGGTGATAATTCTCCTTTTTACCATTTTTCATAAGAACAACATTAAATTTCGCAGTGATCCATTGAATTAGATAATGACATCAACCTTAACAAAACTGTGACATTCATAGTTTTTCCCGCGAACTCTTCAAGTCTTAGTATTAAATTTCTAACATGCCTAAATAACTAAGCATCTTAAGCTAAGTAACTAACTAATTGTAAAATTTTGAAGAGGAATAAAACAAAGTTTTCAAATCTTTTGGAATTTTTAGGTAAAATTGTCAGTTGAAAGACATTATAATGAACAACTACGTCTACATTTTTAGTGTTTGAAATGAAAAATTCCACTCTATTAGACAATATTTGTTTGTAGAGAAACTTTCAACCTCATAAGGAGTAATGGATGGAACATGTAAATTAGGAATATATTGTCACAATCCTTTTGTCTGTCGTAGCCCATCAAAATATTCCTTGTGCCACAAATTACAGAATATCCTAGATTTTTCTTTAGAATACTGGGCTAATAAAGGAATGAAAATGCTATAGTCCTAAGTCACAAAGACAGTAATTTTACAGTAGAGAGTATTAAAAGTTTAGAGGTGCGTTATCATAATTTGTTGAGCGTATATTTCTGTTATTTTTTTAGTAAATTTTATAAGGTTACTAGTAGCTTCCTCATAATTATGTGTAAGAAATGAACTCGCGCACACACACACACACACACACACACAAAAGTTTAGATTTGGAGTATCCCATTCTTACCCCTTTAAATAATAAAATTGATCTTAACATTTTCATTAGCAGACACTGCTTTCGCTTTTATTTTTGCTTAAACTATTCCGCTAATTGGAGAGTAATAATTAGTGTTTCCTTTGATTCAAGAAGTTTAATAGCTGTGGACAGATCTTTGAAGTCCAAGAATTGGATAGCACAAAAGATGAGCACTGAGGACTCATCTAGACCACCAACTGTATCTCATATTCCACTACTTTAACCAGACACTGAATGTAATAATCCTGGAGCGTGCTGTTGAGCTATATTCCGTACATAGTTAACACCTTTCCACTGCGTCTGTGAGCAAACACTGAGTTGCAATAATAATAATAATAATAATAATAATAATAATAATAATAATAATAATAATAATCTTGAAAAGGCAAAGTATATGATTATGTCTCGTGACCAGAATATTGTACGAAATGGAAATAAAAAAATTGGAAATTTATCCTTTAAACAGGTGGAAAAATTCAAATATATTGAAGAAATAGTAACAAATATAAATGACACTCGGGAGGAAATTAAACGGCGAATAAATGCCTGCTATTAGACTAGACGGCATTTCGGAAGGCGGTCAGCTGCTACATGCGCCGTAGCATTTCTAGTATGTGACGTCACAAACTTGTACAGTAGAACCAATTAGAATCAGTCTATAACAAGTACTTCCAGTGTTCGCTTGTTCACGTGTGAGTGTTTCAATACATTAAATAAGTAAAACTAACATTTACCGTGCATGGAAGAAGACTGTAAAAGACAAATATTGCACAGACAGGCGTGGAAAATAGTTTTTAAGGTATATAATTATTTTAAAAACGTTGACGAGCAGAACGCTGCCGGCCATCTTGATGTTGGCTGCAACGTTGCCAACGTAAAAGAAACGACTGCACAAGCATGTGGTGTAGGATTGAGAACCGTGCAAAGAATATTGTTAGTGAATGAAAGAGAGTTTGTTTGGTGTCCTTCTTACAGTAATCAACGGCTAAGTTCATTATTGCCTTCTGATAATTTAAATTCTCTCCTGTGCTATTTGTATTGCACGTGCGCGTGAAGTACGATGTGGCAATGTTGTACACTGCCTTGTTCTCACTATCTGTCTCTCTCGACGTAAACGCTAGCAGACTACCGCCTTCCGAATTGCCGTCGACTCTAGTCGGTTGAGAAGCTTTTGTTATTCAGTCTGCTCTCAAAAAAGCTGAAGTTCAGAGTTATCAAAGAGTTATATTACTGGCTGTTCCATATGGTTGTGAAACTTGGTCTCTTACTTTGACAGAGGAACAGAGGTTAAGGGTATTCGAGGATATGGTGCTTAGGAAAATAATTTTGGCTAAGAGGGATGAAGTTACAGGAGAATGGAGAAAGTTACTCAACATAGAACTGCACGCATTGTATTCTTCAACTAACATAATAGAAACATAAAATCCAGACGTTTGAGATGGACAGGGCATGTAGCACGTATGGGCGAATCCAGAAATGCGTATAAAGTATTAGTTGGGAGGCCGGAGGGAAAACGACGTTTTGGGGAGGCCAGGACGTAGAAGGGAGAATAATACTAAAATTTATTTTAAGGAGGTGGGATATGATTGTAGAGACTGGCTTAATCTTGCTTAGGATAGGAAGTGATGGCGGACGTATGTGAGAGCGTCAATGAACCTCTGGGTTCCTTAAAAGCCATAAGTAATGATAATAATAATAATAATAATAATAATAATAATAATAATAAAATAATAATAATAATAATAATAATAATAATAATAATAATAATAATAGGAACATTAAATCCAGACGTTTAAGATGGTCAGGGTATGTAGGACATACGGGCGAATCCAAAAATGCATATAAAGTTTTAGTTGGGAGGCAGGAGGGAAAAAGATTTTCTGGGAGGCCGGGACGTAGATGGGATAATAATATTATAATGGATTTTAGGGAGGTGGGATATGATTGTAGAGACTGGATTACTCTTGTTCAGGATAGGGACTGATGGCGGACTTATGTGGGAGCGTCAATGAACCTCCGGGTTCCTTAAAAGCCATAAGTAATAGTAGTAATAATAATAATAATAATAATAATAATAATAATGATAATAATAATAACAATAATAATAATCATCATCATCAATGTCATTCTGGTAATGTCGAAATACATTAATTTTAGGACTTATGTTTTTGAGACTTTGCTTTCTTTTTTCGATGAATAACATTACCTCTAAAAATGTTGAATGTTGTTTAACACTTTATAGTTCCCACGTCACTATTTTTGCTATATTGTATCCAAGCAACTTTCCTGTAAAATGAAATCGGCGCAGGTTTCAACAGTACAGATAGAAAGCACGGTGAACCCAGCTTTTCGGTGGAGAGGGGGATAAAGCAACGGTGCATTTGCATTAGGGCCTGGAAATGTTTTGTAATATCACTTAGTACAGCGGTTGATTCCATTACGGCGCCGCGTTTCTTTATTGAACCGCCGCCGACCAGGGCACCACGGCGCAGTCTCAGGTGCCGAATACTTATTGCTTATAGTACACCGCATCAAATAGGCCGAGTTTCCGGAGCAACAAAATAACGGGAAACACGTGATCCAACCACGGTTCTCTTCCACTTTCTTACGAGTACAATACAGTCATGCTTTTTCTTCCATCCGAGTTTGAAGGAAAAGATGGAGTCATTGCCATCGCACCGTGAGGCAGTTTTCGAAATTTTGCATTGTCGGGAATTGAAAATAAACAATGGTCTTCATTGTCCACGATCATAGGGGTTGTTTTTTGAGAACTTTTTTTACATATACGACGAGCTGTAGGGCAGGGGTGCCGAACTGAGGCTTTTTCGGTGCTCGAGGCTACGACAATCAGATTCGAGGCTCTCCTGGGAGTCGCGTACCGAAAGATGAGGTGTCTTCGTTTTTTGTAGCGAACAGATCGTTGGCTATGTAAATGCAGACATTGGCGAGATTTGCGGACTTAAGAGAAGAAATTGAAATAGTTTTAAAGGAGAAAAAATTCGACGTACCTGAATTGGAAGATGTCGTTTGGTAGCAAGACCTCGCATTCCTGTCCGACATGTCTACCAAATTAAATGACCTTAACGTAAGTGTTCAGAGAAACGTTTCGCTGGTACCACATTTACATGACAGAGTCAAAGCGTTTAGTTTTAATCTGTCCTTGTACCATGTATAAACTAAGATCAAATGATTGAGAGAATTTCCCGATACTTCGATTATTTCATTCGTCTTTGGATTCAGTCAGAAAGGAAAATTTTATTAATCATTTGCACAACCTGTCTGAGGAATTTAAGCAACGTTCCTCTAACTTTGAGGGAATGACAAAGAAGTTTTTTCACTTCCTCTTGTATACCAGATCCATTGTCCCAGGATAATTCGGGAGATTCCGAACTTATCGAACTACAGTGCGACACTGCGTTGGAAGAAAAGCAAAAGACATCAACGATTGACGAATTTTGGAAAGCTGCTGCAAGAACGCGACGATTAACTACGTTAGGCGCTTTTGTTGCAAATGTGTTTTCACTGTTCGCGACGACTTATGTTCGTGAAGCTGCATTTTCATTAATAAAATTAACAACTCGCATATTTATAGCAGAATGTGAGATAAACAATTGTCTAATTATCTTCGGTTAACGACGTCTAAGAAACGTAATGCAGACATTCATGAACTTGTGAAGAGAACGCGTTGTCAGCTTTCTACGAAAGCACTTTCTTCCTCCAAAATGTAAGATGTAAATAAATCTGACGCAAAGAAGTACGTTTATTATTCCAAGAAGCATTTTCTTTAATAATAATAATAATAATAATAATAATAATAATAATAATAATAATAATAATAATAATAATAATAATAATAATAATAATAATAATAATGGCTTTATTTATCCTGGCAGAGTTAAGGCCGTAAGGCGGAAAACACTCATTGCATTTCCCTCAAATTAATTCATTCCTGAACAAAAAGAGCGCTTCTTCATAGAGAGCTGACTAGTGCTGCGCATGATCAGGTTGTATTCGGAGCAGTTGTTTGCACTCTTTCATCCGGAGGCCTCAGGATTGCCTCCGATTGATGTCGCGCAGGTTGCATATATGTACTGTGGCGCAGATATACACTTTCCGCTGAGTATTCCTTTATTCGGATCATGTAGTGGTTCGAATCTTTTTTTTTTTTTTTTGCTTGAACTACTACTTTCGCCGACAGATTTTTTTATACATTTCAAATTCGTAGCATTTAGCCTATGGAAGAGCGTATTAGTTTCATATTATTGATCAGATTAATGTAATTAAATTCAATTATCCTTCGGCTTTATCCCCAAGGAAATGCCCCTGGTGCTCATTTCTGCTAGAAGCTGAGCAGATCCCAGGGTCATAGTGCGGCCAGAAGGATTAGATCATTGGAAAAATATATGACCCCATCGGGAATCGATCCCGCGACTTTCCGGCTTGCAGCGTTACGCCTTATCTGCGACGCTACCGCGCGTCCCCCACTACTACTACTACTACTACTACTACCTACCCACCACCTGTTACTGCCACTATTATTATTATTATTATTATTATTATTATTATTATTATTATTATTATTTTGAGTGTGAGAAAGGATCGAGTTCTTAAAATCATGTTAATGAGAGGGTGAATTTTGGTAGTCGTAAAAGAGATATTAATTAATTTTTACGCAAGAAATTTATAGAAAAATATTTTTATTATTAGTCTCCAAGAAAGTCGAGATAACGTTGATCAGCAAGCAAAGTACCCTGTTTTGCTAATTGTTTTGTGTATAATTTATGCACAAATTACATTTACAATATTGAATTGCAAACTGATTACTACATTTTTAAACAGTCTCTTAGACGATTTTTATACACTAATTTCTTAGTGACACAAGCTTGAAGATTCTCCTAGAAATCCGGCCCTTGATATTACAAACCCTCATGGACAGAATCCTTTAAGTTGCATCATCCACAAATCGTCTTCCTCTAAGATGTTTCTTCAGTAGCCTGAACAACTGAAAATCGGGTTGCTCTGAATCACGACTGTAAGGAGTTTGCTCCATATTGTTTCAGTGAAAGGACTGCAGATTTTTTGTTTGCGCTGTGTAATGCGAGGTGTGGCATTGTCGTGGAGTCTACCACTACTGTAGGGTAAGGTTGCCTAATTCCGTGACATATTCAATAAAGTCTATACTTATGCCAAAATTGTAATAAAAATTTGTAACTATCACCTAAAAGACGTTATTTGGACCTTTAGCTAGAGTTTTTACACATTCAGTGTCAACAGTTTCACAAGTTTGATATATAATATATGATTCTTCATTGTTATACAGTGGCTCCTAAATCCGTGACAGAGATCCAAATTCCGTGATACTAAAATAATCCTCATTAACTGCTCAGAAAACAAACGTGTATTTGGAAAAACACTTTAAAGTAATGGGACATTGTTTTATATATAGATTAAGTAAGAAATTACAACATAGAAAAGGGCCTGATGATAAATTTCACAGAAAATACTTGTGTAAGTATAGGAATACATGTTACATATTAATATATTATAAACAAAATAAACTGAAAGTTAAATTCAATACAAAATTAAATTTTAATAAATTGAATTATAACACAATGATTTCTCATTGTGTATATTTCTAACAGCAGTAATTAAGTTAAATATATGCCCTATTATTTTATTATAATAATTATAATTCATGTTTTCTATAACTTATTTCTATTATTATTTCCACAAACTCTTTTCTTTCATAGACATTAATTTTCACAATTTAGCGTTGGAATCACTGGTCGAATGAGATAGAAAGGAGGAATATGAAAATAAATTCGAAAATGGGAAAGCTCCTGTAGCATTGTTATTGTCTCATAATGTTTAAATAATCATACACATTGATTCAGCTCACTTTAATCAACAGTAATATATCATTTTTATAATCCTATATTAAATCTTACCTCAAATATAAAATGTTTCTTCAGGAGCGGTCACAAGAGAAAGAAAAACTTACTGGTCAACCACCTTTCAATGAAGAAAAGCTTCTGCAGTCGACTGCTTCTGTTCAAAAGGCGGGTAGTCCATAGAATTCAAAAGAAGACATCTCCTGGCATCTGCTAGGTATTTCGAAAACTTAAAAGTCAGAGACCACAACTCCATGGCAGTCAATTTAAATTTTATCACGGATTAGGGCACCTTTACCCTACATACTTACTTACTTATTTACTTACTTACTGGCTTTTAAGGAACCCGGAGGTTCATTGCCGCCCTCACAAAAGCCCGCCATTGGTCCCTATCCTGAGCAAGATTAATCCATTTTCTATCATCATATCCCACCTCCCTCAAATCCATTTTCATATTATCTTCCCATCTACGTCTCGGCCTCCCTAAAGGTCTTTTTCCCTCCTGCCTTCCAACCAACACACTATATGCATTTCTGGATTCGCCCATACGTGCTACATGCCCTGCCCATCTCAAACGTCTGGATTTAATGTTCCTAATTATGTCAGGTGAAGAATACAATGCGTGCAGTTCTGTGTTGTATAACTTTCTCCATTCTCCTGTAACTTAATCCCTCTTAGCCCCAAATATTTTCCTAAGCACCTTATTCTCAAACACGCTTAACCTATGTTCCTCTCTCAAAGTGAGAGTCCAAGTTTCACAACCATAAAGAACAACCGGTAATATAACTTTTTTTAAATTCTAACTTTCAGCTTTTTTGAGAGCAGACTAGATGACAAAGGCTTCCCAACCGAATAATAACAGGCATTTCCCACATTTATTCTGTGTTTAATTTCCTCCCGAGTATCATTTATATTTGTTACGGTTGCTCCAAGATATTTGAACTTCTCCACCTCTTCAAAAGATAAATGTACAATTTTTATATTTCCATTTCGTACAATATTCTCGTCACGAGACATAATCATATACTTTGTTTACCCTACATACAACAACAAAAATAATTTCACCTAGCATGCAGGGAACTATCACCAAGTGAAACTTACTTAATGATCAATCCTCTTTATGTTAAACTGAATTGAGGCTTTCAAACATACTGTCCTTATACTTTCGAAATAAAGTGGCATTCAAGCATAGGTCAAATAAGTGGCTCTTATCTCTGTCCCGATATCTCAAACTCCTTTTCCCTCTCCGTCAATCCTTGCTACCCCTTGCAACTTAATGTAGGTTCTAATTCCCGTTCCCATTTCAAAGTAAGTGGCATTGAGGTTTTGTTTGAAATTTACTTTAATAATAGCAATATAAGTCTGGCGATTTATATTACAAGATAACACGCAAACTTCGAGGTGCAAGTACGAAGAAAAATAAAATTATACAGTCATGAGTAGCCACACATAGCATATTTGATAACTAACATTTCTTCCATAAGGCAATATTACTACTTACTTGTAGCTAATTTTAGACACACAGATGAAATATGAAAAATTTCCTGTTATGAAGAAGCTTACAGACGTTATAAATCATGACCAATCACTTCTGATAACATTCAAGTCAAATATGGAATTTTATGTCAGAGTAGCCAAGGCAATGATTGCGGCAATTTTCCATACTAAGATAAGAATTTGTTATAAGCAGTTCTTAGTGAAGTGCGAGAACAAATTCATATTCAGAAAATCCTAATAAGATGTAATATACAGTACGTAAATTATGTTGTTTGTTGAAAGGTAATACAGATTTACTCTTAAATAAAACACTACTTAGGTAACGCCTTATTCGTTGTTCTGTTGAAGTAAAGAATTTTATGCTCGACCATGCCGAAATGTAGTAATTATACACCTGGTAGTAGCCCTTTAATGCACCTCATTAAAGTACACTTATTCATTATAATTCAGTTGTTCAGCCAATAAGAAATCACCTTTGTACTGATTGTACCATTGTAAAACCGCAAGTATCGATTATTCTCGGATATGCAATCGAAAGACAATTAGCGAAAAGTCACGGAGGCTGGAAATCCAATACTGTCGCAGAAGGTTATGTTCTGTTACCATAATAATTAGCGTTAATTGTAAATAATATTCAAATAAATTCAATTTGTCATCTCGTTTTTCAACTCTAAATCAATTTCCAGGTTATATCAAGCTTAATCTTCATGTTATTCTCTAGATTATATCAAGGTCAATGACATTCCTGTTTCGGAAAAAATCAATACTTTCGCGTCTGCGCACATTTCACAATTCAGGTCAGTTCCACTCCTCACTTACATAACCATAACATGAATACTTCTGAATAATTTCAATGGTCGAACATAAAAAGTCGTATGAAACTTGCCTATGATGGTAATTAAGACGCTCGTATGAAAATTATGAAACTCGCTTGCGCTCGTTTCATAAACAAACATACTCGCGTCTTAATTACTACCATTATAGGCTCGTTGCATAATGTACTATAATGATATGAAGGTAGGTATTTCACGTTATGAAGATTTTAGATTCCGTATCAAACGTCTTAATTTGGTGCACCTCAAAATCTTCCTAGTATTCTTGTCAGATTTCGTCGAAATCGACCGTTTCTTCAAGACAATTCAGGACGCATATGCGTACTGCAAGACTTGTCCTGCGTTGCAAGAAAACGGACTAATTAATGTGTTATTCTATTGCTAGTTTGTAGACAACGAAACGGTGGATTGTTTCTTGAAATTTAATGTACTGTTGGTTGTCATCTCATTAGCCGTTTAATTTCTATTTCCAGCGAGCTCACGTCACAATATGTCTGTACGATCTGTCGATAGCCAATTGTCTATTCTAATAAGCGAGTAAATAATATCGATGATTTTTTTTGTAAATATACAATTTCCGTCCACAAATAATATATACTTCGTTTGATAACGATACAACGTAAATTGTTTATCGCTTATAGTCAAATCCCAGTTTCTTTGCTAGCTGGCCTTGAAATGGTATCCGGATAGATCAGTTGTTAGTGCAATTGAGTATGGACAAAAGGGATCCGAGTTCAATCTCGGGTAGTGTCGGGATTTTTCTTATTGTCAAAACTTCCAGAACGGCCTTCTGTCTAATTTAGTGCCCGGGGTTAAAAGCGATCAGTCATTCTATTGTTTAGGTCAGTCATGTCAATTTTACTAATGCTTATAGGTACAAGCGCGCGCTTTAGAACTTAGAAGAACCTGAGCGCTTTACACGGAAAGGAAATAGACAGACGAGAGAGGTAGTATATGACGCTTGGTCGACCTATGTAGCTACATAATGTTTTAGTGACCCCATAGGGGTAAAGCATGTTTAAATGTGGTAGAAAAACCAGTGAAGTTTCATTTTTCCACTTAAAATACTCCTTCGTGAGTGAAAAAATATTTTACATAAAATTGAACGCGCATCTATGGCCTTATCGGATGCTGTAACGCCATTTTAAAGTTCTGCTCTGGTATATAGGGTTTTGAAATGACACTGTGCTTTGATTGCAGTTTCCAATAACTTTAATTTTTTATCAAAAATTGTTTCCCTTTAAAATTCCCACTGATATCTAAAAAATACATTACTTAAAAATAATATAATGCGCATTTATGATCTGGTTAACTGCTGGCTGTGACATTATTTTTAAAGCTCTGTTGCACAGGGTACTTTAATGACACTGAACTTTTATTGCAATTTTTCATAAGTTAATATTTTTCCTTTGTTCTATACAGACAGTTACATATCTTCGGAACTGTTAAAGCTACATTCGTTAGGCTATTAGGAATTTTTTTTCTGTAATAGAAATTTGTTATTTTGTTGCATTTGAAAACTATGCCTCCATATTCCAATAAAAGTACCTCTAAAATTTTACTTAAAATGAGAAAATTTACGTTAAAGTCAATGTTAAAATTATGTCGCAGAAAAATTGAAGAACGTGCTATGAAGAGTAAAATACCATAGACGTTTTGAATGCATCTTTAAAAATGGCTGAAATATGCCCATCTTAGTGAATTATTATATCCTGGCGTTTTTTCTTCACAAAATTTGAAGTGTTGCAGTAATGATATTTCTACGTGAAAAAATGAAAATTGTACATAATTAGAAAAATTAAATTCAAATGCAACTATCCTCTTCCTTTAACTCTTCCTGCAACTCTACTCTTCCTTTAACTCTTCCTGCAATTATCCTCTTCCCTTAGCTCTTACAGAAACTGTCCTCTTCCTTTAGCTCTTACTGAAACTATCCTCTTCCTTTAATTCTTTCTGTAACTATCCTCTTCCTTTAACTCTTCCTGCAACTATCTTCTTCCTTTAGCTCTTATTGAAACTATCCTCTTCCTTTAGCTCTTACTGAAACTATCCTCTTCCTTTAAATCTTTCTGCAACTAGCCTCTTCCTTTAACTCTTCCTGCAACTATAACTCTTCCTGCTCTTCCTTTAGCTCTTACTGAAACTCCCTCTTCCTTTAACTCTTTATGCAACTATCCTCTTCCTTTAACTCTTCCTGCAACTATCTTCTTCCTTTAACTCTTACTGAAACTATCATCTTCCTTTAATTCTTTCTGTAACTATCCTCTTCCTTTAACTCTTCCTGCAACTATCTTCTTCCTTTAGCTCTTATTGAAACTATCCTCTTCCTTTAACTCTTCCTGCAACTATCTTCTTCCTTTAACTCTTCCTGCAACTATCTTCTTCCTTTAACTCTTCCTGCAACTATCTTCTTCCTTTAACTCTTCCTGCAACTATCTTCTTCCTTTAGCTCTTACTGAAAGTATCCCTTCCTTTAACTCTTTATGCAACAACAAAACTCCTTTCCTTTAACTCTTCCTGCAACTATCTTCTTCCATTAGCTCTTACTGAAACTATCCTCTTCCTTTAATTCTTTCTGTAACTATCCTCTTCCTTTAACTCTTCCTGCAACTATCTTCTTCCTTTAACTCTTCCTGCAACTATCTTCTTCCTTTAGCTCTTACTGAAACTATCCTCTTCCTTTAAATCTTTCTGCAACTAGCCTCTTCCTTTAACTCTTCCTGCAACTATCTTCTTCCTTTAGCTCTTACTGAAACTATCCCCTTCCTTTAGCTCTTACTGAAACTATCCTTCCTTTAGCTCTTACTGAAACTATCCTCTTCCTTTAGCTCTTACTGAAACTATCCTCTTCCTTTAAATCTTTCTGCAACTAGCCTCTTCCCTTTAACTCTTCCTGCAACTATCTTCTTCCTTTAGCTCTTACTGAAACTATCCTCTTCCTTTAGCTCTTACTGAAACTATCCTCTTCCTTTAAATCTTTCTGCAACTAGCCTCTTCCTTTAACTCTTCCTGCAACTATCTTCTTCCTTTAGCTCTTACTGAAACTATCCTCTTCCTTTAGCTCTTACTGAAACTATCCTCTTCCTTTAACTCTTTCTGCAACTAGCCTCTTCCTTTAACTCTTCCTGCAACTATCTTCTCTTTAGCTCTTACTGAAACTATCCTCTTCCTTTAGCTCTTACTGAAACTATCCTCTTCCTTTAAATCTTTCTGCAACTAGCCTCTTCCTTTAACTCTTCCTGCAACTATCTTCTTCCTTTAGCTCTTACTGAAACTATCCTCTTCCTTTAGCTCTTACTGAAACTATCCTCTTCCTTTAGCTCTTACTGAAACTATCCTCTTCCTTTAGCTCTTACTGAAACTATCCTCTTCCTTTAAATCTTTCTGCAACTAGCCTCTTCCTTTAACTCTTCCTGCAACTATCTTCTTCCTTTAGCTCTTACTGAAACTATCCCCTTCCTTTAACTCTTTATGCAACTATCCTCTTCCTTTAACTCTTCCTGCAACTATCCTCTTCCTTTAACTCTTCCTGCAACTATCCTCTTCCTTTAACTCTTCCTGCAACTATCCTCTTCCTTTGAGTCTTTCTGCAACTATCCTCTTCCTATAACTCTTTCTGCAATTATCCTCTTCAATTAACTCTTCCTGCAACTATCATCTTCCCCTTTCTGTGAAATTGTTCTTGCAAAACTAAATTAGTATTTACAGTACCATTAAAATTTCAAGAAACCAGTCGTCCACACCTGTACAGTAATGGTTAGCGCGTCTGACCGCGAAACCAGGTGGCCCGGGTTCGAATCCCGGTAGGGGTAAGTTACCTGGTTGAGGTTTCTCCGGGGTTTTCCCTCAACCCTATATGAGCAAATATTGGGTAACTATCGGTGCTGGGCCTTGGACACATTTCACCGGCATTATCGCCTTCATTTCATTCAGACCTTAAATAGCCTGAGAAGTTGATACAGCGTCGTAAAGTAAACCACAAAGGAAAAGAAAGAACCATTCGTTTTGCAATTCAGCATCTGTCACATCCGTTACTCTAAGTGCAGGGAAATATGCGCTGTGCGTTGTTAAAAATTTTTTAAAAGGGAGATACAGTATAACTAAAAGGAAAGTGTTAATTCCAATATGGTTTCCTCGCAGACTCAAAGAGCTAGTGAGTCTCGTAAAGTAATTTTAGTACCGTGTATTACAGGATAGTAAATCCAAGGTACAAAGATGTACTGAAAATACATTGCTAGAGGGCGTGCTTCATCTTGAGGAAGCTGTGGTGTGTTGCTGAGAGAAATATCCCCAAAATAAACCTCACGGCTTAATCCCAGTGGACTGTTCCAGCTTAACAAAGTTCGGGTTAGTTTAAAACTTGTCTCTGCAGCGTTTGCTCGGTGTTCCAGCATCCCGCTTTCCTCCTGGTTTTTAATTGTGTACTTGGAATAGGATTTCATGTGGTTGCGTTCTCAATTGGTGATAATGCAATTTAAATCTTCATTTTGAATTTATTCCTGTTGACGTTTAACCAGTCAATGGCCAAAGTAGCTTAATTTCCAATTGTTGATTTGTTATACGCTTATTCTACATTTATTTATTTTTATATAATATTCTTATTGAATTTGGTATTCCCAAGAAACTAGTCCGATTAATTAAAATGTGTCTTAGTGAAACATACAGCAGAGTACGTATAGGCCAGTTTCTATCTGATGCTTTTCCCATTCACTGCGGGCTAAAGCAGGGAGATACATTATCACCTTTACTTTTAACTTCGCTCTAGAATATGCCATTAGGAAAGTCCAGGATAACAGACAGGGTTTCGAGTTGAATGGGTTACATCAGCTTCTTGTCTATGCGGATGACGTGAATATGCTAGGAGAAAATCCACAAACGATTAGGGAAAACGCGGAAATTCTAGTTGAAGCAAGTAAAGCGATAGGGTTGGAAGTAAATCACGAAAAGACTAAGTATATGATTATGTCTCGTGACCAGAATATTGTACGAAATGGAACTATAAAAATTGGAGATTTATCTTTCGACGAGGTGAAAAATTCAAGTATCTTGGAGCAACAGTAACAAATATAAATGACACTCGGGAGGAAATTAAACGCAGAATAAATATGGGAAATGCGTGTTATTATTCGGTTGAGAAGCTTTTGTCATCTAGTCTTCCATCAAATAATCTGAAAGTTAGAATTTATAAAACAGTTATATTACCGGTTCTTCTGTATGGTTGTGAAACTTGGACTCTCACTCTGAGAGAGGAACATAGGTTAAGGGTGTTTGAGAATAAGGTTCTTAGGAAAATATTTGGGGCTAAGAGGGATGGAATTACAGAAGAATGGAGAAAGTTACACAACGCAGAACTGCACGCATTGTATTCTTCACCTGACATTATTAGGAACATAAAATCCAGACGTTTGAGATGGGCAGGACATATAGCACGTATGGGCGAATCCAGAAATGCATATAGAGTGTTAGTTGGGAGGCCGGAGGGAAAAGACCTTTGGGGAGGCCGAGACGTAGGTGGGAAGATAATATTAAAATGGATTTGAGGGAGGTGATGTATGATGGTAGAGACTGGAGTAATCTTGCTCAGGATAGGGACCAATGGCGGGCTTACGTGAGGGTGGCAATGAACCTCCATGTTCCTTAAAAGCCTGTAAGTAGGTTAAAGTGTTTAAATGTTGACTGTCAAATTTTACCTCCGCTCATTTAATATCTTTCACTTAATAACATACAGTTTTTTACATTTATTTTATTTAGTTATTTAGTAATAACATATAAATAAAAGCGTTACATTAAAATACCCCGAAAGAGCAAAGCTCGTGTTCGGGGACAGTTCCGTTACATAGATATACATCCTTTGTAGACAAAATACTTAAGAAAAAAGGTCACATAAAGATGATAATAAAATTAGTAAATAATAATAAATGAATGAAAAGAGAGACGATGTTGAGATTGGTGGATTAATATTAAATTATTATTATTAGTGTAATTAGTGCAGGTCATGTTGATATAGTAACCAAGATAAGATAGAAATATATACCTAGGATAGAAATAAACTTGTTTTACAATACATCGTACATAATATAAATACAGGGAAGTCTGTCATATAATTTTTTTATTCTGGATCTGAAAATTTCATTGCTTAAAGTACTCAATTCTGGATGAAATTTTATTATCGAATTATATAGACGTTGACCATAATTTGTACTGTGTAGTAAAGCAGCAGATGTGAAACATTTTAGGTTCAACTAATTTAAGAATTTCATTTCGTCTTGTATGATGATCATGTGGCTGAGATACAAATTTCATTATATTTTTGTGATAGAATTTCATTAAAGAGTATTTATAAATTTGGTCAGTTCTAAAAACATTCACAAACAAATTTTGATTATACGTTTTTGCAACATAATTAGAGGAAAAAGAGCAGGTTGTGTAATGCCTCCCCATCCAGTTATACCATATTGGATAACAGATTCAACTATAGCCAAATGAACCAAACGTAATACATGAGTAGGCAAGTAATGGCGAAGGTTTACAAATTTGTAAATTGTTTTACGGATCCTCTTACATAAAAGGTGATTTGTCTATCCCATTTCAAGTGCTAATCAACAATAATTCCCAGGTATTTCACATCAACAGATTCTTTAAGGCAAGGGCATTTACAGGTTTACAAAATGAGTTGTGGATTATTAATTTTAAATGAGAAAGTGGTTTCAATTTGTTCAATCCAGAGACTTAAAGAAAATGGCACCAAAGTAGTTTTAGTTATATTTAGAGATAGCAAATTTGCATCAAGCCAGTTTTTGATTAAATTTATACCTGCATTGGCATGTTTATAAGTGTCCTCCAAAGTTAAACCACTGAAAATCACCACCGTATCATACATACGACATTCCATACACACGTACACACATTTTAAATGTTATTTTACATTTATTTAAAATTTTTTCTTTCTCTTTTTCGCCTTACTCGTACTTTTCATAAATACATTCCTTAGGATTTTATTGTCTATTCATTTGTAATTCTTGAAATTTTGTCTAATCTTAATTAGGTCTACTAAAATGTAGCCATTGCTTTTTCATACAACTGAGTTCACTGCAATATGTCTTATCACATGTCAGCAATATATGCTTTATATCTTCTATTTTGCCACATAGTAGATATATAAGGTGTTTCCGAGGTAGTGTTACAAATTTTCCGGGATGATGGCGAAGGGCACATGTATCAATTTGAGATAAACCATGGTCCGGAAATGACTGAGTCGAAAGTTATAAGCAAAAATAGTTGTGTGGAAATGGAATTGTAATTTGGCACCACGTGCCCTCCTTCCCTTAACTTTTGGAACAGTCGTGGAAAAATGGTATGGGCTGGATGTCTCCTACATGGGTACTTTCCCCGATACAATCTGTGAGCTTGTCTACTATTCTCATTGGCTCATCCGTATTGGAAAATCATGTCTGCTTATTCCGCTCTCGTGTACTCCTCCATTTCACTAGGACTGATCGACTGGACACTGCAACTTGTACACATACACTGCTGTCTACAGACGTGCATATCAGGACCTACCATGTCCGTTACACATTACGCTATCTGCATTACTTTACTGTAGTTTCCTGTCCCCATCCCTCAGACAGCGCACTGAATGGAATACTGTAAGTAGACAACGTAAACAACGTCAGATGAATACAGTACGTGTAAGATGTACAGATAAATACACATAAATAATGTGTACAGAGGAATAAAATTATTTCGTTTCCACAGAATTATTTTTGTTTGTAACCTTCGACTCGGTCATTTCCGGACCAGGGTTCCTTATCTCAAATTGATACATGTGCCCTTCGCCATCATCCCTGAATGTTTGCAACACCACCTCGGAAACGCTCTGCAAATGTCACTTTTTATATATTACTCCTAAAATCTTTCAATTTTTACATCCCTAACCTAACCCATGCATAACTAATTGTGATATTTCTATCGCATATTGTTATATAAGGTTCTTGATTTCGTACCGTTTGAACTTCCCTGTAATTTTGTAGTGCACTTTTGTTATTAATGTAACTAAACATTTTTTACGTCGTCACACCTTTGTCTAATAACATTTAAAACATTGTTTTCACTTTCGTGATTTTTCCCTCCGCAGTTGTCCCAGCCCAATTTTATCAATTTCAATTTTCATTATTCATTGTGGCAATTCGTTACCGAATAACTATAATAAACATAAAAAATCTCGTTAGCTTTCATTTTTTAAACTATAAACCAAAACTTTACTATTCTAACCATAATTTCTCTCCTATTACTACATTTACCGTATTCCAACATTGCAGTTGTCCTGGGCGCCGAATTAGAAAGTTTCAAGACTCTCGGATAGTATTTAGGAGAGAGTTTGGTAGTATCGGACATCGGGTAATATCGGACAGTGAGTTTCTTTCATCTACTACCAGATGATAGTATCTAAATGACATGGTTACGTTTCTGTGATGTCGCATATATCTATATCTAATATATCTATTATTTTGTGTTGATTATCACGTGATATTGGTAGGGGAACTCGGCTAATTCCGCAGTACGGCTAATTCCGCAGTAGTGCATATATGATTTTACTGCGGCTTTACATTAGCGTGAACGTAAGTTTTGAAAGGCTGTCAACAGGAGGCATGTCCTCTGCAGTACTATAGAAAAACATCAAGGACATTGGTCGACACCTCTGTCGGCAATACAGTGAAACTTCGAAAGTTGGCTGTTATTCGTGTTTTGCAACACAGCTGTGAAGAAAGTGAGCATTGTTACATATAAATTGTTCCTTTTATGTTACTTTCATAATGTATTTCATAATTATTTACTACTGCGGAATTAGCCAAGTCCTATTGCGGATTTATCCGCACTGTTGCGGAATTACCCGAGTTCTGTAATGTATGTACAGGGACATCACTTTATTTTTACTAACATTTTTAACATTAACCTGGCTATACTCGGAAACACTGTTACCCCCCTTCCATTACAGGAGTTTGGAGTTGCTAGTGCAATATGTAAACAAATCATTTTACTAGCTATAGGAGGAGAGAAAAGTAGTGTATCCGTTTATGTTACAGGAAAATACAGTATTACGATTTTCAGTTTGGTCATTACTTTACAGTATTTTATCAAAAACAGTAGAATAGTAACAATTTCATTTTCACGAACTCAAGTCTTCAGGCGGTTATATACATTATGTAATGTCTACTTTATTCAGCATATTACTAACATAATTTATTCCTGAGAATTTTGTGAGCACTTCCGTTAGAAACCCCAATTTTTACACCTAACTTCTTGACCGACTTATTACGACCTCGCTGCATTCTTTCTCTAGCATCTTATACAGCATCTTCTGTCACCTTTGTTGGCCATCTTACACTTTTCTTCCCTTCTGTACCCTCTGTTGCTCTAAATTTATCTACCAGATCAATGCCATTTCTACGAAAATATTCCGTAGGCCTAATGATATTAATCAGGAAATTGTGAAGAAAAAAGAAAGAAAAACTGTTGTTCACATTCGGTTATATTGTAATTCCAGTTTCCATCATCGTCCTTCATACCCACAAACAGTAAATAATGCTGTTAAATACCGTACCATATTATAGGTAATTCTAATCTTCACTTGTGCTCAGTCCACATAGATAAATTCAGTTATGCTACACACCATACTTGTGTGAAAATAAAGTAGCAACAGCGGCTGACTGACGTTAGCAAGGACATTAGTGAAAGGGGTGGGAGTCAAGTACTTTAGAAACGCAGGTACAATAAAAATTGAAGTAAAAATAAAATGATGTCCCTGTACAACTAAATATATTTGCATTTTAATAGCTCTCTTTACCTCATTTTGTAATGAAAGATTTCGTCCATGTCTACATACCTTGATAATATTTTTAAATAAATATTTTGATAAAATTACTCCTTAATATTGCGGAATTAGCCGAGTCTCCCCTATTTTACACTATATTAATGTTAATGTGCTGAATGAACGCTCACCAATTTTGTACAATATTTTGTATAAGTAGACTGAACTGCGCCCGAGCACGAGCTTCTGCTTTTTCGGGCTGCCATGCCTAATGTGGTGGTAACCTAATGTATTAAATAAACAAATAAATTCTAATGTAAAAGTTATGTTTGACCTATCTAAATATTCCTAATATGGTCCATTATAACGCTGAAGAGATTACATCAGATTATGGATGTAACGTTTTGTGTAAGTGTGGTTTAAATTTTAGCAGATTTATAATGATTTTTCCAAGCGTTCACTTGCAGAGGGTGTAATATACATACACAGTGTGGTATAGCGAGATGAGAAATGTGGCAAGGAACTTTTAACTTTGAATAACTTCGCTGGAGTTTATACTAGACTTGTGACGAACCCGAAGTCAACATGCGAGAAGAGCGTTATCTCGTAAGTGAAAGGAACAAATGAATATCGAGGACGATGAGCCGAGCATCGTCACGTGCCCTGAAGCAGACCCAGGCATTCGTATATAGTTGGAGAAATGAGAGGGAAAAAGACAGAGACAGAGAAAGAGAATGAGAGAAAGGTGAAGTAAGGTTAGCTTAGAAGAAAATCCGGGAGAGTGTGAAATTGGAAGGGTAAATAACACCAAGTGGAAGAAAAAGATTAAGACTCGCTATGCAAGAGCGTAATATGTCCCACAACTGTAAGATTAGCGCGACTGTTCAAATTGTGAGCCACAAACTGAAGGCTATGCAGTGAAATAGTGACTACAAACACAGTGCCTGAGTGTTAGTGACTCAGAAGCTGGTAAGTTTAACTCAAATCCAGTCTCAGTTAGCATTAGAACTACCATTAGAAACCACAGAACCACCTGCAATGAAAAGACTAACCAGCTTCCAAGGCAGCAGCATCTTCTGGTTTAGACTTTCTTAATTGTTCTTTTCATGAAGAATAGGAATAGATAATACACAATATACTACAAATTATTGTTATTATTTTTTGCTCTAGAGTATGCCATTAGGAAAGTCCAGGATAACAGAGGGGGTTTGGAATTGAACGGGTTACATCAGCTGCTTGTATATGAGGATGACGTGAATATGTTAGGAGAAAATCCACAAACGATTAGGGAAAACACGGGGATTTTACTGGAAGCAAGTAAAGAGAGAGGCTTGGAAGTAAATCCTGAAAAGACAAAGTATATGATTATGTCTGGTGACGAGAATATTGTACGAAATGGAAATATAAAAATTGGAAATTAATCTTTCGAAGAGGTGGAGAAGTTCAAATATCTTGGAGCAACAGTAACAAATATAAATGATACTCGGGAGGAAATTAAACACAGAATAAATATGGAAAATGCGTGTTATTATTCGGTTGAGAAGATTTTATCATCCAGTCTGCTGTCAAAAAACATGAGAGTTAGAATTTATAAAACAATTATATTACCGGTTGTTCTTTATGGTTGTGAAACTTGGACTCTCACTTTGAGAGAAGAACATAGGTTAAGGGTGTTTGAGAATAAGTTCTCTGGAAAATATTTGGGGCTAAGAGGGATGAAGTTACAGGAGAATGGAGAAAGTTACACAACACAGAACTGCACGCATTGTATTCTTCACCTGACATAATTAGGAACATTAAATCCAGACGTTTTGAGATGGGCAGGGCATGTAGCACGAATGGGCGAATCCAGAAATGCATATAGAATGTTAGTTTTGAGGCCGGAGGGAAAAAGACCTTTAGGGAGGCCGAGACGTAGATGGGAAGATAATATGAAAATGGATTTAAGGGAGGTGGGATATGATGATAGAGAATGGATTAATCTTGCTCAGGATAGGGACCAATGGCGGGCTTATGTGAGGGCGGCAGGAACCTCCGGGTTCCTTAGTAAGTAATAAGTAAGTCTATTGAGAAATTATAATTTCAGCAGGTAATGAAAACGTATTTCTATTATAATAACAAGAAAAAGCGCAGTACATGTAATTAACATTTTTATACATCTTGATTACGCATCTTTTAACACTAGATCACTTTAGAAAACGTAATATATGTCTTTAATGTGTTAAATTTTATGATTTCACCTAATGTTAAATGTTTTCTTTATAATCTTCAGAAAAATAACTTTGTTGCTGGTCTTGGCACCTTTTGTTTTGTTTCCTGTTGGGGTGTGTTTGTGTAGTGTAATGTGGACTCAAAGAGTGTGTGTGTTCTGAAATTGAGTTGTGTGTTGAGAATTTAATTTGGATGTGTTTTTGTGTTTGTATATTTCGTATTGTTTTAGTGTGTTTAGTTTCTGGCTTTTTGCTTGGATGTGTAGAATTTTCATGCCTGTGTTGATGTCTCTGTATGTGTGGTTAGCATTTGTGATGTGTTCTACATATGTGGAAGTGTTTTGTAATTCCGTTATGACTGTGATGTGTTCTTTGTAACGTGTTTGAAATGATCTGCCTGTTTGTCCTATTTAGAAGTTGTTGCAGGTGTTATATTTGAGTTTGTATACGCCTGTGTGGTTGTATTTGTTTGTTTGTGTTGTATGTGTGTTGAGATGTTTTTATAGAGTATTATTCTTTCTGTATCCGATGCTGTAATTTAATTTCTTGGATGAGGTTGCAATCTTGTGTGTGTTTTTGTTTACGTATGTTTGTGTGATGTATTTTTTGTGTTCTTGTGTTTGTGTTGTATTGTTATGTTTTTTGTGATTATGTTTTGTCTTTCGTATTATGTTGCCTATTATGTTAGGGTTGTATCCGTTTTCTTGTCCTATGTATTTGATTGTGTTAGCTCTTAACACCAGCAACAACTTCTACATGGGACAGATAGGCAGATCATTTCAAACACGTTACAAAGAACACATCACAGCCATAACAAAATTACAAAACTCTTTCTACATATGCAGAACACATCACAAATGCTAACCACACATACAGAGACATCAACACATACATGGAAATTCTACACATCCAACCAAAAACCCAGAAACTAAATACACTAGAGGAATACGAAATATACAAACACACAAAAACATCCAATGAAATTCTCAACATACAACTCAATCTCAGAACACACACACTTTGACTCCACATTATACTACACAAAACACCCCCAACAGGAAACAAAAGAAAAGGCGCCAAGACCAACAACGACCAGTTCTGAGGATGACCCATAATAGGTCGAAACATGTAAAGCAGGTAACATATAATTTAACACGTGAAAGACATATAATACGTTTTCCAAACTAACATTTTTAAACTTGTATTTCGGTTTTCTCAATTGGCATTATTTAATAATATTAAATTTCTTTATTGCAATAATCGTTATTCATCTATTTCGACTTCACAATGTCTGAATAGGTTAAGTATTCATAAATATACAATTATTAACATTTTGTGAGCGAATTTTAGAGATATATTATTTACATTTTATTTTATTCACGAAATAGTCCTAATAAATGTCATTCTTCGCTCGCGGATTTATCGGCAAATCTCAGACCTCTTGTGACGTTACTATAGATAACTTATTTCATGCAATACCAACTGAATTGATAACTTATTTCATGAAATACCCACAGAAATATTGACTAGTTCAACATCGAAATCACCAATTTTATTTCATAAAAAAATACGGTCGCTATCAATCAGTTTTTGGACCAGAGAATGAAAGTCGCCATTTTCTTCTTTCTTAAAAATTGTGTTAATTGAATAGCTTCTATCGTTCTCTAATAATAATAGGCTATTTTCAGTATTTCAATAAACTCTGAGGTCTTTCTAACTATAATTAACGATTGCTCAACCGTATTAATGCACCTGCCATGAAGTTTAATTAAATACTGGTGAGGGGTCATGTGCAGCATGTCCAAAAGATCGGCGAACATGGGTCGCCCGAAGATAATACAGTAGGATGGCCAGTTCCTTTCCCCCTCCAATGCATACATCGCCGATTAGCTACATATTCCACTAATCAGACTTCAGATGCATACAAACAATTGAAGAGTCCACTGCAAGAATGATGGATGTCACTTTCTTGTCGAAAATGAACGAAGACTGTCAATGCATAGCTTAAGACATATATAATGTACATAGAGAGTTATATGACATTAACACTGATAGTCATTGTCCAGTAATGATCGCAAAATCACAGCTAAGCTTTGAGCACTAGGCATTTCAAACTTTCAATTGCTTCTCCTGCAAAATGTATTCCAAATGACATCCATCATTCTTGCAGTGGACTCTTCAATTGTTCTTCCTCTGACACATCGTTAAGTGCCTGATAATACTGTAGATATACATATCAGCCAGAACCTCAATCAGAAGTATAGGTCGAATTTAGTATTTTCACGATAAGGAAGAAATAAGACACCGGATGACATTTGACGAACAAATACGCCAAATGATATAAAAATATCCTTTTCATAAAACTGACACATAATTTCTCAATATACAAGGTGATTCACAAAAGAAATTAAATATTTTAGGGGCTGGTAATATGGATTATACTTACTTAAAGATGGCTTTTAAGGAACCCGGAGGTTCTTTGCCCCCTCACGTAAGCCCGTCATCGGTCCCTATTACTTCAGTCTTTAGCATCATATCTCACATTCCTCAAATTCATTTTAATATTATCCTCTCATCTACGTCTCGGCATCCGAAAAAGTCTTTTTCCCTAAGGTCTTCCAACTGACACTCTGTATATCTGAATAAAATGTTCATACGTCTTGATTACACAACTTTTGACACTGTATAACTTCGGAATATGAATGATAAGACTTTCTTGTGTTAAATTCTAACGTACCCTGTTTATGTGCTTCGACCTATTTATGGGTCATCTTCAGAACTGGTCGTTCTTAGTCTTGGCGCCTCTTGTTTTGTTTCCTGTGGGGGTGTGTTCGTGTGGTATAAAGGGGAGTCAAAAAGTGTGTGTGTTCTGAAATTGAGTTGTGTGTTGAGAATTTCGTTGGGGTGTGTTTTCGTGTGTCTGTAATTTAATATTCTAGTGTGTTTAGTTTCCGGCTTTTTGGTTGTATGTGTAATATTTCCATGTCTGTGTTGATGTCTCTGTATGTGTGGTTACCATTTGTGATGTGTTCTGCATATGTGGAAGTGTTTTGTAATTTTGTTATGGCTATGATGTGTTCTTTGTAACGTGTTTGAAATGATCTGCCTGTCTGTCCTATGTAGAAGTTGTTGCAGGTGTTACATTTGAGTTTGTATACGCCTGTGTGGTTGTATTTGTTTGTTTGTAACGTTTGTGTGTTGAGATATTTTTGTAGAGTGTTATTTGTTCTGTATGCGATGTTGTAATTCAATTTCTTGAATGAGGTTGCAATTCTGTGTGTGTTTTTGTTTTCGTATGTTAGTGTGATGTATTTTTTGTGTTCTTGCGCTTGTGTTGTATTCTTATGTTTAATGTGATTATGTTTTGTCTTACGTATTAAGCTGTCTATTATGTTAAATGTAAAATGTTCATATAAACATGTGTTTAATTTTGAATGGATGTGAAGATATGGCAAGAAGGAAGGGCAGATGACTTAATGATTACATTTGAGTTTATTTATATGATATCATTGTCTCTCTTCACCCATTCAAAATTGGACGACACATGTTTATGTGAATTACTTTATTCAGAATAATCCATACTACCACTTCATAAAATACATACTATTCTCATTGAATCACTCTGTGTATTACTCCACATCTGATTTTCGAATCTAGAATTTTTCGACAAGCATCGATATAATAATGATGTTAATTTCGAAGACTAGAAATGAAGGATTCAGAGCCATAATGGGCCAAGCGCCATTTATTAAAAACAGAAAAAAGATTTGAAATTGAGTGGTTACCATAACTTAACGAAACATACAGCAAGTAAGACAAAGCATGCACATTAGTAGTACATTATGCAACGAGCCTATAACGGTAGTAATTAAGACACGAGTATGTTTATGAAACGAACGCAAGCTGGTTTCATAATTTTCATACAAGCGTCTTAATTACCATTATAGGCAAGTTTCATACGACTTTTTATCCTCGACCATATTTCTAACTTGAAATTATTCATAAGTATTCATGTTATTCTTATCTGACTGAGGAGCGGAACTGACCTCGTGCAATACCTCGTAAATTGTGAGATGTGCGCAGACGCGAAAGTATTGATTTTTTTCCGAGAGTCGACATTGACCTTGATATAATCTAGAGAGTAGGCCTACAATAAACATTAATCTTGATATAACCTTGAAATTGAATTAAGCATTGAAAAACGAGATGACAAAATTCAATTTATTTGAATATTATTTACAATTAACGCTAATTATTATAGTAACAGAACTGACATTATTTCAAATATAGGTGATTTATAGTGCAATTGGTGAAATGAATTCGAGGGAATGTGCTTTGTGAAAGGCTGGAAGATGACGGTGAATTGATATTAATTTGTGTGTTGTTTTTTTCGACTGAGTTTAATATTGTATTTGAGATTTCAATTTTATTTTGGATCGATTCTTCAACATAATCTTCTGCGACAGTATTGGATTTCCAGCCTCCGTGACGTTTCGCTAGTTGTCTTTCGATTGCATATCCGAGAATAATCGATACTTGCGCTTTCATATTGCTACAATGGTATTTTCTGATTGGTGGAACACCTGAACTTTAATGAATAGGTGTACTTTATTGAGTTCCATTAAAGGACTACTACCAGGTTTATAATTACTACATTTCGGCATGGTCGAGTATAAAATTAAATATGTCAATTTTCATTAAATTATGGCATTTACTTAACTTTAACCCTTGCTTTCTCCGTTTTTAATAAATGGCACTTGGCCCGCTATAGCTCTGAACCCTTCAATTACACACGTCACTACATTCCGAAGCATTCTGTACCAGTTTTCCTAAGACGAGATTACCTTCAAACCTTTTAAAACAATACTGAACCTACGCGAGACATTCTCCGGTTTTGAAATGTATCATCCGTATGGACACAGAATGGGCAATTCCTTGCTAAAACTATATATTTATTGAAATTCCTCTGCAAAGAGAGATTGTCAGTAATTCGGTAAGTCGATATGGTTGCTGCGCTCGCACACAAGCTGAGAACAATGCTTATACTAAGACCAGAATCACCCCACCGTCCGTAAGGAACCATGGATGACCTCTTCCTTAATCATGCGGTTCCTTTCTGGCCTTTGCCGAGTTTCATTTTCTTTGCTTACTACAATTGGGCATGATCAGCGACAGGAAAATGATGATGAAGAACACAGTAATGGTCATATAATGAACCAAACCAGTCATGTAGAGGTTTAAAAAAGGAAACTGTCTGCATAATTTAAAGATAATGTAAGGAAATTCCTCTACATAGTGACATAACGACTTATGGGTAAAACACCACTTGCCGTTCTTGAAATATCTACATCTAAAGTAATTTCAAATGTTATATGTGAATTCTAAAACAGTACCAAAATTAATATTAATATATGATTATGTCTCGTGACGAGAATATTGTACGAAATGGAAAAATAAAAATTGGAAATTTATCTTTTGAAGAGGTGGAGAAGTTCAAATATCTTGGAGCAACAGTAACAAATATAAATGATACTCGGGAGGAAATTAAACACAGAATAAATATGGGAAATGCCTGTTATTATTCGGTTGAGAAGCTTTTATCATCCAGTCTGCTGTCAAAAAATCTGAAAGTTAGATTTTATAAAACAGTTATATTGCCGGTTGTTCTTTGTGGTTGTGAAACTTGGACTCTCACTTTGAGAGAGGAACATAGGTTAAGGGTGTCTGACAATAAGGTGCTTAGGAAAATATTTGGGGCTAAGAGGGATGAAATTACAGGAGAATGGAGAAAGTTACAGAACACAGAACTGCACGCTTTTTATTCCTCGCCTGACATAATTAGGAACATTAAATCCAGACGTTTGAGATGGGCAGGACATGTAGCACGTATGGGCGAATCCAGAAATGCATATAGAGTGTTAGTTGGGAGACCGGAGGGAAAAAGACCTTTGGGGAACCGAGATGTAGATGGGAGGATAATATTAAAATGGATTTGAGGGAGTTGGAATATGATGATAGAGACTGGATTAATCTAGGTCAGGATATAGACCTATGGCGGGCTTATGTGAGGGCGGCAATGAACCTCCGGGTTCCTTAAAAGCCAGTAAGTAAGATAAGGACTCTTCTGAAAGAAGGTAAGTTGGAAAACATGAAAGAAGAGATGAGAAGACACAAAGACCTATCCTTGGGCAGAACACTGAATGAATGAATGAATGAATGAATGTGGTTTCCAAATGTATGTCTTTTTGAAGTGTAGTATGCTCTTGGCTTTCTAGAAATCTGATATTTTGTTTATATGGTGACGTCATCCAAGCTCGCTACGTCACGCAAGCGATGAGAGACGCTCTGTCCTGCTCTGGCTGGGAATATGTAGCCTGCATGAATGTAAAAGCTTAACGAAAAATTAAGTTTAATCTTAATTCAATAAAAATTATTATCCCTAATCAAATGGGTGGTACTTAATTGTGGTATTTAATTTCCAAACCATTTCAATTTTGAGTAATTACAATTTCAATCTATTCACTGGCATTATATTGATGTATGAAACGATTCGACTATTGCTTGCATTGTTGTCTCGTGACTAGATCTCATGGAATGAGGAACCGTTTAAGAATTAAAAGAAGGCTTCGCCTCGCTTAATTTAAATTCAGCTAGTATAAACACACATCCCAAACAGCGCTTCAATCCCGATCGTGCTCACAAAAACAATCGCGAACAGTATACACGTTTTACTTAATTATAGGGATTTCATTAATCACAAATCAGTTTTCTTCTCCTTACAAAACAAATTTTAACGCCCTCAGCAGTTAATGTATATTATTTCTTCAATATATATTTTTCAATTGTGGTTTATTTAACGACGCTCGCAACTGCAGAGTTTATATCAGCATCGCCGTTGTCTCGCAGGAGTTCTTTTACATGCCAGTAAATGTACTGACTGGGCCGAGATCGAACCCGCAACCTCGAGCACAGAAAGCCAGCGCTATACCGACTATGCTACCGAGGCCGAATTTCTTTAATATCCATGACACGAAACTGTAGGATAATGCCAAAACGTCGTATCATTTTTTATTTATCTCGATATTCTCTTTAACCTCCTTAGGGCCGATTGTATAAACCATTTAATCTTAGATCATAGGTTAAATTGATCCTCGTTCTAGCTGAATTTGGAATTTTGTGTTGTATGAAGTCTAATCTGAGATTAATTTGTCTTAAACTAAAGTCAACTTTGATTGAAATTTCTCCGATTAAGTTAGATGATCCAAGTTTAGTTATTTCTTTTCTGTTTCAAATATACGAGTGACAGATTGTGCAAAAAGAATAACCATTATTATTAATATTAATAGATATGGTAGGTACATTTATATATATATTCAATTTCTTGCCTTAATACACAAAAATTATTATATTTTATAAGGCTTTATCGTGTTCAGCAGTATCAAATAACATAACCTATAATTATATTATGTTTATAACAACCATTAATTATTAATGGATATGATAGGTACATTCATATATTTTCAATTCACTCTATTACTAAACGAAAATTGTCGTTTTATAAAGCCTTATTATGTTTAGCAGTATCAAACACCATAACATGATAACAATTTGGAGAACGGTCAACCTTCTACTTATTGTCCGCCATTATTTGCAATGCACAAAACAAACCAGTGTCTCCAACAGAGTGTACGGAAAGTCGCCAAAAAGTAATTGGAAAGTCGCTAGATTTCTCATTATCAACAAAGAAAGATTAAATTTTGTCACTATGGAGTGCTAAAAAAAATCGCTAAATCCCTAATTAAGCCATATGAAAGTGAAAAGAAATTGCCGTTGAAAAATAGTTAAAGTCGCTACATTGGAAACACTGAACATACCTGTACAACATGGCCCGCGCATCACATACTTCACCTGTATATGCGATGTTGCCAAATCTTTTTCACGTGAACTTAGATTACATTTGAACCTAGGTAATTTGATCGCAGAAAAGTTTTATACAATAGAAGAAGTGTCTGAACTCGGTTCACTTTCCGACCTTCGATCAAAGTTGATCTTTAGTCAGGGAGTTTTTTTTATAGGGACATCATTTTATTTTTACTAACATTTTTAATATTAACTTGGCTATACCTCTGGATCTACGCCGTTTGCTACCCCCTTCCACGACTGGAGTTCGATGATACTGGCCGGTAATATACAAACAAATCACTTTACTAGGTATAGCAGGGAAGAAAAGTAGTTCATCCATTTACGTAAAGTAGGAAATATCGCGGTTTTGAGTTTGATTATTTTCATTAGGTTTTTGTTTAATCAAAATACAGTACAATATTAACAATGAGTGTTTTTACTCACGAACTGTGCTGTCCATGTGGACGTATTCATTATGCAGTGTATATTATACTGTCTACAGCACATTAGCGTACAATACTATAGAGAATGAAGTTAATTGAAAAATAATCATAATATGGATATTTAAACACATTTTTGAAAATGGTGGCCGTTCATTTCAATACAGGCTTCAGTTCTAATGTGCATATTATCGCACTATAGACTATTTGTACCTAATCCCAATTACCAGATTCGTCCTTCGTACTAATAACCCTTGTTGAAATAATTCTGTACCTACTCTATAAAAGAGTACCTTACGTACTGTAAATTCAATCTTCACTTCTACTCGATCCGAAAAGATAAAATTATTCACACATACTATCTACTGTCCGTCCAAGTGGTCATGTCGTAGGGTCGTAGAAAGGGAGGAAATCACTTGACAGTTATTTACTTAACGAGGTCCTTTTATTTAAGTTATTTTAAAGAGTTGTATAATATTACGTAGACGTCCAAATCCTAACAGAAATTAATGTTCTCAGAAAAGAGCTAAGTCAGCCTAGCCACTAGCTGGCGAATAAAAGCTGGTGGGGGAAACCAGGATGCGACGTAGGCAAATGGACGACAGTACCTGTGCGAAAATGATTCAATATTTAAAGCTCTTTCGCCACTGGAAAACGCGAACATATTTTTGGAACGTACTGTTTACTATGACCGTAAGGCTACTATGACTGTATATGCGGTCTTGGATCTGTGTGGAGGACGGTTGAACTTCATTATTAGAAGGGGTGGGAGTGAAGTACATTCAAAAACTCAGGTACAATAAAAATTGAAGTAAAAATAAAATGATGTCCCTGTACAATTGGGCCTTATTGTTCGTATCATTCCTGATTTACTTTGTTTAATTAAGACATCAAATTTGAACAAAATGCTTCAAATTGAATTTGAGAAATCGCTGTACACAGACAGGCGCATTCCCAAAGCCACTTTTTCGGTTTTTGCGACTCTTAAGTCATGCATTCCCATGTAAATATCGAAGTGTGCTTTTTGCGAGATGTCAACACTTCTTTATACTCTCATGAGAAAGAAAAACATGATGGAGATTAGAAATCAATGTCATTTTCGACATGTAATCTGTATGACGTCTGACAAGTGCGATACCCGTGAAGCAAATGTGGCATGTGAAGTTTATGCAATTGGTTTTGCATGCAAAGAACTTCGACGTTTGGAATGTAGCTATGTGGCAGTGAAGATACATCCAACATCTGTAGTCTGAGGAAACGAATATGAGTTTAACACCAGAGTTTAATTTTACGACTCGCCTGTAACGGATTCAGTTTTTACTGATTGGCAGGAGCAAATAGATTTAAGAGGAGTGGTCGTCACCTGGCGAGAGCTAACGTCTATAATTCGCATGATGAAGCGCTTGAGCCTTATCTGTAGCTGTCAATCGGTCCTTATCTTGTTTGCTATTAAATCTCTGCGTTAAGGAAGCTCTGAGCCCTTGCTTACAGGAAGACCGTGTTCACAGTCGGTTAATGCCCAACACTATTGCCTGTGTCTATACGTATATCGAATTCAAGTATTTCATTCTCGAGATGGGAACGCCAAAAGGGAGAAGCTAATTACAGCCTGCGAAAGATTATAAGTGGAAGTGGGGACTTGAGGAAGTGAATTAAGATTTTGGATCTAAGGCCTCGTTTTCATTATTAGAGTTAGCAGCAGTGTAAACTACGAGGCGCATCCAGAAAGAAAGTTTCCCGATTTTTTCCCCTTGAAAGTAAACGTAATTAGCCGTGTCAATTGCGCATGCGTAACAGATCTATGACGTATCAATCATATGCCAGCCGGACAGGTTCCGCCTGGTGCCAGTAGCGTGGTAGCAGTGGTCCGAAATGGAAGCTCTTATTCCTTCTCCCATCGCCTGCGAGGTTCGGTCGGTGATAAAGTTCTTTAATGCACAAAGCATTGCGCCAATTGAAATTCATCGGCAGCTCTGTCAGGTCTATGGGCCGAACATCATAAGTAAGCAGATAGTGCGTCGCTGGTGTAGGCAGTTTTCCGAAGGTCGTCAAAGTGTCCATGATGAAGAGCGCAGTGGGCGACCGTCCCTCATCAATGATGATCGTGTTGGGCTGGTGCGGTAGTGCATCGTGGAGAACCGTCGCTTCACGATTACGAAGCTGAGCATCCATTTTCCGCAGATATCGCGATCCTTGTTGCACGAGATTGTCACTAAGCACCTGCTGTTCAAAAAAGTGTGTGCCAGGTGGGTGCCGAAAAACCTGACACCCGAACACAAAATGCGACGTTTAGGAGCAGCACTGACATTTTTGCAACGGTATCACGATGACGGCGACGAGTTCCTCGACAGGATGGATCGTCACGGGCGATGAGACTTGGATTTCGCACTTCACCCCGGAAACCAAGCAGCAGTCAATGCATTGGCGTCATAGTGGACGAAATTCAAACAGACGCTGTCGGTACGGAAAGTAATGTGCACGGTGTTCTGGGACAGGAAGGGCATTCTGCTCATTGACTTCCTTCCAAGAGGTGAAACAGTGAACGCTGACCGTTAGCCTACTGTGAAACACTGCGAAAATTGCGACGTGCCATTCAAAACAAGAGGCGTGGAATGCTTACTGCAGGTGTTGTGCTCCTCCATGACAATGCTCGTCCACATACGGCTCGGCGTACAGCAGCAGTTTTGACGGAATTTGGCTGGGAGTTGTTTCATCATCCACCCTACATTCCTGATCTTGCTCCCAGCGATTTTCACGTTTTCTTGCACCTCAAGAAATTCCTGTCCTCCGGTGAGCGTTTTGGCAACGACGAAGAGCTGAAGACGTCTGTCACACGCTGGTTCCATTCACAGGCGGCAGAGTTCTATGACAGAGGGATACAAAAGTTGATCCCACGATACAAGTGTCTCAATTCTAATGGTGGCTATGTTGAAAAATAGTTGAAATATTGCTGTACCTGTTGCCAATAAATGTTTCCCTGAAAATGTGTTCTTTAAAAAAAATAGGGAAACTTACTTTCTGGATGCGCCTCGTATAATACTTTTTAGCCAAATTACTCTGCTCTACCGAATTTGGTAGAGTACCCGTTCACACGCAAACGGTTTTTGCTTCTCCTGTAAAATTCACATTATGTCAGTGACGCGGTATTGTTTAATCAATGACGATATATAAAAATAGTAATCTTTCGCGCACTAACAAGTGCAGCCTATAGAAGTTTCACTTCTAGCTCCCAAGTGAATCGAAGAATACTTGAGTAATTCTCAGACGCAACCCAGATCATTTCGTGTACCGTCGAACATTGGATATGTTACCTTGAATTGCCAAGTCCGAAGCAATTGTAATCAAAGTTTTGATCTCGCTATGCCGTTTTCATGAGAATCAAGCAAACATTCCAAACTGCGATTCCGGGTGACAATCCGAGCGAGCAATGCCAGAAGTCAATGATTCGTGGAAATAGGAGATACGTTGACACTTGCTAATGGCGTAGGATGCATGGAATACGCACAATGGTAATAACTGAAGGGATGACCGAGGGGAAATGGATAACGGAAGATTGGGTGGCTCTGTATTTCACTGGTTCCTTATCAGTTCTGTAGCTGAAAACGGGTTTACTGAGCTTTGCACGAAGATAAGTTATATCGCTAATAATGTTTTGATGAAAGTTGTACATCTCACCAGCTCCTACCTTTAAGGAAGCCCGTATGTTAAAATTGACCAAAAGTAGTTTTTTCATATTAATTTCATAAAATAACATTCCTCATTCAATTCTGTACGGTTTTATATACGGTTATATATTTAATAATAATAATAATAATAATAATAATAATAATAATAATAATAATAATAATAATAATAATAATGGCTTATTTAACCTGGCAGAGTTAAGGCCATACGGCCTTCTATAACACTCAACCAGGCGTAAAACTGCGATACAAAAAACACTACAAATTTACAAAGTAAAGTACACTACAATTTTACACACAAATCTGAAGTAGATAGTCATAATATAATGTAAACAACAAGTCAGTAGAAATCAGACATAATATATGACATACAGAAAGGAAGGAAAATACATAATAAAATGTGAACAGCAGGTCAAAATAAACGAGACATACAAAGTATAAAAATATAAGACAACAACATTAATAATAATAATAATAATAATAATAATAATAATAATAATAATAATAATAATAATAATAATATTTTTATTGGGTTATTTTACGACGCGGTATCAACATCCAGGTTATTTAGCGCCTGAATGAAATGAAGGTGATAATGCCGGTGAAATGACTCCGGGGTCCAGCACCGAAAGTTACCCAGCATTTGCTCGTATTTGGTGGAGGGGAAAACCCCAGAAAAAACCTCAACCAGGTAACTTGCCCCGACCGGGATTCGAACCCGGGCCACCTGGTTTTGCGGCCAGACGCTCTGACCGTTACTCCACAGGTGTGGACAATAATAATAATAATAATAATAATAATAATAATAATAATAATAAAGTACAAAGCATACATTGAACACAATACTTTTAGGTAGGTCTACACACAGTAAGGAAAATTATGATTATATATAATTAATTGATTAACTAGCGGACTTACTCGTGTTAATTATGTAAGATTTGTGCGGCTTACAGCTGTTTCAGTGCTTCACGCACCATCCTCAGGTATTAAGTCCGCTAGTTAATCAATTAATTATATTTAAGTGTTAAAAGTGTGTACGCAAGATTCAAAATTGATTATATATAGCTCAAGTTATCAGTTATCACATTATAGATATACCAGTATCATGAAATATGAAAACAAAGAAAAATAAAATAAGTTAAATATCACTAAAATATAAAAAAAAATGTAGTGAATACGTGGAAACATGCAATACAACACTTGTCATAACATTAGATTAGTTTGGCAACTCGTCATAAGATAATTTTCTAACTTGGATTTGAAAGATTTATAGTTTGCTGCAAAATGGGACAAATTAAAGATATGTGGTTTTCAGTCACGACTTCTACGTGATTACAGAAAATGTAATACTTCAGATGGTGTAAAGGGCATATGTCTATCCTCTTCCATTGTGATGTACAGCGTCAGATTTCCAGCTCATCATTATGATATTGGTCCTCATTCCAAACTTTGTTTTGCTCTACTGAAAACGTGCAATTTTTTACTTGTGTCTTTTTCACCGTACATCATAGATATGTTTAGACATTTTTAAATGTCCCTTCTTGCCTTTAAATGCCCAAGTGTATGCCATGCCAGGTAACAAAGCACTTGTTTCTCAAAACTATATTTATTGTACTTAGGTACATTTATCAGAGAATGATTAAGCCTATCACTGTGAAATTTTCCACAGGTATGTACCAGTAATTTGAGAAGAATTCTGTGCATGGTGATCAGAGTCCTCCGTGGACACCTAGAGTCTGCAAGCAAACCTCAACAGTGAAGGTATGTATGGAGTATAGTCCAGCGGCATGCAATCTTACTACACAGTTCAGGTCTGCTATTTAGTGAATATTCGAATATAAAACTATGGTCTGTACAAAACTACTTCCGACCTGACAAATGGCGCCTTTAGCAAGTTACATGGCAACCATTCAAATCAACCAATCACGAGAGACGCGTAACCATGGTAACGGGACGGTGTTGCCGTGTCTATGTTTACAAGCTGCACGTGAATAACATGGTCTAGTGGTGAATACAGTGCCCGGAATGACTGAGTTTGCTGGTTAGCGCGTGCTTTATGTGAATTAAAAATATTATTTAATTTTATAATTGTTTCGTACATCGATAATTATTGTGTTTAAATTATATTAGACGTATTATCTTCGTTGTCATTGGTGGAGTGTATGACTAGTGTGCGTTTTCTAGTTTCTGCGAGAGTTTCTCAACAGGTGACTTGTGCAATGTCGGAAGGAAGGAAAGGCAGGCGAAGAACTAAGAATATTGTACAAGGTGCCCCGTTAAAGAGTCAAGCGCGAGAGATGGTGTGTTATGTAAGAAAGGGAAAAAGATCATGGCGGACCTCTTTTACCTTTGACGCAAGTCGCAATGAGAACTGCTGCTTGTATTAAAATTAATAAGAGCACTGTTATCGATATGGGAAAAGAAAAAGTCCGGGCAGATTTTTAACCATAAATATTTTTATACTTTACAATTTTTTCAACGCCTTTCTAATAATATTACATTGAAGAATACCGACACTCATAAAAGTAAAGGCTTGGTATTAAATTTAAACCTGTTTTTACGGTTTACAGTTATTTCGAAGCTCTTCTAACGGTATTACCAGGGGCGGCTTTCGAAGAGGGGCTGCGGAGCTGCAGCACCCCCAGACATTTGTAGATCTTGTCTCGTTTTATGTAATGAAAAACATTTATTATACTGCCTCTATTTAGCGGGTCGATTTTTTTTTTAATTCGCTCTCAATGACATGCACGCAATCGTTAGTGAAGTCACTTCCTCCCCTGGTGCTGCCAGAGCGAAACCAGAGACAAGGACTATAGGGTGAAGCCATTTCCTCCCCTGGAGCTGCCAGTCTCGTCTCGGATGCTTTGCGCGTTAGTTTTACCCCTCCTCCCTGCCGCCCCTTGCCATGAATCCAGAGTTTCCAGGCGCTGCAAAATTTGCAGCAGTTTGTCAGTAGCGCGCAGTTTTAAATACATTTTCTTTAATGTTGTGAGTATAACAAGTGCAACAATGTTTAATTCTGAACAATATTTACAGTCTATTCAGTTCAGTACCTTAACAATTCAGGAGAAATGTGAAATTAAGTGCCCATCAGTTGAATCTCATAATGGAAAGAGCCGCTAAACAAAATAGCCTACAAAGCCCGCATATTTTTTTGCTGATTTATCCAGTATCCCTGCTTTCCTCTCTCGATCTCCACACGGTCTGTATTAGATTAATGTGTTTCAAAGACAATTCCATCAGCTGGGGCAACAAGATGGATTTAAAATAAGAACAGTAAATGTTGTTCATGAGAAGAAGGAGCCATTGCTACAATGTTTTCAAACCATAATAGAATCTGAAACATCTAACATCATAATAAATGAGGCAAGCGCCCTGGTGCGTACTGTTGAATATCTTTAATTCAATTTCTGGCTCAGTTATTTTTTTTCATTTATTGATGTATCATGTATACAACCAACTACAACATCGCCAGTTAGATATTTCTAAGGTTCAAATCTGCTTATAAAAAATTAAATTGTGGTTTATTTAACGACACTCGCAACTGCAGGGGTTATATCAGCGTCGCCGGTATGCCGGAATTTTGTCCTGCAGGATTCTTTTAAATGCCAGTAAAACTACTAACATGAGCCTGTCTCATTTAAACACAACTTACAAGATAAGGCGCATGGAACTAATCTTTAAATAAAGTAAGTTGCTTGGTTTATTTTTGTATGCAGCCCCTCTTAATTCAATACCCACGAGCCGCCACTGGGCATTACATTGAAGAATAACGGTACTACTACTACTACTACTACTACTACTACTACTACTACTACTACTTACTTACAAATGGCTTTTAAGGAACCCGAAGGTCCATTGCCGCCCTCACATAAGCCCGCCAGCGGTCCCTATCCTGTGCAAGATTAATCCAGTCTCTATCATCATACCCCACCTCCCTCAAATCCATTTTAATATTATCCTCCCATCTACGTCTCGGCCTCCCTAAAGGTCTTTTTCCCTCCGATCCCCCAACTAACACTCTATATGCATTTCTGGATTCGCCCATACGTGCTACATGCCCTGCCCATCTCAAACGTCTGGATTTAATGTTTCTAATTATGTCAGGTGAAGAATACAATGCGTGCAGTTCTACTACTACTACTACTACTACTACTACTACTACTACTACTAATTATTACTATTACTACTACTAATTTGGAATTGAACGGGTTACATCAGCTGCTTGTCTATGCGGCGGATGACGTGAATATGTTAGGAGAAAATCCACAAACGATTAGGGAAAACACGGGAATTTTACTGGAAGCAAGTAAAGAGAGGTTTAGAAATAAATCCCGAAAAGACAAAGTGTATGATTATGTCTCGTGATGAGAATATTGTACGAAATGGAAATATAAAAATTGGAAATTTATCTTTTGAAGAGGTGGAGAAGTTCAAATATCTTGGAGCAACAGTAATAAATATAAATGATACTCGGAAGGAAATTGAACACAGAATAAATATGGAAACTGCCTGTTATTATTCGGTTGAGAAGCTTTTATCATCCAGTCTGCTGTCAAAAAATCTGAAAGTTAGAATTTATAAAACAGTTATATTACCGGTTGTTCTTTATGGTTGTGAAACTTGGAATCTCACTTTGAGAGAGGAACATAGGTTAAGGGTGTTTGAGAATAAGGTGCTTAGGAAAGTATTTGGGGCTAAGAGGGATGAAGTTACAGGAGAATGGAGGAAGTTACACAACACAGAACTGCACGCATTGTATTCTTCACCTGACATAATTAGGAACATTAAATCCAGAGTTCATATTCAACCAGAATGATATTTTCTATTCGCGTATGCCATTTTACGGTCAATTCCTAGTCTGCGATGGGCAAGGCATGCAGCACGTTTGGGCAAATCCAGAAATGCAAGTAGAGTAGTAGTTGGGAGGCCGGAGGAAGAAAGACCTTTAGGGAGGCCGAGACGTAGAAGGGAAGATAATATTAAAATGGATTTGAGGGAGGTGGGATATGATGATAGAGAATTGATTAATCGTGCTCAGGGTGGCAATGAACCTCTGGGTTCCTTAAAAGCCAGTAAGTAAGTAAGTATTACTACTACTAATAATAATAGTAATTATTATTATTATTATTATTATTATTATTATTATTATTATTATTATTATTATTATTATTATTATTATTATTATAGAATAATAAAAATAATAATGCACACAAATCTTAATGCCTAGTATTCAACCAATTGGTTAGAAATGTGTGTTCATGTCAGCCTTTCATGACTGCATTCTATCGGCAGCGCGCTCGCTTACACGAAAGATGGGCAACATGACAACACTGCTCCCCCTTCTCTGTAAGCTGTCAAGTCGGAAGTAGTTTTGGTCAAGGTATAAGCTAGCCGCATGAAGATCATTGGTCTGACAGAAGAATTTGATAGCGAGCTTCTCATTGGAAAAAAAATGTATTTCATCACAAAGGATATATGTTTCATTCGAAACACTTAAACACCCATTCATTGCAATGTGAAAACACGTAAAGCACATAGTCAGTATAACTTGTTTTATTCTAAATTTGTACTGAGAATTTTTTTCAGTTGTTAATATTCTAAACTTTAATTAGGTCTGAAGTATCTAGATGCCTTTTACTTTTGTAAAAATCAAGATTAGACAAATTCTGGCAGCCAGGTAGCCATGGTGACCAAAAGTTTTTATGTGGCCCCTGAATTTTTTTATTGGATTAATAATTGTTTCAGATTTCTATTTCTTTTATATCAGTACGACTAATCTATACTAATAATAAATCTGTAACCGAAATTTTTCTGGTAATTTTCGATTTTTCCAAAAATAATTGGTCTTAACATATATGATTAACCGCTCTGAAACCGAAAATCGCTTTTTTGAAATTTTTGTTTGTATGCCTGTCTGTCTGTCTGTCTGTCTGGATGTTTGTTACCTTTTCACGCGATAACGACTGAACCGATTTATATGAAAATTTGAATATAAATTAAGTTCGTTGTAACTTAGATTTTAGGCTATATGACATTCAAAATATTTTATTTAAAAGGGGGGTTATAAGGGGACTTGAATTAAATAAATCGAAATATCTCCCTTATTATTAACTTTCGTGAAAAATATTACATAACAAAAGTTTCTTTAAAAATAATTTCCGATAAGTTTTATTCCATGCAAAATTTTGATAGGACTGATATTTAATGAGATAAATGAGTTTCAAAATTACAATAACAACGCCATCTAAGGCGGTGTAATGAAATAAGAAACAAATGACTTCGTCTATAAGGGGCCTTGGACAACAACAATCGAAAGCTATGAAACATACGGTAGCCTAAAGAGAATGTTTCTGTGTTTGTATGAAGTAATATCGGAAGCTAAATTAACCGATTTGTATAATTAATTATTAATTCACCATTGGGAAGTGTAGTTTCTCTAGATGGACATAATGCTATAATGTTATTACAGTAACTTCTGACTGAATCGAGGTCAGGTAAGATTAAAATAGCTTCTTATGCACAGAAAACTTGATAGGCATTCGTTTCCTGTATTTCCTAAAATAAATTTTATGATCAAATGAGTGGTCTCTGAATCAAAATGATCGCATTTTAATTTTTTTAATACAATTTAAATTAAGTAACATAATAAACGATTTATTCTTCTATCAAACACGAATGTTCCCTGGATCAAACGTCCTATTTTAATTATGTAATTATCGGACATCGGGTAGTATCGGACATATGTGCGTTTCTTTCATCTACCACCATATGGTAGTACCTGAATGACATGGTTACGTTTCTCTATACGACATCACAGAAACGTAACCATGTCAATGAGGTACTATATCTCGTGTGGTCGATGAAAGAAACTCACTGTCCGATATTACCCGATGTCCGATACTACCCGAATCTCCCTAATTACTTTATATTTATTTCTAACAGGTGCAGCGGAGCGCACGGGTACGGCTAGTACGTAATAATAACAAAAGCGATTGTAGGAGGAAATACGAATGTGCTGTTAGATTAATATTGTTATATTTCTTGCGTATTTCAAGAGAATTATCACTGCATATCTTCAATGGAAAGCACAGAGCGTTACTGAGAGCGTGTGTTTGCAATGTGTATAGCACCGATATTTATTATTGTTTAATATATTTAAGTAAGTGTGCATTTTTTAGCTTCAATAGTTTTATCAATGTGTGGACAAAATGTGCTGGCTCTAAAAAAAAAAGAGGTGGAATAAAAGAAAAGGAGCTGGCTCTTAAAAATTCTCGAATTTTGTTTATCCCTGGTAAAAATACTATTTCATTGCCTATAAGCTGCCTTTAAATCAGCAGTGACCAAAACTCGAACGGCAGTGATTACACGCGAGACATAGTATAAGACCGTGATGTCAAAGCAAGCGCATGTTTCTGACCTTGACGTCGTGCGCGGGCATCAAGCGCTGGGTATGGAAGGAGGAAGAGTTATGTATAAGAATAAGCAGTCTGTTAGATTAAGAAGACAGTGCTGTGCAAACTTCAAACGGAACGTGAAATTTTATGTCGTTAGTTTTATATGGCTTCTTTCTGTTTGATATTGTCTATATTATCTGTAAAACAAAAGTACTAACACCAGTTTCTTAATATTGCTGTTGTATTTTAAACGTTAATGACATAATAAAGAGATAAGAAGGAATATTCACATACATTCCATAGTAGTAGAGCTATAGGCCTACTGTACTAAGTGAATGAAACATCATTCATAAAGAAAGTGATATCCCAAAGAAAGAGATTGAGTATGACATGATAAGTTGGAGTTGATATTGATGGTATCTTTAGCCTTATAAAAGTAATCAATAAACTAATCAAAACAATGTTATTGTACAAAGCAAAGTTACCTAGGTATACGTTTTAACTGTAGCTAATATTACATAACAAAACTCTTACCGCATTATACTTTTAAGATGATATTGGTACGCAAATTCCTATCATCAGAACATTAAATTATTTTCTCGAAATCTGTTGAAGCTATAGAGCTGACGTTTTTACAACACATGGGCACATGTCTTTTATTTATGATGTAACATTAGTTGCTTTATTAGTTCATTTCCTGACAAACATTTTCCATGCGAATTAAAAAAAAATTAATGCCCTCTCTTCAGTAATACGTACTTACGATGTATTAGATTTACTAAAACATTGTTTCAGTATCTGTAAGACTACTAAGTAAACATATCTTAAAATTTCACTTTTCTGTAAAGAAGTTGAGAAAATATTCCTTTTCAATAAAAGAGCACACTTGTTAAAAACGAGCATTACAATTAAAACTTACATTCTCATAATGCACTTATACTTCTCAGGTAAATCTAAAAATTAACATGGATACAGTTTTAGTACGTTCTCTTCCTTTTATCTATTGAATCAGTGCTGGCCATCCCTGTATATACTGTAGCTCGATATATAGCGGCATATACCACATCTGTCGTCTGTCTCTTTCCTTTTTACTGCAAAGCGCTCAGGCTCTTCTTAGTTCTAAAGCGCGCGCTTGCACCTATGGGCATCTTTTGACATGACTGGTCTAAGAAGTAAGGAAAGGGGTGAGAGGTACATGGCATTGAAACTACAACCGTTGCACTAACATTGAGTTCTTCATCAACTCCGCGAATAAAAATAGCAAGCTTTGTTGTATCAGTAAAGTAACTACTGTCATGAAGAACCAATAAAGAATACATACAAATTTTCTTGCTTTTTTCAAATATTCCTGAATGGAGACAATCAGAAATTTCGAAAAGTATTGAAAATAAATTTGAATAAGGAACAAAAAAGAAGTTTCTTTCCCAGGCAGGATTCGAACCACGAAATCTTAGTTACCAGTCTATCGTGCTCTGGAGTGAACAAGGCTCTGAAATCAGCTACAAGGGTCGGTCCGGGGATTTTGCTACTACTGTACGTTGTACCTGTAACCTTAGGCATGCACACGACACAAGTCCCTAAGTTTCGAGCTTTGTTATAAAAGAAAGATTATGTGGCTCCTAGACATTGGAGACCACGTAAGTACAGTGTTATTGCTCACGTAATCACCTCTCTCTCTTTTGCCCTGTCATCAGTATGCGCGCGCACTCTACTATGATAATGAGCTTCGAATTATAACAGGTGTTCAGGATGATCCGTCGGTTTGTCGTCGGCAAAACACTGTGCTGCTCTTAAGTTTTTATAGATAGTTTTAATTTCTTAATTACTGATGTATTAAATTTAATTAGGCCAACTTATTAGAAATAATCAAATGATACTCAGCATTATATCTGACGTTGGGCCGAATCTTGGTTGTGGAAAGTCCATGGTCTGTAGTGAGATACACACGATATCTTTTTTTTTCTTTCAGTATTTTGAAACGGCACCTACATACGGCGAGACCAGTAGGCCGTACTAACAATAGGTATGTTTTAAAAAATAATAATGATAATTTTGATATATACATCTTGATTGCACAAATGTTAACACTATATCACTTAGGAATATAATTTAAATATTATAGTGTCATTGTAAATTGGGTGATTTTTCTTTTTAACAATAATATTGAAACTTAAAATGACTAGCAACAGTGCGTTGAATCTCCTTCGGAAGACCTGGGCTGATTTCGTGAGAGCTTAGCTTCACACGTGAATGAATTTCTTAAACACGAATCCGATCTGTTTTTCCTGTCTTTAATTATTTGTTTGTCGGTTTTTCTATCTGTTTATAGATAAAATGTTATAACTAATCTGTAACAAATATATATTCAAGAGGTAAATTTGGTGAAAAATAAACATCCTTTCCCTAGTCGTGTGAACCAGTCACCAGTCACTACCCGAAGTGGACTTAATCTAATTCACGCTACAGGAGATGGTCTTTATTGACGTGGACACGCCTTTAGAATCGGACTAACCCTTGGGACACCAGAAGCGGCGAAGTAACGTTTGCAGGGTGATCCATTCCGACACTATAACGTCGTGTAAACTAGAAATTAAATTAAATTAAACTATTTTGCAATTCATTTTTAATTTTCAGAGAAGTCTATATTGTATCTTAAAAGTATTTATTTCAGTCACTGACTTCACAGCATATGTTCAAGGTGCTATACCTTTACATTACATATTTTAAAAGACGTATGAACGTTTTCGTTGGTCTACGCCAACATCATCAGATACGAAGTACATTTCAGCAATATCAGTGCTCTCTACATAATATCTACAAATACAAAACATATTTAGTAGCATGCAAAATGGGACATATTAAAAAATCAACATTACTGTGATACACATTGACATTCTATATGACTGCCTTGATTGTCACTTACTTAAAATACACATATAGATTACAAAAATATTGATTTACATATATAAATGCAAGTCTTCACATATGCTTAATTAATTACTCACTTACTTACAAATGGCTTTTAAGGAACCCGAAGGTTCATTGCCGCCCTCACATAAGCCCGCCAGCGGTCCCTATCCTGTGCAAGATTAATCCAGTCTCTATCATCACACCCCACCTCCCTCAAATCCATTTTAATATTATCCTCCCATCTACGTCTCGGCCTCCCTAAAGGTCTTTTTCCCTCCGGTCTCCCAACTAACACTCTATATGCATTTCTGGATTCGCCCATACGTGCTACATGCCCTGCCCATCTCAAACGTCTGGATTTAATGTTCCTAATTATGTCAGGTGAAGAATACAATGCGTGCAGTTCTGTGTTGTGTAACTTTCTCCATTCTCCTGTAACTTCATCCCGCTTAGCCCCAAATATTTTCCTTAGCACCTTATTCTCAAACACCCTGAACCTATGTTCTTCTCTCAGAGTGAGAGTCCAAGTTTCACAACCATACAGAACAACCGGTAATATAACTGTTTTATAAATTCTAACTTTCAGATTTTTCGACAGCAGACTGGATGATAAGAGCTTCTCAACCGAATAATAACAGGCATTTTCCATATTTATTCTGCGTTTAATTTCCTCCCGAGTGTCATTTATATTTGTTACTGTTGCTCTAAGATATTTGAATTTTTCCACCTCTTCGAAGGATAAATCTCCAATTTTTATATTTCCATTTCGTACAATATTCTGGTCACGAGACATAGTCATATACTTTGTCTTTTCGGGATTTACTTCCAAACCGATCGCTCTACTTGCTTCAAGTAAAATTTCTGTTTTTTCCCTAATCGTTTGTGTATTTTCTCCTAACATATTCACGTCATCCGCATAGACAAGAAGCTGATGTAACCCGTTCAATTCCAAACCCTGCCTGTTATCCTGAACTTTCCTAATGGCATATTCTAGAGCGAAGTTAAAAAAGTAAAGGTGATAGTGCATCTCCCTGCTTTAGCCCGCAGTGAATTGGAAAAGCATCAGATAGAAAATGATCTATACGGACTCTGCTGTATGTTTCACTGAGACACATTTTAATTAATCGAACTAGTTTCTTGGGAATACCAAATTCAATAAGAATATCATATAATACTTCCCTCTTAACAGAGTCATAAGCAGGGAACGGATTTATATGGACTAAAAATATATTAAATATGTAAATATATATGTAGTTATTTTTACCAAAATATGGAATTAAATATGGATTTTTACCAAAATATGGAATTAAATATGGACTTATAAAAAATGACCATGTACGTTAAATATTGGTACATTTTAATCAAACTAAACAAAAATATAATGGACGTACCTTATCTTCCAATGTAGTTTCAACAAAACACAATTTTTATTGTCTGTTACCATAACAATAGGTTACAAACATTTCTTTCAAGTGCTGAAAAGTGAATCTTCTTCTATTGTCTCTGAGGATAGATTTATACTGACTAAAAGAGCGTTCGACGTCACAAGAAGTAACTGGTACATAATTCAATTTCACAATGTCTGCTGGGGTAAGTCCAAGTTAATCTTCACTGTTGATTCACCACTCATCACAGCAACAACCTTTTGTAGTTCTTCATATCCAGGGTTTTTTGAAAAAGATCAAATACAGTGTCCACCTTAGCTCTTACTGCATCTGCAACTTTACCTCTACCACGATTCAGTTGTTCCACAGTACTATTTATAATTTCAAAACTTTCAGATAGTGAAAGGTGCCTTATTTTGGAGACTTTTTGAGCGTTTTTATGATGCATGAAAATGTATGCTGAATGTGAGCTAAGTCATTCTTCACACTTATGTCACAGGTAACTGTTTTCGCAGTATCAATTGAGACTGCATCTTCAGAGTCCAATGCAAGGAGAACATTGTTAATAGAGTCTATATGTTCGGCATAATATTCAACTGCTTCTAGCCATGTACCCCATCTAGTTAAAATTGGGTTTGGTGGCAATGGAATTTCAGGGTACATTTCTTTCAACATTAACTCTACTGGGAGCTTTGAGAAATACTTTTTCACTGATGAAATCAACAAATCTACTTTAGGAAATTGTCTCTGACCACTTCTGCCACACGATGAAATGCATGCTTCACACAAGTAAAATGAGTCAATTTAGGATATACAACAGATAATGCTTGTCCAGCTTTGACCATATAAGGGCAGCATCGCTAATAAAGAATAACACATTATCGTACATAATATCCTTTGGCCACAGGATACCCATAGCTTCGTTGAACAGTTTAACTATAGTTTTGTTATTGCACTTTTCTAGAACATCACAATGTAAAAGAATTCGTTCAGAATATTGTTCACTTAACAAACCGATAACTACATTACCAACAAGTCTACCTTCTTTGTCGGGAGTCTCATCAATGGAAACCCAAATTGAACTATCTTTAATTTCATCTCTTATCTTCTGTATTGTCTCATCGTAGATGGATGGAGCATACGTCTTCCTAAGTGTTGACTCATCCGGGATTGTATGTTGAGTATATTTTTCAAGGAATTCCCTGAAGACCTTATTCTTTAGTTTGTAGAGAGGAATATCAGCAGAGATGAGAGAACGGCACAGGTCGATGTTAAACTCAGATCTTACATTCGATGTTGTTGGTTGTGTTAAAAACAATTGTCTCTGCTTGGAATTTAGTTGTTTGTTGGCCTGATGTTTACTAGTTGTAATGTGTTGTTGCACCAGGAACTTTTGTGTAGATGATACTGCACACTGACACAAATTACAAAATAATATTTTATTGTCAGTTGATAAACCATCTTCTTTAAATTCTGAAATGTAACTTGTTAGTTTTGATTTTAAATTGACTGAATGACGTACTTTTGGCATATTTACCGTCTTTATAGTATGATTTACAAAACTGAACCTATGTGTACTCTGACTGGCATTTAACTGTTGAGCTGCACAACTGAAGTCTGTTAAAAATTTTAAATTAAATTAATACAGTTTTGTAACTTACTTTCCCATTGTTGATAGGACTGCTAATTTTCAAATAACTCTGATGTTAAAGGGATTACTGAACATGTGTTTAAATCTCTATTGTTGAAATGTATTTTTAAAAGTTAATGGAATTTTGTTTTGTTTTATTGTTAAACCTAATATAATATGGACTGTTTTATATGAAATATGGAAAATATATGGAAATTAACGAAAATATGTACTAAACTCTAAAATATGGAAAAATATGGAAAATAAAAGTAGGATTTTTCAACCCTACACATTGTGAAACATAAAGATAATGCAAAATATAAATTATATTAGCTTTATAAGTAAATATGTATTTACATATAAATCCTTTCCCAGGTCATAAGCCTTTTTGAAATCTATGAATAACTGATGTACTGTAACCTTATAATCCCATTTTTTCTCCATTATCTGTCGAATACAAAAATCTGATCAATAGTCGATCTATTACGCCGAAAACCGCACTGATGATCCCCAATAATTTCATCTACGTACGGAGTTAATCTTCTCAAAAGAATATTGGACAAAATTTTGTACGACGTCAACAATAAAATGACATGATTTAAAAGTGATAAAAATAATAAAATATAAAACTAAGATAAAAAGTATTATCAATGTGAAGAGTTGCAAAATGACAGTAATTACATTTATTATATTCCTATTTCTGTTTCACAATAATATATAATTCCACCATTCAGAAACGTATGCATCATGGTTTGTGTCACGTAATTATTTGAATATTTTTCAAGTTTGTATGGTTTTATTATAAATGTCAATGCATTATACGCTGGGTTGTTTGATGTTGATTAATGATGTATATTTAATTTTGTCGATAATGCTGTTCCTCCAATATGGCGATGTATTGTCGATATCCAAAATTGTAATTGTAATGAACGTGTGGTATGGTGCAAATCAAGTATCAGAATTAACTGAAAAAGATCAAATATTGAATAAATAAATCACTGCTAATGATATTGATTAAGCAAGTATTTGACTGGCATCATATAAATTTAAATGAAGGTCAAAAATTTGGTGCAGTTATTTTAGGTAATGAAATGGTTACGAAAATAAATATTTGTGTGCGGTTATTATGTACTAGTAGCAATTTGAAATTATAATATAGTTAAGTGAATGTATAAATCAAGCTTTTTAGTTGTATTATCCAAAACAGCATAAAAATATCTATATAGATTTACTTAGTGTAGTGTATTTGTAGATATTATGTAGAGAGCACTGATATTGCTGAAATGTACTTCGTATCTGATGATGTTGGCGTAGACCAACGAAAACGTTCATATGTCTTATAAAATATGTAATGTAAAGGTATAGCACCTTAAACATATGCTGTGAAGTCAGTGACTGAAATAAATACTTTTAAGATAAATTAAACTAGATAGGTATGCTTAATTTTAACAGAGACGAGGAAAAGGATCTTCATTTTCAATATGAGTAATAAATTACGTATTTAAAGGTATGTTTACGTTGTACGATACATAGTCCGCCCTTACAAAAATACGCTTACTGTAACTTTGTTTCCTCCGGAGAAATGAAGAGTAAATTCATGATTGCTGTGCAAGGAAGTCTGGACATTTGAATGCACTTTCTCGCTTACAGATTTTCAGGCGAGAATATCCACATGCCAGGCAGTGCAATACAACCTTCATTTTTTAAAATTAAGTCACAGTTTCTCTCTCATTACGAGCAACAAAGTACACTACTTTTTTACATTTCTGTCGCTTTATTTCGCAAGCTAGTGATTCCAAGATCTACCGATTTTTAAAGAGACTAAATAATGAAAATTGGGATAAAAATGACTTTAGTAAGAGTATTTAAACATAGGATACAATGATGGAAACAAGACGCTCCCTCCGCTAGCGGATATTTTCCGTCCTTGTCACATGTGTCTTCTGATTCTGTCTTTCACGTTTCACGCAACATGTGCCAACGCTGTACAGCAGCGAGCACTGTATTGGCTTAGCCCATATGCCTTCTTATTCTGAAACCGCTTTAATGACACGATTGTAATAAATGTGAGCTCTTATATTCGGACATACGACTACAATGCAGTACCTTGATTTGACGCCGCGCATGCGCGAGGCGACTGGCGGCCATTTTTGGCTTGGGCGGAAATTTCCGGGTAGTATATCTTGAGACTTCGATGTGGTAGAGCACTGATTTTGGTGCAAAATGAAAGATCTCGTCTAGATCTGTAGATTTATGCCAAACATATTCAAGTAAACTCCATGGTAGTTTCCCCGTAACAACCACATCCCGAATTTTTGTGTCAAATGCTGTACAATAGCACAGGATTCGAGCTTGAAATCCGAACACGACTGTTCGCCAAGTAGCACAAGGTAATCCTTCAGTTCCCACTTCACACGTGTCTTTGCGGTGTGATGTGGTGGGTGTGACATGGGAATCCATACGGTCGAGCACTCATTTGAACGTCTTCTCGCCGGATGAAGCAGACATGGGTCGGTCCTTAACTGCTTTCCATTAAGCTCGCTACCTTGAGTCCATTATTTAGTTTTGCTCCCAGTAGCGATTCCTGGCCCCCGTTAAACTTGAGCCATTAAAGTTGGGAGCTGCGGTTTACGATTACTTTGTTGTGGGGAGGGAAAGGAGGTTCGATAAGCTGAAGAAGAGTTAGTAGCTTCAGAGGCACCTCATGTGCATGCGCAATGGACAAAGCCGTGTCTGCATTCCGACGCAATTACGTGGGACTGCGATAATGTCGATAGTGTTGAGAATGTGCTCGATTCGCTGGGGAAGAAATAACACTGAGGTAGGGTAACCTCAATGTTTTGAACCAAAAAATGGACATGACAAAGAATTTTGAGCTTCAAAACGGGACAGAGCCCACAGATTAGCTAACCCTGTCTCCTTGTATAATATGACTATGGACCGGACTTTTATGTAATATCAAGGTGGGAAATATGTATATATTTATGTAATAAAGATAAGCTGAATATGTACCAAAATATGTAAAATCACGAAAATATTTAATATCAATATCTGGCAGGTATAGGATAGGTAAGACTCTCTAGGTGGGATTTCATAGAGCACCCGACATTTTTACCGCACACTTGACACATTACTATTTTTCCATCTGTAGTGAAAGTTTCGTCCATTGCAATCCATGATTTTATATTTGTCGTTAAGGTAGAAGATACAGGAGCCAATATAGTTAGTTAAAAGCAGTAGATAAACTCACTTGCACTTCATAGGTACTGTAAGAACTAAAACTAGAGATATGAATGAAATAAATGACACAACAGTACTGCATGCACTGTTTCGCTTTACTGGATTATGAGAAAATAAGACGAGATGTGGGACACATGCATTTTAGCTGTTTCCTTTAAAAAAACATGTACCTACTAAAACCTCAAACTATAGGCATTTACAAACTATTGTTTGAAAAGTGACTTTCCTGTCTCATTCAGAAGGGTAGGATTATTCGAGTCTAGAACCATACTTTCTAATTGCTCGGAAAATCCCATTTCCGTGTAGGTCTACTAAATTTAAAATAAAGAGGTCAAGCAATAACCTGAAAGTCTCATGTCAGACTTGACACGGGTTTTCCCTGGAAGAATTATAGGAAGAACAATTATAGTTCGAGACAAATCATGTCGTCCTCGTCCCATCCACCACATGAAGGCAACGCTGAGTGATTTTAACAATAAAGGTAGTTGTATGAGAAAGGTTGCCTTTTGTTCACTCATATTTACAGTGGGCGGTATGGGGTGAGTGTCTCTATTACTTCCTGAAACTAAGGACGTTATGTTTCGTCCCGAAATATATCCTTTCTCGGGTAGGTAAAAAGGCTTTTTAAATCTGTGTATTTCAAATTGTAAAATTCCCCAGTAAAGTTTTTTTTTTCTTTTTTTTCTTTTCAGAGAAGTAAAAATGAATAAAACCCCTAAATATGTAGATTTATGTAATACCAAGCCATGATATGTAATGTGGGGTAAATATGTAAAAATATGTATTATCAAATTTTAATATATTAATGGTAATTACAGCATTCACAAATATTTGTTATTTACATACGATTAGGTTGAAAGGAATATAATATGTAATTACATAAAAATCCGGTCCCTAAATTTGACCATAGAATTTAAAATACTATACTGTTTCAAGTAATATGTTACGGATATACTGGTCCCCTTTCTACTGGACACCAGGTTTTTATTCACTTCTGACAGTAATTTATGTCATATGGCTTGTACAACGGCTTACTACTACGTTTGACTCCCGGCAGTAACAATAGCCATATAATAAGAATTTCTGACACGAGTATCACACGGTATCTCGTAATTACAGAACGTCAAAACATGAAGAAAATTACGTCGAAATATTAAATTTATTTTCGCAAAATATGAAATTATGAAGCAGGTTAACATCATTATTTATAAAATAAGCCTTTCGTTATTAATTGTTTTATAAATATTTATTATGTAAACAGAATGCTTAGGCGAAGAATCAGCAATGAGATCTTACGGTATTGCCCTAGAGCAGCGTTTCTCAAACTATGGTCCGCAGACCACCTGTAGTCCTGGAGGTCTGCTTTTGTGGTCCTTCAGAAAAGACAGAAGAAAAAATAAAATTCAAACGAATTGCGTATCATTCAATAGCTGAAAATCTCAGAGTTTGGAAATGTCGTATGGCAATCAAATTTCACTTTTTCTCCCAGTACTGATATTTTATGAAATTTATTACCCTACCCGTCTGTCGAATTCCCACTCTACCCTCAGCAGCAAAAGAGGGATTTAAAGCGCTATATACGTGGTGTTTCCCGACATCTTTTCCCTGCACATCTGTCGCCGCGCCTGTAACCCAGCCACGGACCACCCGAATTCATAACAGAGAACTAAAGTACCGAACCTTAATTCAATTTTAAAATATAATTATATTGGCATTAAAATATACTACGAAAATTATAGATTTGCTTTCGAAGTGAACAGGAGTAAGGTGGTCCGTGGAACTGTTCTGATTTTAAAAAGTGGTCCCCACTTCAAAAAAGTTTGAGAAACGCTGCCCTAGAGGAAGAAGACCTATTGAACGACCGGCTAAGAGCTGGCATGAGACTGTAACGAACCAAGTGGACTAACACTTGGATGGAAGATGATATATATTTATTCTACTAAATAAAATACAATAAATCTCCATAATTAAACAGTTTTGCATCTTCAAAAAGCTAGATAATTCTGGCAACTTTTTCCGGCTTGCATTTCGTTAAATAAAACATAACATCTTCAAAAACTAGATCTAATGGATTTTACGGTTCGTATACAGGTTGGAAGTGAAATAATCCTGCAGATTGAAAGGAACGATAGGGTACACTTAAATAAATAGAAAACCTATATTAAGTTTTATGATTAAATGCACGGTTAATTAGAAAATAGAGTTGGAATTTTCAGCAGTCCGGCAACATTGACGCAAACACACTGCTCTTTTTTCTAGTAACACAGATGTAAGAGATCAGCGAACTCAGGTCTGTCTGCCTTAGCGGACTATCTCCTAGCTCCCTTCCTCGCTACAATGTTGCAAGCTGGTTACATAGATCAGTGGCTTAAAATTTGTGGTTTTTATATTACATTTACACGAAAACTCTCCACGCTATTGAAATATGCCAGAGGATAAATGATTCTTTATTAGATTTGCTATCGAAATGGACAAAAATCACGATCCTACGCGCAATAGTTACAGGATAAGATGATGTTAAATGTTTGGGTAAAAACATTTTTTTTTATTTAGAAAACTGTGGTCTTTCCACTAATAGCCTATGGTATTACACTTTTTTGTTACATACAAATGTGTTATTCGCTCTGAAAATCTGCAGATTTATTTCACTTCCACCCTGTATAAACGTTAGTCAACGCTATGAGAAATCAGCCCAAAAATTTTTTAAGAAACGTTGTGCAAGTTGAAAATGAAGTCATATTTTTATTTTGGAAGTAAGTATAAGGTGTCTGGGATAAATTTCAGAACACGGATTTCATCCTTTTCCTCTTACTTCAAAACTCCAACCTTGTGCACATAAAATAAATTATTGGCACTGAAAAAGTGCCTTTTCGTAAGCATGATAATGCGCACTCGACAAACGCAGACAAATATGCTCTTTTTGTAGTATTTTAAGATATAATTGTCAGTGAGGAATTCCTATATTGAAATTTTCCCGACGTCTGGCCGTGAAACAGGTAGTCCGGGATCGAATCCCGGTCGGGGCAAGTTACCTGGTTGAGATTTTTCCGGCGTTTTCCTTCAACCCAATATGAGCAAATGTTGGGTACCTATCGGTGCTGGACCACAGACTCATTTCACCGGGATTATCGTCATTTCATTCAGACGCTAAATAACCTGAGATGTTGATACAGCATCGTAAAATGACCTACTTAAAAATAACTAAGTGTAAGGATAATCTTTATTATGCAATACGGAAGAGCACATTGGACTAATTATTGTCTTTTTCTTTTCAATAGAGATTCAAGGAAATAATCCATAAAGGATAATGTGATCTTTGCAATATGCCATTCACAAACTATACCTGCTAGGAAAAGAAAACTATAATTTGAGCATATCAACTCATAAAACTAAAGTAATGGCCCACATTGGTAAATTTCCAATTCGTACAAAAATAATAGTTGATAATAAGCCTATAGAACAAGTATCTCATTTTGATTATTTAGGTTGTAATGTAACTTATGATGTAGATAGAGATATTGACAAAAAAATAAGCAAATTCCAGTGGACATGCGGAACAATAAATAGAACACTAAAAAATAAAACTAGAAAAGAAACAAAACTAAAGTTCTATAAAACTATGGCGGTACCCATGTTGACATATGGAAGCGAATCATGGATAATTAAAGAACGAGATAAAAGTAAATTACAGGCTGCAGAGATGAGGTTTCTTCGCAGAGTAAAGGGATGCACAAGAAGGGATCTGATAAGAAATGAGGATATCCGTAAAGAATTAAATATATACAACATAAACGAAAAAGTTGAAGATTATAAAGAAAAGTGGAAAGAACACCTATCTCGACTGGATAATGAAATAATTCCAGCACTGATACAATAGTACCAACCTAAAGGCAAAAGAGATGTCGGACGTCCTAGGAAGAAGTGGAAATGAATAAAATGTGAAGACGGAACAGGCACTAAGCCTAAACCTTGAAGTGATGATGATGATGATGATGATGATGATGTTGATGATAATGATGATGAAGGATAATGTGATCCACGTTATCATGAAGGATCTGCATTCTTTCGCAATTCATAAAATGTATACGAAAGAATATATGACATTAATATTTTTATGCTCGACCATGCCGAAATGTAGTACTTATGCACCTGGTAGCAGACCTTTAATGCATGTCATTAAAGTACACCTACTCATTAAAGGTCAGGTCTTCCAGCCAATGACGACTCAGGTTACAACTGTTCAGCCAATGACAGGTCAGCTTTCTACCGTTATAAAATGCAAGTATCGATTATTCTCGGATATGCAATCGAATTAGCGAAAAGTCACGGAGGCTGGAAATCTAATACTGTCGCAGAAGGTTATGTTCTGTTACTATAATAATTGGCGTTAATTGTAAATAATATTCAAATAAATTCAATTTGTTATCTCGTTTTTCAATGTCTAATTTAATTTCAATGTTATCTCTGTAGGTTCTTATGGCCTAGCAAGGTCAATGTGAACATCTGTTCCTCGGAAAAAATCAATACTTTTGCGTCTCCACACATCTCACAACATACGGGACATTGGTCAAGGTCAGATACAAAGAAAATTAATATCAAGTTAGAAATATGGTCGAGCATAAAAAGTCGTATGAAACTCGCCTATAATGGTAATTAAGAAGCTCGTATGAAAATTATGAAACTCGCTTGCGCTCGTTTCATAAATATCCATACTCACCTCTTAATTGCCTTCATTATAGGCTCGTTGCATAATGTACTATTATGCATTTATTTATTTTGTTCGGAGTTAAGAAGCGGGAGCGACTATAATAATTTTATATATGGAGTTATTGAATGTATAACTTCCATATCCTCGGCGATTTATCGCGTCACGTATGGGATAGCGCGTCGGATCCGGACTCCGGAGTGTATTGGTAGGCGCAACTTGGATGAGTAATGAGAGCGAGAAAGAAGCGGAGGCCCGCATCCATCATCCTGACGTGCTCGTCGGTTCGACCCCGTTATCTGAGCTCGGCAAAGCTACAAATTTAATGGATTTGCGACTTTTGTGGCTGTCTCTTCACCTGATCTAGATGTTTCTGTGCCACATGCCGTAGGTAACTTGCCATGCCGTCATCATCATCATCATCATCTTAATATTTGAGGACAAAAATTCGCTCCGGCACCGGGGATCGAACCCGGGTCCCTGGTTCTACGTAGGGTAGAGTAGCATAAATCGCACCGCTTCCTAAATGGCACCACAGCTGGTTTAAAACAAGTTACTGTAGTAGTGTGGCATCTAGTGGTATTGTTACAATCTACCGTATGTCTCTTGATTTCTGCCACTTCTTTGTGTCTGCAGCGTGGTGATAGTGTATCTAATATAATCGCTCAGGTGGATGTATATTTAGCTAACATTTTGTAACTAAATAACGGATTTATATACAAAGCAATCCATAATCTTAAGATGTTACTGGTTTAAAGAAATATTAAAGAACATTTAACTTTGTACGATTTTCGAACATGTGATTATAGGTTAGAATGAAGTAAATAATATCTTATGACGTAGTTTCTTAATTCGCACCACTTTGTAGGTGCCTAATTCGCACCGGTGCGATATGAGCAACTGTAGCAATTCTAGCCGTACAAAAAAGTCCCAAAAATTTTAGCAGAACGAGGAATGCATCAGGTTGGTGCAATATCAAGTGGTGAGAAGGGCGGTAATACAGCATGTGTGTGTTGTACAAGCGCACCAGGCATTTTGTGCCACCTGTGATAATTTTTAAACGTCAAAGAGTGGTTCCTACATTATCAGTTAGCGCTCCAGAACCGTTAGTTGTTTGCTCTGAGTCAGGTTATATCAACAGTTAACTATTTGTCGAATAGTCAAACACTTTATTTGCCACTAAAACCTGCCATAGAAAAAAATGCTGCTTCTACGTACTGTATGTCCACCTATACGATCCATTCCAAATATTCAGAAGCTATTAGATTATCTCGGGAAAATGGTGTGCTCCTGTTTCAGCTTCCTCGTCATAATACTCATAGGCTCAGCCTTTAGATGTTTCTATCTTCAAACCATTTCAGACAGCAGCGAATAGCATGAAGCAATTCTTCGGTGGCTTCGAGATAATCGTGGAGAAAAGATGGCGTACAGTCTGAACTACCTGGTAAAGCACATGGCAAAAGTGTAACAAAAAAAGCGGATTCAGGCAGCTTAAATGTTAGGTAATTTATGCTCTATTTTTTTCAATTTCATTTCAAGAAGCGTTACTCTCTTTCATTAATTTCAATAAACTTTTAATTTGAATTTATTACATTATTCATATTAAATACTGTTCAATATGTTCAATATTAAAAGTTTTGTTTCATCTTGTCCCCTGCAGATAAAGAGGTGCGATTTAAGAAACCGCAGGTGCTATTTAGGAAACTGGTTGCCTAAATGGCACCATTGATAAGTGTTTTGAAAATGTCATTCTAATTAAAAAATATTGAATCAAATTCAAGGATTCTTTTTAGATGAAAGCTAAATGTTCTGGGAACGTATCTCTGTAAAGGAATGTAGAAAATAAAAACTGTACTGTTGAATAGAAATTATAAATACTAAAGTGGTGCGATATAGGCAACCTTACCCTACCAAGCGCTCTGACCACTGAGCTACGCCGAATTCAATCCACAGCACCGGGCATTAGTCACTCACCTGAGTGCGCTTCTTGTATAATGGCAGTTGACTTGAAATATAAACGTCAACGTATATGCGCAACTTGTAGTTAGGCCACAAAAGGGAAACAACACTGTAGGAGGAGAGTTCGATCCGGTGCTGCGGATTGAATTCGGCGTAGCTCAGTGGTCAGAGCGCTTGGTACGTAGAAGCAAGGACCCGGGTTCGTTCCCCGGCGCCGGAGCGAATTTTTCTCCCCAAATATTAATTGTCACTCTAACAGATATTATTCTGTTGGGCAAATAATAACATCTTTAGTAAAATCATCATCATCATCATCACTGACACTACAGAGTAACTTTTAAATTCCCAAGTGTGTAATTAAACCGGTGTTAATAAAGTCTATATTTCCAAGCCGTATAACATTAGACATATTTCTCCTGTCCAATTCCTACTAATCAACTATTCTTAAACGAGTAGTTATTGTAGGGTAAAGTTGCCTAATTCCGTGATACGTTTTTTTTTTTTTTTCACTGAATAGTCCACACCTGTGGAGTAACGTTGAGCGCGTCTGGCCGCGAAACCATGTGGCCAGGGTTCGAATTCCGGTCGGGACAAGTTGCCTGGTTGAGGTTTTTCCCGGGTTTTCCCTCAACCCAATACGAGCGAATGCTGGGTGACTTTCGGTGCTGGACCCCGGACTCATTTCACCGGCATTATCACCTTCATATCATTCGGACGCTAAATATCCTAGATGTTTAACAGCGTCGTGAAATAACCCAATAAAAAATAAAAAAATAAAAAAAAATAAATTCACTGTATATCACGGTTGCTTGGAAGTTCACTGATGTTTCAAAAGTAGCTGAAATATGCACTCTTTCGAGAAATATGTCTGGCGCAATGGTCGAACGCCAAAACATTGACTGATATTTAGTTTAAAAAAATTATCACGGGATCAGGTGTATCATGGCATTAGGCAAATTTACCCTACATTTCTAAAGATTATCTTGTGAACGAGCCTAAAGAAATACGGTGAATATGCCGTTTAAGGGTGTGAGAAGGCGATCTGACTAGGTCTCGAATTTTGGAAAACTCATTTAGGAAGTCAAATAATCAGATTGATTTCTGATTTAATTTTAACTCATATAGGCCTTCAAACTGTAATTCGTGGTTTATGTAAAATTCATGTAAACCATTAGTTCTATGCAAACATGTACCGAATGTAATTTAAAATGAATAATTTCAAGGAAAAAATTGTTCTGAGGCCAGCTATCGAACCCGGGACCTATGGCTGCGCGCGCCATCGCTTTACCGACCGAGCTACTCAGGAACGTACCAGGCATGTGCTCAGTTTTTTCCTTTACATCCATATGCTTAAAGCGGATTGACACGTCAAAGGCCCAACATTGAGCGCACACAAATTCTGTGTGACTTAAATTTCTGGAGTGAGGTGTCGCAGTGAGTTTTGTTTACCTGTGCGTTGGAGTACAAGCCGGTTCGTGATCAGAGGTACAGTATTCTTCCATCTCTCTATACGAAACGAACTCAGGCCATCACAGTGCATTTTCAATTCATAGTGAAGTTTTTTGAACTAGTTGCAAGTATGGGTGTTCATTGTAACGCTAACGACTTCAATGTCGCCGAGGGATATGAAAACTTGTGAGGTATGTATATGTCTGTCTACTATGTTCAAGGAACTCTATAGTCAAGTTGTGCGTACATTGGTTACTAAAGTGTCCAGCATCCTAAGCCTGTTCATGAATGTTCCTCGGGGAAAAGGTACCATTGTTAAAGTTTGCTGCTCTTTAGATTTTCAGTAATAGACGACGGTTTCTTCATGTCTTAAGGCGACCGCTAGACAAATTTCTAGAGCATCGACATTGTACAGAATTCTGGTAGATTCGAGTACAATATTTGGTAGACACTGAGACGTTGGTGAGATTTTTATTGGGGTACTATAATTTCTTCTGCAGTCACCGAACCATTTATCCTTAATTGAGTGTCTTAATAGAAGTGTAAACTAACTCTCAAAGAGATTTAATGCTTTAATAAAACTGTCACATCCGTGTTTTCCTTGCGTCGAAGAGATGTTTCTGTTGCGTTTATGACATTTAACGAACATCATCATCAATATCTTCACGGTTTAGACCATTTGCTGTTCGTTTTCAGAGCTTGATGAGGTGTGAATGTGGAGGCTGATCTTTCCAGCTCTTTTGCGGCGTCATATAGCTATTTTTTCTGGTTCGTTTGTACACCAGAAGTTTATGTGACAGTCTGTTCGGATTCTCCATGAGACCTCCACTTATTTCTGAAAGTAATAATGTTATAACTTATCTTACATACAGTTCCTGTCGAATGTGAGGTTACCAACCTTCCTGCTTTTAGCAAGAAATCCGATTTTCATATTTATTTCCCCTTTCCCGTCTCGTGCAAGAGCTAGTTCTTTCCCGAGAAACTCGACGAATATTAATTGTGATTGAAGATTTAACTTCTTCAAGGAATCTGTTCAAACTTCAAGCGCAGATATAATGATAAATTTGTTGAAACAGAAACAAAATTGTAGTAAGATTGGAAATAATACCATATACTTAACGATTTATATAAATTATATCAAAATATGTGGTGTTATTTGGGAGTGCTTTGACATTCAGGGAAGTGTTCTGAAGAAAACTTCCAAAACGTAAAGCCGTCCTTACTGCATTTTCATTACCTGAGATATTAGGCTATGCATCTCACGTGTTCAAGACTGATGATTTGATAAATTCTGATGAAATGTGTGAATAAACTTTTACACTGATATGAGACAGTACCTTATTGAGGATGAAATGTCAATATGGATGAAAACAATGTCAGTGACAAATGGTTGGAATTATTCGAACTTGCCAAACATCAGGCTTTATTGTCAGTGTTCCTGGATCCAATAGGCCTACTATAGTGAAAAGTCTTTATTTAATGAATGCTAAAGGAGCAGACTGTGATCAATTTGTTGATTGAAATACAAATAGAATTTTGAGTAAGCTGATAAACAACATAACATTTTAAAATATTTATTGAATATGTTGTATTACAGTATTTTTGGAAAATGTTTTGATATGGAGGAAAGTTCTTAGAAAAAAAGGCCTCGAAACGTAGTCATCTTAACTGCACTTTGATTAAATGAGTTTTGGAACTCTGGCGTTTAAGATAGATTATCTGACAAACTTTGATTAAATGTGCATAGAATTTTGTACACTGAGACAGTACCGCATTCCAGGGAAATATCAATAGAATATTAATAACAAGAGAAAATTCCGCTGAGAGTTGGGTGCAATATTCAAACTTGAATAACCTCAGGAAAAGTGAAACATTTCACGATTATCATTTTCTTCAGTACTCCCGGATCGGCAGATATTATATATTTTGTCATGTGTGCAATGTTATTTAATTAATTCAAGAATGCCATTAATAGGCTTCAGAACCATAGTGGGCCAAGCGCCATTTACTAAAACCGTAGAAAACAAGGGTTAAAATGAAGTTATCAACAGTAATCTCACTAGAGGTTTTGATTTATATAGAGAAAATCAAAACTCGAGTGGAATTTAATTGACTATTACACGATTAGAAGAAAGTATATAAAGATTAGAAGTAACGAAGTAGGCCTACTCCAATACAATAAAACATTATTTGACTTACGAAGGTACAACATTGTTTTCAAAAATGTATTATTTTACCATCTCAACGTTACAAATATTACGCTAGATGGCAGTAGTGTGTTATGATTAGCTGTTTTCTTGTTATCAGTTGTGCCAACTATGGAATCTTCATTGAACTCTGTGGACGGTTACTAGTCAAGAAGGCTTTGTTGATTCAGTTTCATTTTTATTAAAGCAGTTGCATTCTACTTCAATTATCCGGATCCCAGTAATCAACGTCACTTGACATATGATTTTCAATAAATCTTAGTATTAAACAATCTGTGATACGTGACTATGCATAATATCATATAGCAGAAACTATAACAAACATAATCTAAATAATATAAACAAGTGTTAGAAAAGTTCTAATTAGGGATGATGAACTAAACAAAAAAGTTTTAATTAATGATGATGAAATAAAAAATAAACATGAATAATTTTGAAAGGAACAATTATTGAAAGTACAATTTTCAAATTTGAATGTTTCAGGATTTCCGAATGGTGCTCTTCATTTCTTTGTAAATAGGTTTTCAGGGAAGATGCATAGCTATGACCAGTGATCTTTATTAATACTTGTTCTTGAATGCCAATGCAAGTCATATTTGAAACTGCTGTGCATCGACTGGTGTGGTTTCTAATTTTCTGTTTTTTGACGTCCAGACCAGTGCAGTTTGAAATGTTGGTAAACAAAGAAACAAATGCTAGGGTAGTGATAAAAAGACAAATGCTAGGGAAGCGATAAAATTAAACAAATGCTAGGGAAGCGATAAAATTGTGCGGTAAGCAGCCATGATTGGTTGAAAGACGTCCTTTCGTACCGTTTTATTGGTCAAAAGTAGTATGACGTAGTAAAAAGTAATAGTCACCATAATTCAATGCAAACTTATAGCAAGTATTATAAAGTATACACATTCAAATTAAATGTTATGTCAATCTTCATTAAACCATGGTATTCACTTAACTTTAATCCTTGCTTTCTCCGTTTTTAATAAATGGTGCTTGGCCCACTATGGCTCTGAACCTTCAATTCTTCATGAATTTACCAAATAAAGGATTGGTAGCATGGTTTAATTTGCTTATTTTATTGTATCGTCCCACGCCCTGGCGTCTTGGTCTAAGATATCCTACCTAGGACTCGTGTTACGGAATGCGCGCTGGTTCGAGTCGTCATGGGGGAATAAATTTGTTCATGGAATTTCGGCCATTGTTTGAGACCGGTGCCCATCCAGCATCGTGATACCAATAAGGCACCACTTATGAGGCAACTAGGCCAGGAGATAATGGGATAGGTTGGCTAGTTTCTCTCGCCTCTATTTGCATATATAGTCAATTAGCTCCATATTATACTAATCAGACTTCAGATGCATACAAACAATTGTTCTCATATTATCAAGTGAGGTGTACTGTCTGATAAATAGGTGTACATATCAGCCAGAACCTCAATCAGAGATGTTATAAGAAATAATGAAGAAACTATTTTCGTGGAAATATTGAAATGTACTTTTTTCTACACCTGAATACTGATTTTGAATTATATCTCAGAATTCGCTTTGTTAAATGTTATAACTGAGCGGAAAAGCTGTGTGGCGCTGAAGCTAGGAATAAAATTGGCATAATAATAATAATAATAATAATAATAATAATAATAATAATAATAATAATAATAATAATAATAATCCGTGGCGCTACAGCCCACGAAGGGCCAAGACCGACCACACCGACCAACCAGCCGGCTGCTAGCCTCACGGCCACATGCCGAAGCAGAGGTAGACGATCATCCAACCAGAATACAGGTATCGTGTAGTTAGCACGATGAGCCCCCCCAGCCGTTATAGCTGGTTTGCGTAACCGGATTTCGCTACCTGTCGTAACTCCCCAAGTGCATCACGATGCTGAGTGGGCACCGGTCCCATACACTGGCCGAAATTTCATGAGAAAATTTCTTCCCCCATGAGGACTCGAACCAGCGCGCATTCCGTAACGCGAGTCCTAGGCAGGATGCCTTAGACCACGACGCCACGGCGCGGGACAATGAAATTGGCATGCTTTCGTAAAATTCTGCAGACCGAACAAGGTATTATTTGATCATACTCGTCGGTATAATTTTACTAAACTTATCATCAGGCTTCGAGACTTGGGACCCTATACAATAAGTTTACTCTGCATGTACTATAGGTTGTTGACTCGCTGCAGGTAGTGAAAGGTAGAGATGTGTTAGAATATTTAGAATAGAGTACGGTACTATGGAGAAACACACATATGTACATTCTGAAAGTAAATAAACATTACATAATGACAATGTCAAAAGAATGTGAAAAGCATTTATTCTCCTGTCTTTTATAAGCATTTATGTTTAATTATACACAGTGTTAATGGTGGAAATAAAGATGTAGCAATTTTAATTTCTTCATTTATCCTATTGGTCTTCTTTAGGAAGTGCAGTTACAGTACCGAATTGCAATGTACTACAAGATACATGTTCAGTGTCTCAAACGTAAATCTTTTTCGGTTATCTGCCAAAGTTTGTACTGTGAAAAGCTGCGTTCTACGTCGCATGACGTGATAGGAGCAAAACGAAAAAAACCGACATCATTGCAGTCTCTAAGAGACAGTCCTTTATTCTCGGGTGACTATGTCCACTAATTTGCTGTTTATATTACACAGTGATCCATATCCGTTATTTTACATAAAATTGATCTCCACTTCTGTTTTACACGTTCAGTAACCGGTGTACTTGGTGTCTCATTAATTTTTTTAGTTGGTTATTTGACGACACTGTATCAACTCTTAAGTTATTTAGCGTCGATGAGATTGGTGATAGCGAGATTATATTTGGCGAGATGAGGCCGAGGATTCGCCATAGATTACCTTGCATTCACATTACGGTAGGGAAAACCTCGGAAAAAACCCAACCAGGTAATCAGCCTAAGCAGGGATCGAACCCGCGCCCGAACGCAACTTCAGACCGGCAGGCAAGCGCCTTAACCGACTGAGCCACGCTGGTGGCTCCATTAATTCTCTGTGTCATTTCCTCAACTAATTTGAGGGCTTCCGGCATCTCTTGCTCTGACTTTTCTAATCTTGTAATAGTTTCAGACACAGTTTGAAAATACTGTACTGTAGATTTGTATGAAGACCAAATTATTGGTCAGAACCTTCAAATCCAGAGCTTTTTCCTTCGCATATTTGTTGGCATTCATTCTACAGTACACCCACCCACTTTACGCTTTACCACTATACTCAGTACGCCGTTATGCGGATTTCCCACTGAACTGCTCTATTGGGTCCGAAGTCTCGAAGCCTGGTTATCATTGTGGTAAAGTGGCGTGCGTCGAAAGCAGGTGGCATTGTTGCGCTATGTAAGACAGTTAACGGGATCGAAAGAATAGGCCTGTATATAAGAATTTACCACCATACTGTGACAGACGTGGAATAAAAGAGGGAGATGTTGCGAATACGCTGCGAGCTAAGTTTGAAGCTTTCTTCACTTGGAAAAGCCTTTGAGCTGGTTGCACCAGCGAATAGGGATTATAAAGAATCGAAACTTCGCGTCGGTACCTTTGATGTAGCCGGACCGATTTCAATGACCTTCAAGCCAGCTAGAGCGTCAGATTCAGCTTTCTCCCTAGAGATGGCGCTGACATCAAACCAGCTAGCAGTCGACACAGAGGAAATATAACACATACAATTAATACATCTAGGTACATTATGCACTCAAATAAAATAAATTGGATCCATAAAATAAAAAAATCCTTCATTAACTGTAATATCTGGACTCTAGAGTTCCTTTATAATGAGAGTTGAGACGTTGACCCCAACAACAATTAAAATATGTAATGATTTGATAGCGCTGAAAATGGAAAAACAAAACTCTTACAAGAAGGAAAACCATATACCTATATAATATTATATACAACTATTAAACGAATTCGATACTTAATTTTATAATGTATTATATTATTTTATAATATAATTTATGATATCTGAAATATAAAATATTATTATTACAACTAGTTTGTCACTGAGAAATAAGGAAAAGCTGTTAACTTGAATTTATTTGAAGCAAAGCGTTACTGGATTATGCAATGAGGTAGGCGATATTTGGATCCTGTGTCTCAACTCTATTATCTTAGCGTATGCTCGATTACACTACCTCTAGCGCTTGAAAGTGGAACTAGCCGCTGGCGCACAGAGAAACAAAACACAGGAAAATTCGCTCAGTGTCCATTCTTTATAATCCCTATTCGCTGGTTGCACTTGTGACGGCGCTGTCCACTGTTTCGTTTTCTTGAGGCGCGCTCGGCGGGCGCATCGTGCCGGATGGCGCAATTTATAACATGTCCGTACTGTCAGCGTGCACACACGGACACGTGACGCGAACAGTTTTCATTATGCTGCCCCTGAAAGTGTATGCAGACAGTGTGGTCTGAACGACAGAGGGGGGATATAATATTAAAACGCAATCCGTCATGCCGGTCCTGACAGCTGATTTGTTAGGAAACCCTCTACTCGCCCCTGCTGTCTAACTAACTCCACCACCCCTACATCCAAGTCAGGGGTGGGTAGACTAATCGAAAAATCCACAATCAAATTTCAGAGAACTGAAATTATTGGAAGTATTTGTAAATTCCTTTAGCACAGCGGGACATGTCACTTGGTTCGTGCAGGAGGAGAATTCTGAGAGGTTTTATGTTTTTACATTCTTCTCGTCTTTGTGCAGTGCAAGGAATATTAACAATGTGATGTCTGCCATGGACTGTTTACGTTTGAGGATATTTACGTACATTATAATATTTGTGATAATCTCTCTTATACCGAATTTTGCACACCTCTACTCCCTCTTACTTATCTGTCCGATTCCACAGTCTTTCTCGGTATCATAACTTAAATACTCGGTCACAATATGATAACTAAGGAGCGGATTTCTATGTAATTAAATATTATTTTCGCGTGTGATAAAACACAATTAACAAACGATGAAAGAGTAATGGAACGGAGAAAAATTCTCTCCGGCGCCGGTATTTGAACCCGGGTTTTCAGCTCTACGTGCTGATGCTTTATCCACTAAGCCACACCGGATACAACTCCGACGCCGGTTAGAATCGTCTCAGATTAAGCTCCAACTCTTGGGTTCCCTCTAGTGGCCGCCCTCTGCACTTCGTCATAGATGTCTATGAACGCAGGACCGAAGTCCACACATATGCTGAGGTGCACTCGATATGAGTGACTAGTTGGCCGGGATCCGACGAAATAAGCGCCGTCTTAAATCACGAAGTGATTTACGCATATCATATATATTATTTTAATGTACCGAAGTACATATGATATTTCCATGCAGATATTCTGCGTCATCATACGATGAAAGAGTAATGGAACGGAGAAAAATTATCTCCGGCGCCGGTATTTGAACCCGGGTTTTCAGATCTACGTGCTGATGCTTTATCCACTAAGCCACACCGGATACAACTCCGACGCCGGTTAGAATCGTCTCAGATTAAGCTCCAACTCTTGGGTTCCTCTAGTGGCCGCCCTCTGCACTACGTCATAGATGTCTAAACGCAGGACCGAAGTCCACACATGTGCTGAGGTGCACTTATGAGTGACTAGTTGGCCGGGATCCGACGGAATAAGCGCCGTCTTAAATCACGAAGTGATTTACGCATATCATATATTTATTTTAATGTACCGAAGTACATATGATATTTCCATACAGATATTCTGCGTCATCATACGATGAAAGAGTAATGGAACGGAGAAAAATTCTCTCCGGCGCCGGTATTTGAACCCGGGTTTTCAGCTCTACGTGTTGATGCTTATCCACTTAAACGCTGGTTAGAATCGTCTCAGATTATGATATTTCCATGCAGATATTCTGCCAACTTATCTTATTTGGGTTCAGCTCTATGTGGCAACGCCTGGTTAGAATCGTCTACGTCATAGATGTCTATGAACGCAGGACCGAAGTCCACACATGTGCTGAGGTGCACCGATATGAGTGACTTGTTGGCCTGGATCCGACGGAATAAGGCCGTCTTAAATCACGAAGTGATTTACGCATATCATATATATTATTTTAATGTACCGAAGTACATATGATATTTCCATGCAGATATTCTGCGTCATCATACGATGAAAGAGTAATGGAACGGAGAAAAATTCTCTCCGGCGCCGGTATTTGAACCCGGGTTTTCAGCTCTACGTGCTGATGCTTTATCCACTAAGCCACACCGGATACAACTCCGACGCTGGTTAGAATCGTCTCAGATTAAGCTCCAACTCTTGGGTTCCCTCTAGTGGCCGCCCTCTGCACTACGTCATAGATGTCTATGAACGCAGGACCGAAGTCCACACATGTGCTGAGGTGCACTTATGAGTGACTTGTTGGCCTGGATCCGACGGAATAAGCGCCGTCTTAAATCACGAAGTGATTTACGCATATCATATATTATTTTAATGTACCGAAGTACATATGATATTTCCATGCAGATATTCTGCGTCATCATACGATGAAAGAGTAATGGAACGGAGAAAATTCTCTCCGGCGCCGGTATTTGAACCCGGGTTTTCAGCTCTACGTGCTGATGCTTTATCCACTAAGCATAGATGTCATGAACGCACCGAAGATACAACTAGTTGGCGACGCCGGTTAGAATCGTCTCCGAGATTATTTCCATGCAGATATTCTGCAATACTCTTATCTCCGGCGCCGGTATTTGAACCCGGGTCAGCTCTGACGTATGTGGCAACGACGCCGGTTAGAATCTCTCAGCAACTACACTCATCATATGTCTATGAACGCAGGACCGAAGTCCACACATGTGCTGAGGTGCACTCGATATGAGTGACTAGTTGGCCGGGATCCGACGGAATAAGCGCCGTCTTAAATCACGAAGTGATTTACGCATATCATATATATTATTTTAATGTACCGAAGTACATATGATATTTCCATGCAGATATTCTGCGTCATCATACGATGAAAGAGTAATGGAACGGAGAAAATTTCTCTCCGGCGCCGGTATTTGAACCCGGGTTTTCAGCTCTACGTGCTGATGCTTTATCCACTAAGCCACACCGGATACAACCTGACGCCGGTTAGAATCGTCTCAGATTAAGCTCCAACTCTTGGGTTCCCTCTAGTGGCCGCCCTCTGCACTACGTCATAGATGTCTATGAACGCAGGACCGAAGTCCACACATGTGCTGAGGTGCACTCGATATGAGTGACTAGTTGGCCGGGATTCGACGGAATAAGCGCCGTCTTAAATCACGAAGTTCCATTACTCTTTCATCCTATGATGACCAAAGCTCGAACTTGGGGACTTGTGTCTTTGCACGTGGCTCAACGACCGGACTTCAATGTCAACAAACTCCCGCTTCCCGCACGGAGGTACTGTCAGGTCTGCTATAAAAGTGGTTACTGTCTGGAACAACATATTGATAGTATTACGGTAGGTCGAAACACGTAATTTTATAGCATGTATAATAAAAATGAACATCAGCAATATATCAAATTTACAGTTCTGCTCTGTACATTTTGTTACAGTGTATGACTACGAACACTCTTTTCGAACCCATAACTTCTTCGCCTGTTAGTTAAACATGATTTGAAACGAGAAAAACTTATTTCCACGTCACATTAAGTGACGGGAGCAAACTTAAAATAAATGGTTTAACTGTCACTGTTTTTTGTTCGATTTTCAACAGTTGCTAGCTGATCTCATATCTGAGAAAGATAAGCATATCCTAAATTTTTCTCGAAAATAGTTTTCAATTTGTGTGTCACTACTAGGGCAGGTCCTCTACGACTTGATCCATGCCTATGGACAAATTTTCCACCAATTTAAGGGACTGCAATGTCTTTCAATGAATGCTGTTTCCAGCCTTTAGTTTGTGTGTGGCACAACTTACAATATATAAGCTCTCCATTCGAAGAAAATAATGTATCTCCTCCGAATTCTCCACGAAATTCTGTACCTAAAATTTAAAAATGTATTTTCAAACTTCTATAATACCCATTCGAATAACACATATTTTCTAATTCCTCTAACAGACCATTTATTTGTAATTCTCTGATTGTCATTGGCTTCAACATGACACAGTTTCCTCGTCCGTAGATGTGACCACTTTCTTAGTACATAGACTGTCCTTGAGCGCTTACAGCGTGAGCTTTGTGTACGTTGTACCTGTAACCTTACCATGCACACGACACACAAGTCCCCAAGTTCCGAGCTTTGATGATGACGCAGAATATCTGCATGGAAATATCATATGTACTTCGGTACATTAAAATAATATATATGATATGCGTAAATCACTTCGTGATTTAAGACGGCGCTTATTCCGTCGGATCCCGGCCAACTAGTCACTCATATCGAGTGCACCTCAGCACATGTGTGGACTTCGGTCCTGCGTTCATAGACATCTATGACGTAGTGCAGAGGGCGGCCACTAGAGGGAACCCAAGAGTTGGAGCTTAATCTGAGACGATTCTAACCGGCGTCGGAGTTGTATCCGGTGTGGCTTAGTGGATAAAGCATCAGCACGTAGAGCTGAAAACCCGGGTTCAAATCCCGGCGCCGGAGAGAATTTTTCTCCGTTCCATTACTCTTTCATCGTATGATGACGCAGAATATCTGCATGGAAATATCATATGTACTTCGGTACATTAAAATAATATATACAATTAACAAAGTTAAAAATTCCGAACATAATGTTTCAAGTTTAAAACCCGAATTTTATTTCACATAAAAACACATATTTTCACAAAAAAATATGTAAATACATATTTTCAGGAAATCTATTATAAACACATAAATCTTGGAGTTCTTTTACTTAAATATTTTTTTAAAGGAACTTTTAAACATTTTAAAACTGAATCAATTATGTCACTCAGAAGTACGTTATCTTTTTAAGAATTCTTGGTTGCTTCGAGTTTCTAAGCGCTGTGTGGTGTATCCGTGATCCATTTTTGTAATAGTATCGCCGCAAGTTCTGAGAACTGCTAGGCAGTAGAGATGGGTAAAAAATAACACAACAGTTATTTTGGAACTGTTCCGGTCTCGGAACTGTTGCAAAAATGAACAGTAGGTCGGAACCTCCTGTTCCGAAATAACAGTGTTCCGACTCCGAGCTGCTCACTTGCCCAGCTGTTGCGGGCTCGCAGTACCGCGTTGCACAAGGTATGTTCCGACTCCGAGATAACAGTCGGAACGTCGGAGCTTGTTCCGATGAACCAACGACAGCTGCAGTTACACTGTTCTCGTTGTTCTTTATGTTGCACTTGGAACTTCGTTGGATGAAGTTGGTACTTGAAACTCTCACGTGGTTGGAGGGGGCGCATGGAAATTGAAATCCTTGCGGTGGCGCGAACTTTAATATCAACATTTGTAAGACTGGCCAATCATCTGTAATGTTATAGTAAGTATTTAATAATCTGTAATATTCATTCCCGCTTTATGGTTTATTTCACCATTAGTTGACTAATTCTGTTTTATAAACATTCTACAAAGTCATAAAGTACGCATACTATTATTAATTAATTGATCAGCTGATTCTGTACAAAGGTTAAAGTCGTAAATGGTAATGAGTGGTTTAGTTACAATGTCTGTATGTCGTTTGTTGAGGTTAAGTCTGACAAGCACAAGTTTTTGTGCTATCTTCTCTGTTATCAAAGAACGACAAAAATGTTGTAGCATTATTTGTTGGAAACTGCCCATATAAGTACTGATTTGGAGAGCGAGGTTTAATGCGAAGTTTAAATTACACTTTGGTAAAGATGCGATTCCAACATTTTACTAACCCACTGCGGGGTTTCCAGGTTTCAGTACTGCCAATATATATCTTTTTTATTTATGAAATTGTAATATTTATTATTATTATTATTATTATTATTATTATTATTATTATTATTATTATTATTATAACTGTGAATTAAGAAAAGTAAAAATAAAAATTAATGATTTGTTTTTTTTTATTATGTAATAGAGAGAACAGAAATTACATACCATATGTTTTAAATGTTATGTTATTTTTTTAGTTGGCTACCATGTCTTTATAACTTTATGTACGAAAACAAAGTGTTGTATTCTGTCCTTGTAGTCAACAGCTGTGTAATTACTAGCATTAAGCTTTTGAGTTCTGTCCGCATGCACAGCAATTTTCCAAAATCGATTCGAATGTGCATTGCAGTGCCATCTATAGATAAGAATGTGTACTATGTCATGCCTATGAGTCAGCTCCAGTGTGAGCTGCATGGTGTTATTTGTCTATGGTGAAGAGGGAGGGTACTGTACCGTTCGTTTGAACGACTCAACGACTCCTACTCATCACCACTGGTGACTGTTATTTCGAACTGTTCCGGGAAAATAACAACTTCGCCCATCACTACTAGGCAGCATATCAGTGTTATTATTAGAGAATAAATTAACATGGACAAGGATGAGAGATCTTGCAACACATAATTAGGAATGTTTATTGTTGCTGAAGATGATTTCATTCCACGCTTTGTTTGTGAAACACAACAGATAAGAGCTCGGGTATGAATTTTAATTTAAACAAATCTCTCGCCTCTCGCCTCTCACTCATGTCCATCAAGTAAGGCAATATGTCTTGTTGTGATTCCCTCTTATCGGGCTTGGTCAATCGATATCCTTCAAGATATACTGAAAGATGGTTATTTAAAAAACGATATGACTTTCCTATTAGCAAATTTAAGCTTTTTGTGTGACACCATAAAAAACTCGAAACATCCAAAAACCTGTTGTCTGAAACAGGGAGGTGCGTGCCGTGGAAATTAAACTAGACTCGCTACCAGGTTCAGAAGCACAATTACTAAGGGACAAATTCCAGAATGTGTTTGGGAAAAACAGTGGATATAAAAAAATGTGTAAAGTTGCTCAAGTATTGGAGGGTGTGCCTGTAGGTGAAATTGACGGTGTATGTGTTTGCGACATTCCTCTCTTTAAATATGCACGTCTGACGTCCTGTGATGCGGAAAGATCGTTTTCACAATATAAGTCGCTGTTCAGAGATAATCGGCATGCATTTGTGATGGAGAATTTGGAGATGACCTTTGTTGTTCACTGCAATTCTCGGCCAACTACTAGCACTCAAGTGTGGTTGGTGAGTACCTAGTAACATTTTTTTTCCCCCCAAGCTAAGTAAGGTATTTTTGTCATATTTAAAACAAATATTTTTTTGTTTTTAGCAAATATTTTTTTGTTTTTAGCAAATATTTTCGTACTTTTTAGCACATAAAAAATAAATATATTTAAATTTTTTTCAACATGAAAATCCGCTCCCTAATGATAACACGCTAGAAATACCACTCCACACGTCATCTCTTTATTCTTCATCTTTCATTGTTGCTACTTCTCGTCACTGGAATTCTCTGCCGCCTCAGGTCAAGGGCTGCCGAACTTTAATTTCCTTTAAATGTAAATGACAAAAATATCTTATGATGAGTTGCCAGACCTAACGCTTTGCAAATATTTAATGGAATGTGTTCCACTGTATTTTTTATTTTTTTTGTTTCTTATTTTTATTGTGTAAGCATGTGAATCCTGTTTATTTAGCACTTAACCCTGCGTTACTCATGTTATAAATATTCTCACCATTGCTCAGGTGGGGTTTCACAAACCCCATTTTAAATAACTAATATATTTTTCCGCAAGTTTCAGAAATCAGATAAACGCAATTAAATATACTATTCTTAGTTCACTTAAACAATTTCTTAAGTGAATTCTTTTGATGTGATTGAAAAGTATACAGATGCACAGAGTACACACTAGCTCCATCTCTTAGATGTTCGTTGAAATATACGCACCGGGGTTTACCACACCCCACCTGAGTAATGCAGGGTTAAAGCCAATATGTATCCCACTGTGTCGTTTTTTTATTATTAATCTATTTTTTGTGTACATTTTATTCAATTGTCGGTTTCTGGTTTAATTATGTAACTCCTACTTAATTGTAATCTAATACTAATGTGTATACTAATGTGTTTATTTTTATTTTTACTGTGTACATTTTTATTGAATTATCGGCTTCTGTTTTTATGTGATTCGTATTTGATTCTAACAACATTAATATGTATTCCACTATGTTTATTTTTATTTTATGAGGTAAATGTTTATGTCACTACCTCTTTTGATCTCAGTATGTACCAAGATTGTATCAGTATGTAATTACTTAATTCCGATCCAGTTGTATGTTCAAGTATGTAAGCAAGTTTTAATCCTGGTTGAGTGTAAGAGAAGGCCTTACGGCCTTAACTCTGCCAGGTTAAATATAGACGTGGACAAATTATTAGCAAATATTGAAGATTTTTATTATATATTTTTATAAAATAGGATTCTTCAATTTAGACTACAGTTGACATTTTTGTGTATTTCACAAATTATTAGCCAAATTGAAGATTTGTATTGTCATATTTTTCAAAATTGGAATTTGCACTACATTTGATATTTTTGCATATTTACAAATTATTTCAGTTGAACAGCGGAAGGTTTTTATTGTATATTTTTGTTCACAAAACAATGCTTCAATTTGGACTGCAGTTGATTATTTTGAAGAGTATTTCCAAATTATTAGCAAAACTGAACAAAATTTTGTTTTATTATATTTTACAAAATTTAATATTAATGCAGATTTCAGCAAAATAAACTCATCTGTTATTAAATAATTATGCAAACAGGAGTTTTTATTTATTTTTTTTGGCCTTCAAATTATTCTTTTTAATTTGACTCGTGCTGTAATGATGAAAATAAGTTCAAAATTTACATACGAACTTCCTAGCTGTCAATTAAATAGAAAAGAAAAATTTTCTTGAAAACAATTATGGGTTTAATATTATATGCCAATACGATCTTTAGATTCAATAATTTGTTCACCTGATGATAGTATTAAACACTATATCATTATTATTATTATTCTTATTATTAATGTTTTGAGAGTAAAATAGACTATTGTTTTATTTTTTCTAAACATAAAAGGAATAATTATTTTGATAAAATGAAAATGTTATTAATTTTTTTATCAAAAGAGTTTGTCACACAGAGTTAGTGTGACTCGAAGTTGGTTATTGACGGTTGTCAGCCCACTTTGAGATCTATGGATATAGAGGGAAAAATTGGTGGTGTCGTTAGAGTTCCGGGTAGCTCAGTGGTAGAGCAGTTGCACGTTAAACCAAAGGTCCCGGGTTCGATACCCGGCTCCGGAACAATTTTTCCTCAAAATTCAAATCAACTTTACAGGAGTTATACCTGAAATCTTGATTTGCATAATACACGTCACTGTTCGTTAACAGAAAACCGCAATTTGTCACACAGAGTTATAGTGCACTCTTGTTGCTTGAGATTGTCAGCCCACTTTGAGGTCTGTGGATTAGAGGGAAAAATTGGATCGGTGTCGGTTAGAGTTCCCGGGTATCAGTGGTAGAGCGTTTTTAGGTCCTTCGATACCCGGTTCCGGAACAATTTTTCTGAAATTATTCAAATAATTTACGGGAGTTATACCTAAATGCTAATGATTTCAGCAAAATAAACTCATCTGTTCGTTAAAGAAAACCGCAATTTAAGTCAAACAGAGTTACTGTTCGTTAACAGAAAACCGCAATTTAAGTCACACAGAGTTAGTGTGCACTCGACTTGACGTTTCATTTTTGTGGATATAGAAAAAATTGGATCGGTGTCGTTAAATGTTCCCGGGTCTCGCTCATGTGGTAGAGCGTTGGTACGTTAAACCAAAGGTCCCGGGTCGATACATTCCGGAACAATTTTTCCTCGAAATTATTCAAATCAACTTTACAGGGAGTTACAAATCTTGAAATTGCATAATAACTGTTCGTTAACAGAAAACCGCAATTATGGATTTAAGAGCGTTATATGCACATAAGTTTCAAATCAACTTTACAGGTACACTGAAATCTTGAGATTTGTCACAATTAGTTGTTCACCTGATGATAGAGGGAAAAACTGGATCATATTGTCAGATTTGAGTTCCAGGGTACTCAGTGGTAGAGCGTTGAGACGTTAAACCAATGTCCCGGTTCAATAGACTAACAATTTTTCCTTTTTTCAAACATCAAAGGAATATTATACCTGAAATCTTGATTTGAAAATGTTCATTGTTATTTTTATAATGAGGCTAGAGTCATAACTATATACTTTGTATGTTATTTTTATATGTATGGATAAATTATTTTAGTTTTGGAGTTACGAAGTTTATAATTACAAATTATTGCCTTTTTTATATTATTCGTTTATTATTTTCTTGTTCTAAGGCTGTGGATTTTTGGAGCACATGTTTGGTGAACACCCTCCTGTACACGTTTGTCGTTCTGGTTTACTGGCATTGAGAGAAGCGCTATTACTTTTCATTCGGTAGAGATATAGTCCAAGCTCACACAGCTTAACAATTTTGGTACCAACTTCCAAGTTCTGGTAATAAGTTTTCATAAAATTATATTTTTGTACACATGTTCAAAGAATTCAAATTCTTCTGAGACGGCTCGGTCCGTAGAATTTTAAATGTGTTCATTATTCTTGACACAGCATGTTCTTCCCGTTGTGATATTGCGAAAAACAGGTTTCAATATTTGTACGGGAATATATGTCTTCATTATCCCTGATACCGAATTAATAATAATAATAATAATAATAATAAACGTGATATAACCTGTGCATCCGTCATAACATCGTTAGTTTTCATGTTCCTATGAAACACATTCTTTGCTGCAACACGATTTTTAAATGATTTCCTCTGCCTCAAGGATCATTAACACTTCCAAACTGTGTATCAACAAATTCGATTCGTGTCATTTATGAACTTAGTATTTACGTAACCGTAAAAAAGTGGACAGAGGCGCAAATGACTACACGCCAATATGCGCGGCGTTAGAAATAAAACGTTCGAATTCAGTCGAATCAGTTATAGCAGACTATAGATGCATATTCGAGTTTCGTTCCCATTGAAGTTGATTGAAGTACTAAAACTGAGTCAAGGATACAGAAAGATTACATTATTACGGCCCAATTGTATAAAACTCCCTGAATAAAGATCAACTTTGATCGAAGATCGAAAAGTGAACCGAGTTCAGACATTTCTTCTATTGTATAAAACTTTTCTGCGATCAAATTACCTTGGTTCAAATGCAATCTAAGTTCACGTGAAAAGAATTTGGCAACATCGCATAAACAGGTGAAATAAGTGATGCGCGGACCATGTTACACAGGTTTGTTCAGTGTAGCCAATCTAGCGACTTTAATTCTTTTTCAACAACAATTTCTTTTAACTTTTATATTGCTTAAACAGGGATTTAGTGACCTTTTAGCACTCCATAGTGACAAAATTTAATCTTTCTTTGTTGGTAATGAGAAATCTAGCGACTTTACAACTTCTTTTTGGCGACTTTCCGTATTACACTCTGTTGGAGACACTGGTTTTTTTGTGCTATGTAAATAATGGCGGACAATAAGAAGAAAGTTGATTGTTCTCCTAGTTGTTATCATGTTATGGTGTTTGATACTGCTAAACATAATTAAGCCTTATAAAACGACAATTTTCGTTTAGTAATACAGTTAACTGAACATTTATGAATGTACCTATCATATCCATTAATAATTAATGGTTGTTATAAACATAATATAATTATAGGTTATGTTATTTGATACTGCTGAACACGATAGAGCCTTATAAAATACAAGAATATGTGTGTATTAAGGCAAGAAATTTAAAGAAATATATGTAAATGTACCTAACATATCTATTAAAATTAATAATAATGGATATTTTATTTGCACAATCTGTCACTCGTATATTTCAAACAGAAAAGAAATAACTGAACTTGGATCATCTAACTTAATCGGAGAAATTTCTTCAGTCAAAGTTGACTTTACTTTGAGACAAATTAATCTCAGATTAGACTTTATGTAACACAAAATTCCAAGTTCAGCTGAAACAAGGTTCAATTTAACCTCTGATCTAAGATTAAATGGTTTATACAATCGGGCCTAAGCATATTAGTCTCAAAATTGTCATTAAATCATATGATGTGACTTAAAAGGAATTTCTGATAGATTTTTATATTTTCCATTATGATAATAATAATAAAATAATAATAATAATAATAATAATAATAATCCAAAGTGGTTAAGCTTTTAATAAAAGTGAAGGAAATATTAACATACATAAACCCAGGGCAATACGCTAGATACTTTAGTACCTTAGTTGACAGAGTGCTGACTTACGACGACCGAAGACTCGAGTCAAATTCTCTGCAATGGTACAGTTGTATTTCAGATAGAAAAAGCTAAAGTTATGAAGCTTTTTCTCTCTCTACAATTCCCCTTCTGTTATCATCCTTGTCTCGGAAAAATAAACTTTTACAGCTACGTTTAATTCGTCGCTGCACTTTAGCTCTGTCCGGAATGTCAATGATGTACAGATATTGAAATAAAACTTGGAGCTCCCTTATTGTATAAGTTTCGCTTGCAACACACTGCGCATGTGCATTAAACAAGAGTCCCTATATACAGAGCGTTCGCCTACGGGTGAGGCCAGAAAAGCGGCATGTACTGATACGCCGCATTGTGCGCGCAGTTGTTGAGACACACTCGACAATCAAGGACATCAAGGTCGACAAGTTACCAGTTGTGAGCCAGATGTTGCAGTATTTAACACGTACAGTGCAGTTTCTTGACACAGTTGCTTAAATATTCAGCGTGTGTGTAAAATTTGTTAACAATGCAAAACGCAAAATTCACGCTTGAACAGAGAGTTTTTATGTATGATGCATATGTGAGAACAGAGTCATGTAGAGAGGTGCGTAGGCAATTTGAAGTGAAATATCCGGGTGCTCCAATTCAGGATAGAGAAACTGTTAGACGTCTTGTTAACAAATTAAGGACAACAGGGTCGATAAATGCTACAATTCCTAAGTGAAAACAAAGAGTATTGACGGGAGAAAAAATTGATGAAATCAGTGCATCCTTTACACGCTCTCCGAATAAATCTCTAACACGTGTTTCACAGGAAGTTAGTGTTTCAAAAACATCAGTCTTTACTGCTGCTAAACTTTAAAATTAAAACCTTACAGAGTATAGTATAGAAAGCGGAAGCTTACGGATAGACGATTCCCGCAAGCGACACCGCAGGCAGGCCGCTTTCCTGGCCCCACCCGTAGGCGAACGCTCTGTATAAGCTACAGTCGTGTGAAATTGTTGCCTACATACAGGTGAACTCTAATCAAGGCTCGCTCCGAATTTTAATTCCGTATCTGTACATTAGTGACTTCAGACGACCCCACAAGTATAAGTATGTCCGGTGTTCTGGCTGGCCAACCAGCTGGTCCTCAAAGATCTATCCACTTCACTGCGACATAACTCTGAAATAAAGCACTTTCATAAAAAAAAAGTTATAGGGAATCTTAGTCTTCTTTTTTACTACTACATTACACCCATCTAATATTTATACACTGTCGACCTGGTTGGCGAGTTGGTATAGCGCTGGCCTTCTATGCTCAAGGTTGCGGGTTCGATCCCGGGCCAGGTCGATGGCATTTAAGTGTACTTAAATGCGACAGGATCATGTCAGTAGATTTACTGGCATGTAAAAGAACTCCTGCGCGACAAAATTCCGGCACACCGGCGACGCAGATATAATCTCTGCGTCGTTAAATAAGCCATAACATTTAACATTTAACAATATTTATAATTACTTGTGAATCACTCTCTAATTGCGAATGCACCATGATGAATTCTGTGCTGCTGTAACACAACATTGGTCACTGGTGTAGCTGAGGGTTAAGAAGCTAGTCTCTTGATCGGAATCTGCGCTGGAACGAATGTTAGAATCCTGCTTTGACTGATTACCTGGTTCGATTCTTTCTTCGAGCGTTTTTATACTTATAATGCCATTGCCGGATAATAATTCTTGGCGAGTCCTCTCTTCTCGCCAATACAATCGCATATAGACCTAGTGCTATAGGCTGACGGATCAATGACTTTAGTAAATGTTCATCTTCGATGAATAGGATGCTGTCTTTTGCGCTAATGTTACCAGAACTGAAATAAATTACTTTGCGACAGGCAAATGAATGAACCCTTGAGGAATGTGACGCGTAATCACAGCTTACCATTAGGCAGTACGTTTCTACAGACTTCTCCAGTGCTAAATAACTTGTACAATCAACACTGAAAACATTAGACAACTTGCTGCTAAGTTCTTGTGTTACCTTGAACTGTTTCCTATGACTCTTCAAATAACTATTATTATTATTATTATTATTATTGATAATAATAATAATAATAATAATATCATCATCATCATCATCATCATCATCATCATCATCACCATCACCATAAGTAAAGTGCGAGGCTATTTCTCCAGGGAGTGTTAAGAGAAAAACGAAAATTCCGATTGCGATTGCTTAATTTAAATTCTTTGTTTCTTACCGTGTGACGTCAGAGTCAGCGGTTTTCACTTCCCCATATGATTGTATTGTGGGTATTTGCTCTCCCACTGAAATGGAAAATACATTTCTCTCGTTGTGCCGTTAACGGTATTTTGTTTATTCTTTCGTCGCTGAGTAACTTTTTTGTTTCTTATGCTGTATAGCTCGCGCAAGAAACGATTACCGAAAACTAATGGTGGCGTTGCTGTCTGTTTTGACGTGTGTATGTAGGCACGCCGAGGGGGGAGAGGTACGGGCCGATGGAAGTACTGTCTCTTCCAAGAAGATGAACAAATGAGGACATCGCTGCCGAAATAAAGAACGTAGCAAGAGAAAAATTCGAAGCTAATTAAACCCACAACATATGTTTACGAATTAAATAATAATACCGTGCGATACAAGACACGTATTTACATGCAATGGAACAAACTAAAGTCGTAATGTAACTATCACAAAGCAAGACTGATTCTATCGATGTCATTTCTCTTCCGACTGTACTCTTGAATATCTTTCAAGCTATCTCGTGACCTTTCCTCTCGCCCGCTCTTCCTTATCGCAGTGTTTGATTCGCATTCCTTCCGTCGGTAATCCGTACTTGCGAGACCTATAACTGTGATGGTACAAAACTCCCGTGCTTCAGTATCACATTGGAATTAATTAATTCTACAGCACCTCTATTATAAGTTTTGTAGTAATTTTATTTTATATCTTCCCAAACGGATCAGACTGTATTTTCTGGAGCTTTCTGCGTCCTTGGATGTATATTTATAAGAATCGAGGAGGACTGCAAATTCTGCTTATAATATCAGAATTCACATCTAAACTTCATGGCACAGTGAAGAAACTTACAGTCCCTGCAGCAACTTACAACGGATTCGGCCACACAGTTGATTCCATCATTTGACATTACCATTCATTGTCAGAAGAAATTGAATTTATTACGTACTATAAGTTTGTCATTCTGAATATTCAGGTTACTTTTCTTATGATTCTATCTACTTCAGAGTTTAAAATTTCGTTGTGTATATATCCCTAAGGTTTTAGGACTCCACTTCAGAGCTTTTTAATATCTGCATGAAGTAGAAAGCTATATATCCATATGCTGTTTGTATTGTGTGACAGCAAATGGCTTCAGTAACGGAAGTCCAAGCAAACAAATTAAAGTGAGCATACAACAGTAGCAGAAGCGGCTTCGCGTTTCCATATTTCTTATAGTTCTTTGTAAATAGAAAGCGTTGCATATGCTGCAAAAATTTAATTTTGAAATTTTCCTGGAAATTCACGTCTTAGTGACCCTGATAACTGAAAAGTGGCATTGAGCATGCTTCCTCTGTCTCTCTGTGCTGTGTACAGAGGTTTCTCCTGAACTATAGTACGGATTTTGTCCAAATTCATTATCCAGCAGTCAAATGATGCGGGTACGATGGATATGGATTGTAGTAATTTGCAGTAAAATATAACTAGGGACCGGATTTTTATGTAATTACATATTATATTCCTATCAACCTAACCGTATATAAATAACAAATTTTTGCGAATCTTGTAATTACCATTGACATATTAAAATTTGGTACTACATATTTTTATATATTTACCCCACATTACATATTATGGCTTAGTTTTACATAAATACACATATTTAGGGGTTTTATTAATTTTTACTTCTCTAAAAGGAAAAAAAAAATCTTCTACTGGGGAAGTTTACAATTTAAAATACACAGATTTAAAAAGCCTTTTTACTTACGCAAGAAAATATATGTTTCGGGACGAAACATAACGTCCTTAGTTCCAGTAAGTAATAGAGGCACTCAACCCATACCGCCCACTGTAAATATGAGTGAACAAAAGACAAATTTCTCATAAAACTACCTTGTATTGTAAAAATCACTCAGAAAGTAGCGTTGCCTTCACGCGGTGGATGGACGAAGACGACATGATTTGTCTCGAACTACAATTGTTCTACACACGTCTTAACAAGCCGTTCTCATGCAATTTCCAACCTTACTCACCCTCTTACTAATCTTTCCATGAAAAATCCGTGTCAAGTCTGATATGAGCCGCAATAAAGTAGCCGACTTTTGAAAAGAAGCTGGAGTAAAGGAACAAACTGGAAAGATGTTAAAAGATTAAAATAAATAGCTTTTCAGGTTATTGCTTGACCTATTTACTTTAAATTTAGTAGACCTATACGGAAATGGGATTTTCCGAGCAATTAGAAAGTATGGTTCTCGGCTGGAATAATCCTACCCTTCTGAATAAGGCAGGAATGTTACTTTTCAAACAACAGTTTGTAAATGCCTATAGTTTGAGGTTTTAGAAGGTACAGTACTTTGTTTTTTACAGGGAGCAGTTAAAATGCACGTGTCCCATATCTCCTCTCATTTTCTCCTAATCCAGTAAAGCGAAACAGTGCTTGCAGTACTGTTGCGTCATTCATTTCACTCAGTTCTCTACTTTTAGTACTTACAGTATAAAGTGCAAGTGAGTTTATCTACTGCTTTTAATTAACTAAAATGGCCCCTGTATCTTCAACCCTAACAACAAAAATTAAACCATGGATTGCGATGGACGAAGCTTTCACTACAGATGGAAAAATAGTAATGTGTCAAGTGTGCGGTAAAAAAGTCGGGTGCCCTATGAAATCACAACTGGAGAGTCTTACCTATTCTATACCTGCCAGATATTGATATTAAATATTTTCTTGATTTTACATATTTTGGTACATATTCAGCTTATTTTTCTTACTTAAATATGCATATATTTCACACCTTGATACTACATAAAAATCCGGTTCCTAAATATAACTCTTTCTCAGTAATGGGGAGTGAAATCTAAAACTCTGATCAGATTTGGGAAATTTTGAAATCCGCTTTGACACTCGTGATTTATAAATATCACAGGTCCTTAGGACTGATTAAAGCAGGGCCGCGCATGAGAGCGGCTCCATTTAGTCTGCCAGAGCTGCTCTCGCTCCGCAAGGCACTTCAATTCCAAGCCAGAGCAGAACGCTCACGCAGTGGCGGACTCTCATTACAGCTACCTTCCTGCATTAATATAACAAGAGCCACGGTTGTTCTAGTCATTCAGTCTGTCAGTACATAATAGTTTATAAGGATATTACATCAATCCATTGTACAGTACAGACTTTATAACACTCTTATTAATTTAATGAAATAAACTTCGCTCTATGCACACACACAAATCTTTAGGCTTATTTACATAACCCATACGCACATACTGCAATCTCCTCACCACGGTTCTACGAGACAGGCGTATGGCTTCCACTTCTCCTACTTGCTGTGGACAGAGTTCATCTGCCAATATAATTAAACATCGCTTGATGAAGTTACCTTCGTTGAATGTTTTCAATTTCTTTGCAATTTCGTGGCAAATTTTGTAGCTAATTCTCATAGACGATTCACTAAGTGCATTATTGTCATTCTGTTAATATGTAATATAATATAATATAATATAAAAATATAATATATATATATGATATGATATAATATAATATAATATAATATAAAAATATAATATATGATATGATATGTTATGATATGATATGATATATGATATTATAATAATTGTCTTATTTTTTTATTTGATATTTATTTTTGACCTGATTTTATTATGCTTTTTCTTTCTTTCTGTATGTTATATATTATGTCTAATTTCTTCTTACTTGTTGTTTACATTTTATTATTATTATCTTATTCAATTTTGTGTATACTTTGTAAATTTGTAGTATTTCTATAACGCAGATTTTTACTATGGTTGAGTGTTAGATATGATTTGATATGATATAAATAAATCATATATTATTATTATTATTATTATTATTATTATTATTATTATGATATGATATGATATGATATGATATGATATGATATATGATATGATATATGATATGATATGATATGTTATGATATATGACATGATATATGATATGATATATGATATGATATGATATGATATGATATGATATGATATGATATGATATGATATGATATATGATATATGGTATGATATGATATGATATGATATGATATGATATGATATGATATGATATGATATGATATGATACGATATGATATGATATTATATGATATGATATGATATGATATGATATGATATGATATGATATGATATGATACGACCATAAATTAATACAACTTGAAGAAAATGTTTCTCGGGTACATTATATTAGAGTATGTATTCGATATTTATATTGCATTATAAGTCATTATAGTACATTTAGTAATATATAATTTTAAATTATACAAATATTATGATATATCATATATTACAGTTCATTATATATAATATGATATATGATATGATATGATATGATATGATATGATATGATATGATATGATATGATATGATATGATATGATACGACCATAAATTAATACAACTTGAAGAAAATGTTTCTCGGGTACATTATATTAGGTATGTATTCGATATTTATATTGATTATAAGTCATTATAGTATTTAGTAATATATAATTTTAAATTATACAAATATGATATATCATAGTATAGCATATTACAGTTCATTATATATAATATGATATGATATGATATGATATGATATGATATGATATGATATGATATGATATGATATGATATGATATGATATGATATGATATGATATGATATGATATGATATGATATGATATGATATGATATGATATGATATGATATGATATGATATGATATGATATGATATGATATGATATGATATGATATGATATGATATGATATGATATGATACGATACGATTATGATATTATATGATATATGGTATGATATATGATATGATATGATATGATAAATATTAAATTAATATATCTTGAAGAAAATAGCATATTATATTAGAGTATTATATATTTATATTGCATTATAAGTCATTATAGTACATTTAGTAATATATAATTTTAAATTATACAAATATTACGATATATCATAGTATAGCATATTACAGTTCATTATATATAATATGATATATGATATATCATGAACTGCAATATACTATACTATGATATATCATAATACTTGTATAATTTAAAATTATATATTACTAAATGTATAATAACCTATAATGCAATGTAACTATCAAATTGATACTCTCATATAATGTATGTGAGAAACATTTTCTTTAAGTTGTATTAATTTATGGCGTTCATTACCAACATATTTGTCATATTCAGTAGCATGTTGTAAAGAATAATGTCGATGGATATTGAACCTCTTAATCAGTTTGAGCGTTTTATGCCAAATTAAACAATTTTGCTAATCCACTGCTCTCTACCGAAAAGAACTCCTCCTCCCATGATATATTAAACGCATTGGGAATAGCGGGACGGTTTAGTGTATGAGCGGAAGCTCCGTCTTCAAAGTTCGCCATCATACTGCAGAGTCACCACTGCACCGACACTGAATGACGTACAGTATGCATACGTCAGAGCGCTCTTTAAAGCACACAGCGCTCATTTCTCAGAATGACGTAATGTGCCCAGCCCTGGATTAAAGTAAAGGATTTATAGTGTATTTCACTGTGGGCACTTAGTAGTAGTATTTTATTGAGCGTCTTTTTCAACTGTTCAGATTATTCAGCGTTGAGATTCAACGTGAGCGAAAAGTGATCAACATTTTCCTAGGATCCATTAACAGAAACAGGTTTCTTTTACGTATTGTGTATCCACGACAGTGACCTTCGAGCTTTATTCCCCCCGGATGAAGCCATGTTAGGAATTATATCATCTTTTAAAATTCATCGCTTCCGATCTGGTTCCAACTGACGTACCTTGGTTACAACGATGGGCAAAGTAAACAGACTATATACATGCATAGTACATCGCGGTCAAAATTATACATTAAGTAAATGTAGCACAAAATTGTTTAAATATCCTGAATAAATTAATGTTTGTCCAATGTCAATCTGTAAATATCGTTGTTATAATTTGTGTATATTTAGCAAGAATAAATGGGTAAATGTTAAACAATAACCTTGCGGAATAAATAAACAAGTTATATAGGCCATCGTTACACTCATATTTAAAATAAAATGGTCTAATATTAGTGATACAGAGATTGCATCTGTGATTGTCTTTATATGGGAAAATGCTGTATGTTGTTACAGTTCAATATATTTTAATGAAGTGGTTAGTTTTGTCTGAAATATTATGAAGTGTAATAACACATCAGCGGAAAAATGTAGATTAGTATTTGCTGATTTCAAATATGAATTACTGTATCTGACAGGAGATAGCAGAAATTATCTACAGAAGTCACTCACATGTTCGTTAAAGTACTGATAGATATGAAGGAAAACAGACTCTTGTAGAGTAAGCAGTACCTCCACGCAAATATCTACAGTGAGAGATGAAAGATTGATTCTAAGAGAATTTCCACAAAGTTGTCTGCAAAAATAGAAGCGAATTGGCATAAGAATTTTAGAGTTGAAGCATTCCAAAAGGTGCTGAAACAAATTTTTGGAAGTTTGGCTTGAAATTAACATTTCGTCACTGAATATTGAAAATGTGCTATTAGTAAGCTATTTATAAAAGCAGTTGGAATTTCGAGAAAGAAACTTAATTGTTAAAGAAAAAAAATGTATAACACTGGTCAACAGTCATTTTGCACCAGACATAAAACTAACAAATTCTTACTAATTTCGAAATCCTGAATTAAAAAATAACAAGCAAAATGTTCCATCAGTCGGGTTTTCGAGATGCACAATATAATTAATTTTCTATGCATTTTATTTAAAAAATCACTGTATTTTGCGTGTAACTATTTTGTTTTACAAATTTGACGACCCATTATGTGAAAACAATATTAGTATAAGTAGGCCAATATGTTAGAAGCACTTGTAGAAACGGAAATTATTTTATTGGCCTTTTACGAGCCTATTTTTAGGTGGTGTAACAGATTCGCGGTATGAATTCGCTTGAGTTTACCTGATTTTAATTGATATGTGCATTTCTTTCACTATAAGCTCTAATTACATTACTGTAGTTAATATTTTGCAATAGGCCACTCTGTCAAAACCACTTCTAGAAGCGGAAATTGTTTTATTTCCCTTTTTGGCTCCATTTGGAGGGGGAGAAACAGGTTCGCCGTATGAAATCACTTCAGTTTACCAGGAGATTTCCGTGGTGTTAGAATTCTGTGTAAAACTTGTATTTCTTTAAAGTGTGCTTTAATGATAATATTCAAAGTACGAACGGTTTATATGTATGAATCTGAAGGTTGGAGCATTGCTTCTTGGAATGCTTAGGCTACACAAAATGTTGCTGCTTTCTATGCGAATGGGACAGTTGCGCTCGAGATAAGCATTATAAAATACAACGACAGTCACTAGGTCCAGGGAAGAAAAATGTTATTCATCAACTCTTTGTACATCAGAGTAAAGTAATTTTAACCCCTTTACACATTAAGTTAGAGTTAATGAAAAATTTTGTTGAAGGGATGAATCATGAAACTGAAACATTTAAACATATCCAGGAAACATTTTCTGCTATTAGTGACTAAAAATAAGAGTGAGTTTTCAGTGGACCACAAATTAGAGAAATAACGAAGGACAATCACTTCGAATCTCTGTTAGAAGGAAAAGAGAGAGCCGCCTGGATTGCATTCAAGGAGGTTGTATTAAATTTTCTGGGTAACAGTAGAAGTGAGAATTATAAAGAACTAATGAAAAATTTACTGTTGGCATATGAAACTGTGGATTGTTACATAGTTGTGAAAATTCACGTCCTTCTCTCCCATCTTGACTTGAGAACTGTGGCGATTTCAATGAAGAGTGTGGTGATCGCTTTCATCAAGAAATTTAAACTATGCAAAAAAGATACCAAGGACAGTGGAGTACCAATATGCTAGCAGACTATTGTTGGACTTTAGCTCGTGATGTACCTGATGCCCAGTATAAAAGATAATGCAGAAAAAGAAAGCTGTAATCTTCTGAACAGCGAATATTTAACCTTATTGTCATTATATAAAGCTGTATTTTGAATAGATATAAATTTGAAAATTTATCAAAACCGTAATCAACAACTGTTTTTTAATGTCATATTCGTGTTCAGGAGGCTCAAATTATATAGAAAATATGTATCACATGTCCAGCTCAAAAGAAAAAAAAAAAAAGAAAGAAAACAGTTAAAATTTGTTACGCATTGTAATTGGGCAGATGGCTGTAATACTTTACCACAAAAACCTGGGCCTGAACTTCAACATAGAAACCTTCATCCTGCAAATATAGACGACAGTAATAGAGTGTTGATATTGGAATGCAGTGCAGAATCAGAGGTGAGCAGCTACGTGTTTCGAAAACATCATAAAAAGATACAATCTTGAAACTAATTCACAGAAACTTCAGATCCAAGATAATTTTATCTGATACAATGCCAAATACCCAAAATATTTTTCGCATTTCGTGTATACAGGGTGGATAGTAACCTCTGCACTAAAATTTAACTCGTAATAAATCATGAGGAGAGATTTGAAAATTATAAAAAAATTTTTCTCTAACATTCACCGTTTTAGAGGAAATCGTTGTGTTTCTACGAAGCATTTGGTGACATCACGGCTGCTGCAATAATTGGGCAAATGGCTGTAATACTTTACCGCAAAAACCTGGGCCTCAACATGCCAGTAGATTTACTGGCACGTAAAAAAAAATCACACCTGTGAATTAACGGTTAGCGCGTTTGGCCTCGAAACCAGGTGGTCCGTGTTCGATTTCCGGTCGGGGCAAGTTACCTCGTTGAGGTTTTTCCCGGGTTTTCCCTCAGCACAATATGAGCAAATGCTGGGTAACTTTCGGTGCTGGACCCCGGACTCATTTCACCGGCTTTATCACCTTCATCTAATTCAGACGATAAATAATCTAAGATGTTGAAAAAGCGTCGTAAAATTACCTACTAAAATATGTAAAAAATCTTCTGCGGGACAAAATTCCGGCACACCGACGACGTTGATATAACCTCTGCAGTTGCGAGCGTCGTTAAATAAGCCATAATTCTTTTTCTGTATTTAACATCCTGCCTCAAATGGGCTGACCAGGAATGCAATAATTACAACAGCTATAATAATGGCGAAAATAATAATAATAATAATAATAATAATAATAATAATAATAATAATAATAATAATAATAATAATAATAATAACAACAATTTACCTTCATTTACTATATTTTGTAACCGCGTTGCTTATTGTTGGTCCGCGTGCGATATAGAAGGCTGTGCTCTCGTAAAAATGTGTTATATTTATGAAAAATTCATTGAACAGACTTATTCATTCGTAATGAAGTTTTATTGTCGGACCATCGGATCTGTGCCCCTTCAGCGCTGTCGTCGTTCTTGAAAAAATTAACGCCTGTACTCACTCCATTCCACCTGCTTTCCTCCCACCACGTTAAACAGCAGGCCACGAACCTTGCCGAATAGGGATGTTGGCAAACTTCCGTCAAACGGTGTTTCCTAAATAACTGGTCCTCCATGCTGCAATATCATTTCTTTCAATCAAAATACATCTATTTCTATATTTTTTAAACCAAAATCCCATGTCACGAATCGCTTTCCATAGCGTTTCTCTCCAACCTAGGAAATTATTGCTTCTCTCGCAACCTTCAGTAATTTCTCTAATGTTGGAACTTCTTTCTGCACGGTATAAAATTCTTTTTTTTTTTTTTAATACATCGGTTCATATTTACAACAGCGTTGTCAGACAGAGCCTAAACGGAGCGGAGCTCTCCACTGTAACTCGTTGCGTGCTCCGGTGCTTCCACAGACATAAGCAAGTTCACGCTCCGACTGGACATCTCTAGCTCCACAACCGGTTTCGGAGCTTGCAACTCTGACACTACTGAACTACAAGAATTAAAAGTTCCCTTGGTCTGTTCTTCCCAGGTGATTCAAGCTTTACATCTCCTGCACAGACTCACTCTGTCTTGATTTTCTTTATTAAGAGCGCTGACCTGTCTATATAAATTACATAAAATGTTGTATTATTAGTATTAGTTAAGTAAGTAATTTTAATACGTAATCAATTCAAATAAAATAATCCTCACCTGTGATAGCAGCTGCTCTTTTCGTTGTCTGATTTGTATGAAACAGATATTGACCTGTTTGTTTCTCTTCATCGCAAAATGCTATTACGTACTTGCTTAATAATATTTCTTTCGCCACTCCTTGCTACGACATTCATGTTAAGTTGACAACACTGGACTGCAAGTGCAAATAAATTGTCCCGCAAGAAGGCTCAAAATTGTGAGTAGTGGGGGATAGAAAGGGAGAGAGATAGGAATGCAGGGAGGGAAATGAATTACCGAGGCTGAGAAGGAATTAGGGTTCAGTTCGCATATCTTACGGGGGCACAGATCTGATGGTCCGACAATACTCACTGTTCATTAAATGTTAAAAATATTTGGTTGGTGAACAGCTCGCATTTGGTGAACTGTTAAATATTTTAATGTTCACCAGGTAATATTTCATTTGGTTTGATGTATTGAAGCTTGGTGAAACCGGTCATCAGTCTATGTTAGTTGTATATATATTATTGTGCTAAATTTTACGGTACTACGACGAGATTAGTGAGGTTATGTTTTGTATAAAATAGTAGGCAGCTATTAAATGGTAGAGAAACTTACAACTTACGAGAAAAGAATCCCCCAATTTTGTCCCTTCTGATAAATGACCTTGACTGGAGATGAAGAGAAAATGCAGGAATTGAAGAAGCAAATAAATACGGGTACTCTTGAATATTGAAGATGTGCAAACACGTTGTGAACATGAGAACAGCAGTGATGATGATGATTAATAATAATAATAATAATAATATTATTATTATTATTATTATTATTAATATTAATTATAATCGTACAAAATTTGGTCGAATATCCTTTTGAGAAGATTAACTCCATATGTAGATGAAATTATTGGGGATCATCAGTGTGGTTTTAGGCGTAATAGATCGACTATTGATAAGATTTTTTTGTATTCGACAGATATTAGAGAAAAATGGGAGTATAATGGTACAGTACATCAGTTATTCATAGATTTCAAAAAGGCGTATGACTCGGTTAAGAGAGAAGTTTTATATAATATTCTTATTAAATTCGGTATTCCGAAGAAACTAGTTCGATTAATTAAAATGTGTCTTAGTGAAAATTACAGCAGAGTCCGTATAGACCAGTTTCTATCTGATGCTTTTCCAAATCACTGCAGGCTAAAGAAGGAGATACACTATCACCTTTACTTTTTAACTTCTCTCTAGAATATGCCATTAGGATAGTTCAGGATAACACAGAGGGTTTGGAATTGAACGGGTTACATCAGCTTCTTGTCTATGCGGATGAAGTGAATATGTTAGGAGAAAATCCACAAATGATTAGGGGAAACGCGGAAATTCTAGTTGAAGCAGGTAAAGCGATTGGGTTGGAAGTAAATCCCGAAAAGACTAAGTATATGATTATGTCTCGTGACCAGAATATAGTACGAAATGGAACTATATAAAAATTGGAGATTTATCCTTCGAAGAGGTGGAAAAATTCATATATCTTGGAGCAGCAGTAACAAACATAAATGACACTCGGAGGAAATTAAACGCAGAATAAATATGGGAAATGCCTGTTATTATTCGGTTGAGAAGCTTTTGTCATCTAGTCTTCTGTCAAAAATCTGAAAGTTAGAATTTATAAAACAGTTATATTACCGGTAGTTCTGTATGGTTGTGAAACTTGGACTCTCACTTTGAGAGAGGGGCAGAGATTAAGGGTGTTTGAGAATAAGGTGCTTAGGAAAATATTTGGGGCTAAGAGGGATGAATTTACAGGAGAATGGAGAAAGTTACACAACACAGAGCTGCACGCTTTGTATACTTCACCTGACATAATTGGACCATAAAATCCAGACGTTTGAGATAGGCAGGACATGTAGCACGATGGGCGAATCCAGAAATGCATATAGTGTTAGTTGGGAGGCCGGAAGGCAAAAGACCTTTTGGGGGCCGAGACGTAGATGGGAAGATAATATTAAAATGGATTTGAGGCAGGTGGGATATGATGGTAGAGGCTGGATTAATCTTGCTCAGGATAGGGACCAATGGCGGGCTTATATGAGGGCGGCAATGAACCTCCGGGTTCCTTAAAAACCAGTAAGTATAAGTATAAGTAGTATTAATAATAATAATTTTACCTTCGTTTACTATATTTTGTAACCGCGTTACTTATTGTTGGTCCGCGTGCGATATAGAAGACTGTGCTCTCATAAAAATGTGTTATAGTTATGAAAAATTCATTGAAAAGAATTATTTACTCGTAATGAAGTTTTACTTACTGTTAATTAAATGTTAAAAAAATTTGGTTGGTGAACAGCTCGCATTTGGTGAACTGTTAAATATTTTAATGTTCACCAGTTAATATTTAATTTGTTTTGATGTATTGAAGCTTGGTGAAACCGGTCATCAGACTATGTTAGTTGCGTTAGTTGTGTGTATATTATTGTGCTAAATTTTACGTTACTACGACCAGATTAGTGAGGTTATGTTTCGTATAAAATAGTAGGCAGCTATTAAATGGTAGAGAAACATAACTTAGGAGAAATGAACCCCCAATTTTATCCCTTCTGATAAATGACCTTGACTGGAGATGAAGAGAAAATACAGGAATTCAGAAGCAAATAAATACAGGTACTCTTGAATACTGAAGATGTGCAAACACGTTGTGAACATGAGAACAGCAGTGATGATGATGATGGTTATTATTATTATTATTATTATTATTATTATTATTATTATTATTATTATTATTTTACCTTCATTTACTATATTTTGTAACCGCGTTGCTTATTGTTGGTCCGCGTGTGATATAGAAGGCTATGCTCTCATAAAAATGTGTTATAGTTATGAAAAATTCATTGAACAGACGTATTTATTCGTAATGAAGCTTTACTTACTGATAATTAAATGTTAAGAAAATTTGGTTGGTGAACAGCTCGCATTTGGTGAACTGTTAAATATTTTAATGTTAACCAGTTAATATTTCATTTCGTTTGATGTATTGAAGCTTGGTGAAACCGGTCATCAGACTATGTTAGTTGTGTGTACTATATACGGGACATCATTTTATTTTTACTATCATTTTTAATATTAACCTGTCTATACCTTTAGAGAACCGGAAACACCGCTTGCTCCCCCTCCAAGACTGGAGTTGGATGATACTGGCGTAAAACACAAATCACTTTACTAGGTATAGGAAGGAAGAAAAGTAGTTCATCCATTTACGTAAACTAGGAAATATCGCGATTTTGAGTTTGATAATTTTCATTAGGTTTTCTTTAATGAAAATACAGTACTGTATTAAGAATAAGTGTTTTTACACACGAACTGAGCTGAGCTGTCCATGTGGACGTATTCATTATGCGGTGTATATTATACTGTCTACAGCACATTAGCGTACAATATAGAGAAAAAGTTAAATTGAAAAATAATCATAATATGAATATTTAAACACAATTTTGAAAATGGTGGCCATTCATTTCGATACAGGCTTCAGTTCTTTTGTGCATATTATCGCACTATAGACTATTGCATCTAATTCCAATTGCCAGTTTCGTCCTTCGTACTAGTAACTCATGTTGATATAATTCTATAGCTACTCTACGTACTGTGAATTCAATCTTCACTTCTGTCCGACCCGAAAATATAAAATTACTCAGACATGCTATCTACTGTCCGTCCAAGTGGTTATGCCGCATGATTGTAGAAAGGGAGGAAATCACGTGACAGTTAATTACTTAACGAGGCCCTTTTATTTAAGTTAAATTAAACAGCTGTATAATATTACGTAAACGCCCAATTCCTAAGAGAAATTAATGTTTTCAGAAAAGAGCTAAGACAGCCCAGCTTTTACAGAGGGGCGAGCAGAAGCAGGTGGGGAAATCGGGATGCGACGTAGGCAAACGGACAGTACCTGTGCGAAAATGTGATTGAATATTGAAAGCTCTTTCGTCACTGGAAAACGCGAACATATTTCTGGAACGTACTATACTGAGTAATTCAATACTGCTTACTATCTGCTGTCTTGGCTGTGTGTGGAGTTGGAACTTCATTAGTAGAAGGGGTGGGAGTGCAGTACATTCAAAAACTCAGGTACAATAAAAATTGAAGTAAAAATAAAATGATGTCCCTGTATTATTGTGCTAAATTTTACGTTACTACGACCAGATTAGTGAGGTTATGTTTCGTATAAAATAGTAGGCAGCTATTAAATGGTAGAGAAACGTATAACTAGACCCCGGAGAAACGGGGTAACGCGCGATGTAGTATAGCTAATGTTTTGAACCCAGGACTCTTGCACGCATCGCTGTGCAGGTAGGAGTAGTGCCGGCGTAGCTTAGTACAACACAGTCAAAAGTAAATAAACACGGGTCTTCAGAATGCCGAGACCAAAAGTACTCAAGATAGTAGCACTAAGGAAATATGTTCGTCAATAAAGTGTGTTTTCCATCCATGGTAATGAACTGTTTTGTGAATTGTGTCACGTGAAATTGGCAGCCGACATGGCATGCAACGTTAAGAAGCATATAAATAGCAATAAGCATAAACGCACATGTAAAAGACAACAGAATTTAAGCAAGGTGCAGCAGGAATCTCCTTCACAATTACTTGAACGATCATTTTACGATAATATGTGTGACGCGTTTATTGCTCCAAATATTCCGTTAATACAAATTAGAAAACGCGAAACTCCGTGGCTTTTCAGAAAAGTAACTGGAAGACAAATTCCTAAAGAAGCAACACCGCGGAAGAAGTATGTGCAACATGGATATGAGAAATGTCTGCGTGAAGTGAAGTGTAAATTACAAAATGAGAAGATATGGGTTTCCATAGATGAAAGCATGGACTCCGTTGGACGTCACGTTGCAAATGTGGTTGTGGCTGCCCTTAGTGCGGAATGTTGCTGTAGACCCTATCTCTTAATGAGTGAAGTGTTAGAGAGGGTTAATTATTCCAGCATATATGAACTTTTTGATAGTGTGCATTTCAAAATATGTTACTATGCTGCAAGCTATATGAAGAAATCTGCTAAGTTTCTTGAAACACGTTATCCGAATATGATACGCGTCACATGTCTTGCACATGCATATCATAGTTCATTGCAACGCATCAATACGTCAATAATATTTATTACCAGTATGTCAAGTACAATTAAATATTTAGGTCTCTTAATGGGAATAAAATTAGAATTGCACTTTGTAAGCTTCATAGCTAATGACTGGAAACCAGTCAAAAGGACGCACAAATAATGAGACTTTCATGTATTACTTCATTTCTCATGAACCAAACTGTACTACTGCCAACGTCACGCTGTCTATCGTTATTTACCCCATCCCTCTCAAAGCAGGTATGCAATGTTGCATACTAAGCTGATGGCAATACTTTTCCCGGACCTACTTATAACATAGGAGAAAAGAATCTCCCAATTTTGTCCCTTCTGATAAATGACTTTGACTGGAGATGAAGAGAAAATGCAGGAAATCAAGCAGCAAATAAATACAGGTACTCTTGAATATTGAAGATGTGCAAGCACGTTGTGAACATGAGAACAGCAGTGATGATGATGATGATTAATAATAATAATAATAATTTATTTATTTATTTATTTATTTAGAATATTAACGTGCAAAACAACAGCACAAGGCCAATTACAGTTTAGCACGATACAGAACAGAACAAAACAACAAATGATGATGAGAATGAATGATAGAAAATGGGAATGAGATGAAAATACAAACAATATAATAGTCTACAGTAATCATAACAAAGTAAGATAGCACAAAATATTAGTCAAATTAATACAGTGAAATAATTAAAATAATGGCAACTGAATAAATGAATTACAAATGTATTAATGAAATCATATAAATGAGACTGGAATAATATAAGTAATATTGTAAAGATATGCAATTGACAAAAATAGAATACTAATAGAAAAAATGCAATAAAATGAACAACTATGGTACACATTACATAATAGAGATTACAACAAAATGAGTATAGATTACAATGATTAGTTTACAAGAATTAATACTATTATATTTTATGGAGAGGATATGATTCATACAGAAGTATTACCAATGTGTGTAGAAAGATAATGCAATTAATGTTAGCAAAGGCATTGCCATATTCTAATTTTTTTCCTTGTTATTTTACGACGCTGTATCAACATCTAGGTTATTTAGCGTCTGAATGATATGGTGATAATGCCGGTGAAATGAGTCCGGGGTCCAGCACCGAAAGTTACCCAGCATTTGCTCGTATTGGATTGAGGGAAAACCCCGGAAAAAACCTCAACCAGGTAACTTGCCCCGACCGGGATTCGAACCCGGGCCACCTGGTTTCGCGGCCAGACGCGCTGACCGTTACTCCACAGGTGTGGACGCCATATTCTAATACTTCCATACATTGAATGGATTGAAATCGCCTACATGCAAGTTAGCATTTTTAATACATCTGGAGACCGGAGAGGAAGATTTAGAATTTCTAATATAGAAGAGTTTGTGATGTCTCATGTCCTTCATAGGAATACGAAGGCTGACACTGTTTAAGAGAGATTGAAATTAATGTCACCTTTAAGGACCTTACATAAGAATAAGTAATCGAGGTCATGACGTCTGGCATAAAGGCTTCGACAATTAAAGTGCTCGCATTTTTGATAATAGTTATATCCAGAGTTATTAGGCAAAAATCTGTACGAACATAATGATATAAATTTCCTTTATATATTTTCCAGTTTTGCCGAATCAGTACTTGAAATAGAGTTCCAAACTACAGATGCATATTCGAGTTTCGATCTCACTAATGCATATTAAAAGAGAATCAGGTGTTGAAAAAGAATAAGTTATTGACCGAATTATTCCTAACATTCTTATTGCATAGTTATAAATATAATCAATGTGGTTATGAAAATATAATTTATTGTCAATTAATACACCGAGGTCTCTAATACAGTCTTTTCTGTTAATTAATACACGTTTTAGAAGATAGTTATATTTTAGTGTAGATGTTTTCCTTGAAAATATTACATGAGTTTTGGATTCATTAATCATCTTCCCGTTATCAACTGACCATTTGGTAATTGAATTAATGTCATCCTGAAGAAATTGACAGTCAGTATTACTTTTGATTTTTCGAAAAATTTTAAGATCGTCAGCGAATAATAGATAGTCAGAAATTATTCTTTTGCAAATATCGTCAATGAAAATTAAAAATAGAAGAGGTCCTAAAGTTGAGCCCTGGGGCACACCACAAATAATATTAAATGGATCGGAGATAGTATTCGAAATTCGTACACAAGATAATAATAATAATAATAATAATAATAATAATAATAATAATAATAATAATAATAATAATGATAAATGATATGAATAATGACGATGTAACGCAATATTGCACACAAGTGTTGGAATTTTGTCTAGACCGCACATCACCTTCACGATCGCTTCAAGCAGTTTGACGCGCACCTCCAGAACCCCTCGCTCGCCGCGCTATGGCTGTGTTCATTCCACATAATCAATTTGTTAGGCATACGCAGTACATTTTGTTGTCTCGCCTGCGCTAGGCTCAGAGCCCTCTGGTGACGCTACGCGACTTCTCAAAGCTTCTCCTGTTTCTTACCCTCGCTCACAACACTGCGCGATGCAGGGGTGTCCCACAGGTCGTCAGCATGGTGCGATTGACGGACCACCATCCCCATGCCTAGTATTTTATTCAACAACGCTTCCAAGTGCAGAAATTAGTAGCGTCAAAATTCAGCATGGGCGGGAAATGACAGACGAACTTTGCCTGGATTCTTCCCTGTTGCAGAAACACCGATAAGATATATTATCGTCAACGACCAAGAAGGGTTTGATTAACCATCATTCCTATTTTTGTTTCAGAAAGAACAATCAGTATTTGATTGGAAATCAGTCTTCCATCACATTTGATCAACAGATATTTTGTATTTCTTTATTTATTTTGCTAATAATTGCAACATAAAATATAATGTAAACAGATAAAACTGTAGCTCACCCCTGAAAGAGTAGAACTCGTGCTCAGGGGCGGATTCCTGAATTTAATTTAAGAAGTATATAATACAATTTCTTATGTCTACTACACAATAAGAAGATATAAATCTAAATTTACAATTTTTCATTATTTATAAAATCCATACATAACTATTTAAATTTAATACTAGAACTATTAGAATTGACAAGATTAGGATGTTTAAATATAAATGTTATATATTCTTGGTCCTAAATTACTACTATGATTAAAAACTGTAGCAGTGTTGCATTTTGGTTCAAGCAATCTTAAAGAATTTCATCACACCTTTTGTTTCATAAGTATGAGAATACAATTCAAAATTATTTCGATTTTTATGTATGAGTTTTATTAATATAATATAATAAATTTGTCTTATTTTAAGGACACTAAAGTCTAAAAACAATTTTTAGATGGAAAATCATTAGGTTTATGAACACATATTTTAATTATTTTCTTCTGTAATAAATAAAGTGGATTAAAATTGGTTTTAAATAAGCTACCCCATCCTATAATTCAATACATATTTACCGATTGAAAAAATTACGTGTACTGTGTGTGATAAAATACAAAATAATATATTGTTTTACGTAATTTATTTATTTATTTTATTTGCTGATTAGTGACTGATCCCCGATCAAGCGTATGCTGTTTATAGTGCAGTTTAAATAATTAATATAGGAAATAATTAAAGCAGGTAATTATATTGTTCAGAAACGATCTAATGCAGTACATTCTTATGATGAAGAAATTTTCAAACAACATGAAGAAATATTCGGTAAGTATCCATAAGTAATGTCTGACGTCATTTGGTGATTTCTGAAACCGGGATCGAAAATTACAATTTTTTTTCTATATCATCCAAACACGATCGGTGTTCTTATTTTCTATTACAGGCATAAAGCCTTCTACGATGTTTAATAAGAGGACTCTATTATTATTATTATTATTATTATTATTATTATTATTATTATTATTATTATCATCAGAAAAATTTGACTTCTCACGTTTTTAGATCGGCTCCTGAAATAGAGACATTGGTTTATTAAATCTTCACCAGATTTTGAGAAACCCCATACATCAAACATTTTCAAACTGTAATATAGTCATATTCTATTTAAAGATATTTTTTTACATACAGAAATATTCGTTATGTTTTTAAATCATGTTTTATTTAACGATGCTCGCAACTGCCGAGCTTTTATCAGCGTCGCTAGTGTGTCGGAATTTTGTCTCGCAGGAGTACTTTTACATGCCAGTAAATGTACTGACATGATCCTGTCGCATTTAAACACACTTAAATGACATCGACGTAGGCCGGGATGGAACCCACATCCTCGAGCACAGAAGGTCAGCACTATGGGCAGGGCATAGTTGCGCCCCACGGTCAGATAAAATGCAGCAGATAAAAAAGGGTCCCTGTTTTGTGGGCATAGTTGCGCCCCGTTCCCATCAGGTAGAGAAAAGGGGATGGCATAGTTGCGCCCCGATGAAATAGGTAGAGAAAAAGACACTACGGAAACTCGAGCCTCGTAATCAACCAACCTTATTGATTTCTTATTCGATTTAATATTCATTATCGATACCGTTAAAATGAACACCATGAAGTTGGCAGTACTTTATTAACTGTTTTTCTACTGTTTATGCAGTGATTATCGATAGCCTACCGTTAAAATGAACACCATGAAGTTGGCAGTACTTTATTAACTGACATATTCAAATGAGTGAGCCGTTGGAATATGGGGGCTTAGCAGTCTTTGACATTTTATTAATGATTTTCACACCGTCTGTGGCGTATAGTGAGGTTAATTTAAAATGAATGTTAAGTTTAGTGAAAAGGGTAAAGAGTTAATAATTCACAATGGTTCTAAGTTTCAATTTTCGAAACCCTGTACCGTACGGTTAAGATATCGATGTACAAACAAAAAATGCAGTTCATTTATTGTGTGTGATCGAAAAAAAAAACAGTCATTTTAAATAGTAAAATTGATCATATGCTAGACCTATCGAATTTCAATGCAGCTATCACAAATATTTGTAAGTAATTTGTTTATATTATGACAATCATGTCCGTCGGGGCGCAACTATGCCATGTCCATTCGCTACCTGATTTCTTCGGGGCGCAACTATGCCATGTCCCTTCTGCTACCTGGTTTCTTCGGGGTGCAACTATGCCATGTTCCTTCTGCTACCTGATTTCTTCGGGGCGCAACTATGCCATGTCCCTTCTGCTACCTGATTTCTTCGGGGCGCAACTATGCCATGTCCCTTCTGCTACCTGATTTCTTCGGGGCGCAACTATGCCATGTCCCTTCTGCTACCTGATTTCTTCGGGGCGCAACTATGCCATGTCCCTTCTGCTACCTGATTTCTTCGGGGCGCAACTATGCCATGTCCATTCTGCTACCTGGTTTCTTCGGGGCGCAATTATGCCATGCCTAGGCCTCCCAATTTACCGCGGGGCGCAACTATTCCAACTACTCCACCCATGACGACTTCGTTTTGTTTTTACAAATATTTCTCATTTCAAATATTCCAATTCTTAACTCATGCATTTCTTTAAACAGTTTTTTGTGTTTCACGAAAAGTTTCTATTTAGTGGCTTAAGGCGGATACAACCATGTATTGTGGGTCCCTATCACCACGGCATGGCACGTTCTCAGGTTGCGGATCGAGGAGACGGCCTCCAGCTGCGAATATATTGAATAAGCAGTCGCGGACAGCCGATGAGGGGTGGTCCTCCAGCTTCGGGGTTGGGCGAAGGGCTAACAACCGATCACCGTAAAAAATAGCTTGTTACGAAACCTTCAAATAAGCCTCGGAATGGGACTGATTCTCTGGCACGACCCCAGCAAAGGAATAAGGTTTTGAGATTTGGTACTTGGAATGTTAAAAGTCTGTATAGAACAATGATACTCGGGAGGAAATTAAACACAGAATAAATATGGGAAATGCCTGTTATTATTCGGTTGAGAAGCTTTTGTCATCCAGTCTGCTGTCAAAAAATCTGAAAGTTATAATTTATAAAACAGTTATATTAACGGTTGTTCTTTATGGTTGTGAAACTTGGACTCTCACTTTGAGAAAGGAACAGAGATTAAGGGGTTTAAGAATAAGGTGCTTAGGAAAATATTTGGTGCTAAGAGGGATGAAGTTACAGGAAAATGGAGAAAGTTACACAACACAGAACTGCACGCATTGTATTCTTCACCTGACATAATTAGGAACATTAAATCCAGACGTTTAAGATGGGCAGGGCATGTAGCACGTATGGCCGAATGCAGAAATGCATATAGAGTGTTAGTTGGGAGGCCGGGAGGGAAAAGGCCCTATGGGGAGGCCGAGACGTAGATGGGAAGATAATATTAAAATGGATTTGTGGGAGGTGGGATATGATAGAGACTGGATTGATGTTGCTCAGGATAGGGACCAATGGCGGGCTTATGTGAGGGCGGCAATGAACCTCCGGGTTCCTTAAAAGCCAGTAAGTAAGTAAATAAGTAAGTAAGTAAGGCGGATAAAATGTGTTTTGCAATACAAAAGAAACTCTGTTATCGCCGTGAAGTCAGGCTACCCCGAAGCAAAAAAACAAAACCAACCGTAGATATCAGGGATGTATTTCTTGTTCTTCCCATCTTGTAATTTTGTTTTTATGCAGGCTGAATCAATTGGTCCTTACATTTTTCCCGCCTTTGCTTAAGGGGTTTCTCAAAAAACCGATTCAGTTGTAGTGAGATCAGCTCAAATACGAATCATAAGTTTTTCGCCATGCAGAATATTTCAGAATATTTTTAATAATAGTTGGAAGTCTTTTCACATTCGAAATATTTTCTAATTACAAATCCCCATAATTACAGACAATAAGGCGCAATATTTGGCGTACCGATTCATGTCACGGATCAAAGTTTAATATATTAGTTACTTGCTGTGAGTGAACTCCAAACATATATTTCCTACAGGCATTTCATTAATATCTAACAAATATTTGCATGAAGGGTCACGTAATATTCCGCACCGCAAAACTGTAATATTAGAGCACGCTAATGAAACTGGACAGTCACTATACTTTGTTATAGCTCTGCGAATCCTGAATTAATATACAGGGTGATTCACTAGGTTTTACCGTCACCTACGGAGCATATTTTCGAAATCATTCTGAGCAAAAAATCTCATATAAACATTTGTCCTCATCGCAATATTTTCAAAATTACATTAATTTGAAGTTGTTAGCAAAATACTTTTTTTCTTTAGTTTTACAGGTAAAAAAATAGTACAAATAGAGAATGAACTATTCGGAAATGTCATTTCTTTAATTGGCTAATGTTCTGAAGCTAAAAATGTATTGTTAATTGCTTTGTACAGATTTTATTTTTCAATTTTTAACTAAGAAAAGTACATAATTTTTACGCACTTATCACAAAAATTGTTACAAATCATATTACTTTAGGAACTTGATTCTTTACAGTTTAATTATGCATCCTAATATACAGGCTAACATAATTTACAAGAGTGCTGTGATTTTTAACAATTGTTGCGATAAATGCGTAAGAAAATGTAATTTTGTAGTCAAAAATCGAAGAAAAAAATTCTGTACGAAGCAACTATGGAATTCGCAACATATTTTTATCTTCAGATGAAATACATTCTTGTAACGTCAAATCATACGAAGCCAATTCATGGGCGATGACGAAGATGATGAGCGTCAGATGAAATGTTAAATGTTATGTTTTATTTAACGACGCTCGCAACTGCGTATGTTATATCAGCGACGTCGGATGTGCGGAAATTTGTCCCGCAGGATTTCTTTTACATGCCAGTAAATCTACTGACATGAGCCTGTCGCATTTAAGCACACTTAAATGCCATCGACCTGGCCAGGATCGAACCCGCAACCTTGGGCAGAAATCCAGCGCTATGCCAACTCGCCAACCAGGTCGACGTCAGATAAAATATATTCTTGTAACGTGAAATCAGACGAAACCAAATCATGGACGATGACGAAGATGACGAGCGCCAGATGAAATATATTCTTGTAACGTGAAATCAGATGAAACCAAGTCATGGACGATGACGAAGATGACGAGCGCCAGATGAAATATAATCTTGTAACGTGAAATCAGACGAAACCAAGTCCCGGATGATGACGAAGATGATGAGCGCCAGATGAAATATATTCTTGTAACATGAAATCAGATGAAACCAATTCATGGACGATGACGAAGATGACGAGCGCCAGATGAAATATAATCTTGTAACGTGAAATCAGACGAAACCAAGTCCCGGATGATGACGAAGATGATGAGCGCCAGATGAAATATATTCTTGTAACATGAAATCAGATGAAACCAATTCATGGACGATGACGAAGATGACGAGCGCCAGATGAAATATAATCTTGTAACGTGAAATCAGACGAAACCAAGTCCCGGATGATGACGAAGATGATGAGCGCCAGATGAAATATATTCTTGTAACGTGAAATCAGACGAAACCAAATCACGGACGATGACGAAGATGACGAGCGCCAGATGAAATATATTCTTGTAACGTGAAATCAGACGAAACCAATTCACGGACGATGACGAAGATGACGAGCGCCAGATGAAATATAATCTTGTAACGTGAAATCAGACGAAACCAAGTCCCGGATGATGACGAAGATGATGAGCGTCAGATGAAATATATTCTTGTAACGTGAAATCAAACGAAACCAATTATGGACGAAGACGAAAATAACGAGCGCCAGATGAAATGTAATCTTGTAACGTGAATTCAGACGAAACCAAGTCACGGATGATGACGAAGATGATGAGCGTCAGATGAAATATATTCTTGTAACGTGAAATCAGACGAAACCAAATCATGGACATTTTGTTAATTGAAATTTCTGGTGTTGGCTCTTTTGTTATACAGCGATTGGCGCATATGTAATACTTCTACGGTTCCTTCCATTGGCGCTTATGCCATCTATCCCCTCAAAAATTGGCGCTTATGATCGCCAGCCGTTAAAACTTGTACTCTTTAATCCACAGCTGGTATTTGGAATCAGTAATACGATATTCTGTTGTTAATGGAGCAATGAATTTTTGAAAGACAGAGACAGTCGATGTTTTCAGAGAAAACAAACCAGATATCTGTTCTGTCCAGTATAAATTTGTACCGAATCTGGAAGGCCGCGCCTAGATGAGACCTCTTCTCGGTTCAATTGTAACAAAATGTATTTCCTGGAAACTTTATGAATGAATGCATCTATCATGTCCGTTGATGGAGAGGGTACGGCACCGTATGAAACCATCGGCAGATTTATCAGACGCATTGTACTTTCATCACTCTTTACAAAAAATAATAATCAGGAAATCCATCAGACTCTAGCTGAACGCGTCGACCGTCTCTGTTTGAAAATATCAGTAGATTTTATTGTCTGGCGGTTCTGTCGATCGATACATTTCATCGTGAAACAAACGGCGGAAATAAAATCCTAACTACAACAATAGACTATAACAGAGGCGAACATCCGGTGTAGAACACGTCCGTCATCCGCCTACACAATAACTAATTAAAGAATTGGTGCACTATAAAGTGTAAGTTCAACTTGTAATTTCATAATTTATAGGCGTTCTTTGTTCCACAATATAAAGAGAACAATTACTTGTAGATTTAGCTCCACCTACAGATCATTACAGATAGAATTGCAAGATTGCACAAAGGCGGCGTATGGCACTAATGCGTTTTTGATCCGACTGGTATTATTATTATTATTATTATTATTATTATTATTATTATTATTATCATATAAACACCTTTGGAGTAACGGTCAGCGAGTCTGGCCGCGAAACCAGGTGGCCCGGGTTCGAATCCCAGTCGGGGCAAGTTACCTGGTTGAGGTTTTTTTCGGGGTTTTCCCTCAACCCAATACGAGCAAATGCTGGGTAACTTTCGGTGCTGGACCCCGGAATAATTTCACCAGCATTATCAACTTCATTTCATTCAGACGCTAAATAACCTAGATGTTGATACAGCGTCGTAAAATAACCCAATAAAATAAAAAAAATAAAAATTATTAGATGGGTAGTGCATGTACCACTAGGGTGGTCCTAATTTTTTAAGTTGTTAAATTTTATTGAGCTACCCTTGGAAATTGTGACAAATGGTGTAAAATGAATGTCTGAAAAATTTTACAATAAAATCATAATTACAGGTCGCTACCATATTTCAAAAGTTTCAATTTAGCATATTAATAAACATACCCAATTACCCTTACTTACTTACTTACTTTACTTACTTACTTACTTACTTACTTACGGCTTTTAAGGAACCCAGAGGTTCATTGCCGCCCTCACATAAGCCCGCCATCGGTCCCTATCCTGAGCAAGATTAATCCAGTCTCTATCATCATGTCCCACCTCCCTCAAATCCATTTTAATATTATCCTCCCATTTAAGTCTCGGCCTCCCAAAAAGTCTTATTCCCTCCGGCCTCCCAACTAACACTCTATATGCATTTCTGAATTCGCCCATACGTGCTACATGTCCTGCCCATCTCAAACGTCTGGATTTAATGTTCCTAATTATGTCAGGTGAAGAATACAATGCGTGCAGTTCTGCGTTGTGTAACTTTCTCCATTCTCCTGTAACTTCATCCCTTTTAGCCCCAAATATTTTCCTAAGAACCTTATTCTCAAACACCCTTAATCTCTGTTCACCCAATTACCCACATAGAAGAAATAATTATTATATAGTTTATAATGCTTTGACTTAAATGTCTTTAATTTACATTTATTTGTTTGAATTGTCGCCAAAAAATGAAGATTGGATATATTGGATTGTGTTGTGCTAAACCCTGCCGTTTAGAATGTTATGCTGGTAGACTCTGTGAGAAGATATCTTTTCTTATTACGAAGGAGAGTCAAAAAGTAGCATTAATAATTGTTTTATTGATTGAATATGTACAATAAGACTACAAACACTTCATCACTTTTAAACATAGTCCCCATTAGTTCAATGCAAGTGTTACTGTTATACTATGTTAAAAGTGATGAAGTATTTGCAGTCTTATTGTACATATTAAATTAATAAAACGTTTATTAAGGTTAGGCTGCTTTTTGACTCTCCCTCGTAATATAGGGTAAGGTTGCCTATATCGCACCACTTTAGCATTTATAATTTTTATTGAACAATACAGTTTTTATTTTCTGCATTCCTTTACAGAGATACATTCCCGGAACATTTACCTTTCATGTAAAAAAGAATCCTTGAATTTGATTTAATATTTTTTAAATAAAATGACATTTTCGAAACACTTGAAGAGTTGGCGGGAAAAACGATGAATGTCACAGTTTTGTTAAGGTTGATGTCATTATCTAATTCAATGGATCACTACGAAATTTAATGTCGTTCTTATGAAAATGGTAAAAAGGAGAATTATCACCAAGAAGACAGTAATCCTTTCCTTTATTTTCTATAGAAACAGCACTACATCTTGCAGTTATAGATTCAATTAGATCATTATCTAATCCTTAACAGAAATGTGACATTCATCGTTTTTCCCGCGAACTCTTCACTTGTCAGTGGTGCCATTTAGGCAACTAGTTTCCTAAATAGCACCTGCGGTTTCTTAAATCTGCAGGGAACAGGGTGAAGGAAAGCTTTTAATATTGAACATATTGAACAGTATTTGATATGAATAATGTAATAAATGCAAATTACAAGTTTATTGAAATTAATGAAAGAGAGTAACGCATCTTCAAATGTAATTGAAAAAATAGAGCATAAATTACGTTACATTTAAACTTTCTGAATGCGTTTTTTTATTGTTACACATTTGACATGTGCTTCACCAGGCAGTTCAGACTGTAAACTGCGTCACCTTTTCTCCACGATTATCTCGAAACCACCTAAGAACTGCTTCATGATATAGCTGTCCGAAATGATTTGAAGATAGGAACATCTAAAGGCTGGGCCTATGAGTATTATGACGAGAAAGCTGAAACAAGAGCACACCATTTTCCCGAGATAATCTAGCTTCTAAATTTTTGGAATGGGTCGTATAGGTGGACATACAGAAGCAGCGCTTTTTTCTATGACAGATTTCAGTGGCAAATAAAATGTTTGAGCTATTCGACAAATACTTCACTGTTGATGTAACCTGACTCAGAGCAAACAAATAACGATCCTGGAGGAGCACCAGCTGATAATGAATTATGCACAGTTTGACGTTTAAAAATTATCACAGGTGGCACAAATACCTGGTGCGCTTGTACAACACACACTTGTTGTATTAACGCCCTTTTCACCACTTGATATTGCACCCACCTGATGCATTCCTAGTTCAGTTAAAATTTTTGGGGCCTTCTTTTGTACGGTTAGAATTGCTACAGTTGCTCGTATCGCGCCGGTGCGAATTAGGCACCTACAAAGTGATGCGAATTGAGAAACTACGCCATAAGTTATTATTTCCTTCAATCTAGCCTATAATCACCACATGTTCGAAAATCCTACTAAGTTATAATAATAATAATATAATAATAATAGCCTAATGTGTCCCTTGAAGGGCAAAGGCCTCCTGCTAGAGGGTAGCTCTGTTTCACTAACGCGGTGAGCTACTCCGCGTTAGATTGTGTCTAGTGTTTCTTTGTCTGGTTGGAGTTGATTTCGCTGTCACTTTGATTAATTTGATTTCACTAACACTTTTATTATATTGAATGCACTTTCACTGAGTCAACTTGGGATGTTGTTTGTGGCTGGCACTGTCTTCGTTTGTAGTCGACTTCCAATTGTTCTCCATGTTCTCCTGCTTCTTGCTATTCTGGACCATTGCTGGCCTGCTTGTGTTGTGTAGAAGTCTGCCCACCTCTTCCTTGGTCTGCCTCTGTGCCGGTCTCCTGTGCGCGGTCCCACATGGTGGCTCTGTATGTCCATCTTTCGTCTTTCATCCGCGCGATGTGGCCTCCCCACTTCCACTTCAATTTGTTTGCTCTTTGTGTGACGTTTGTTGTTGATGCCATTTGGGACAGCGACTCATTGGAAATTCTGTCTCTCATAGTTATTCCCAATATCTTTCGTTCCATTTTCCTTTGGCATATTTCTAGCCCATTCATCTGTCTGTTTGTTGTCGACCATGTTTGGCATCCATAAAGTAGTGTTGGGTAGACGCAGGTTTGTAGTACTTCGAATTTGAGTCTTCTGCTGATTGTCTTATCCAGGAGTATGAACTGGAGGGACCAGAAGGATTTCCAAGCTAAGGATATTCTTCTTCTTATTTCTTTTCCAGTCTTGTCTTTAAAGGAAATTAGTTGGCCTAGGTATGTGTATTCCGTTGCATATGGTAGCGTTGTTCCGTCAATTGAGATGGGGATTTCTTGTCTGTTTGTCATCAGCTAAGTTAAATGTTCTTTAATACCTCTTTAAACGAATAACATCTTAAGATTATGGATTACTTTTCATACAAATCCGTTTTTTAGTTACAAAATGTTAGCTAAGTATACATCCACCTAGCGATTATATTAGATACACTATCACCACGCTGCTGACACAAAGAAGTGGCAGAAATCAAGTGACATGGGGGAACGGTGCGATTTATGCTACTCTACCCTACTACTGTAATGTTGGAGTGAGGTACTGTTTCCTTGTTGGTTTTTAATGAGATTGTGATTGGGGTTTATTGCTTGTAACTGTTTAATTTAAAAACAATGACCATGTTGAATTTAACACACAAACGGTTTAAGAAGTTCTGGGACTCCATAGAGCAGGGGTCGTCAGCACAGAGCACGCTGGGGCTAGTCTCTCTTACCCGCGGAAAACGCAGTACACTAGGGCAGCGTTCCGCAACCGGTGTGCCTCCACAACGTGGAAGGTGTGACGTGAACTTTTACCTATTATTGTAAGACATTAATAAAATGTATTAAAATTACATTAAAATTAAATTCCTCTCTCTGCTGACACAATCATCAAAGGTTGTTTGAGATATTGCTAACTATAATTATGACTACTTGCTGATGGTAATAAAGTACTGTATTGATGGACTTAATTAAAGAACATTTAGTAATCTTGCAGCAGAAGTTCTAGAATTATTTTGGATAGAGTGTTCAAGATTTCGACTAAGTTCGTGATCCATTTATTGTGGATTTAAAACGTCTTCCGAATAATATACTCGTATAAGAGAAACTGGCAGATTTAAAAGCAGACAGAATATATAGCTCTACTGATAAATTGCTTGTGTTTGTAATTTGAAGTAGTTTGCATGATATGTATTATCAATTTCTGTATATCACAACTGGTTGAATTGTTTATGCCTTAAATTTAATTAAATTGTTTTGTATTATAATATAGCTCAACTTATGAATGATCGTTTGCGTTTGTAAATTTAATAATCTGATTGGCTATGTATTGTATACTTTTAGTATAGCCATCGATGTAGCTCAGTCGGCAGACTCGCTGGGCTGCTGATCCGGAGCTGCGTTCGGGCTTGGGTTGGATCCCCTTTGGACTTTGGTTTCTTCGGAGGTTTTCCCAGCCGTGGGACTGAAGCCGGATGGTCTATGGCGAGTCCTTGGCATCAACCCATTTGATTTGATTACCCCCTTTGATTTGATTACCTGGTTGGGTTTTTCCGAGGTTTCCCCACCGAAAAGGCAAATGCCGGGTAATATTTTGGCGAATCCTCGGACCTCATCTCATCTCACTACATCTCGCCAAAATGTAAAAAAATGTAGAAAATTACTAAATTGTAAAATTATAAAAATTTGTAAAAATTGTAATTGTAATATTGTAAAATGTTGACATGTTCCACATCTTAAAGCTTCATTGCTCATGTAAGATCTATGGAATAAAATAAATGAATGAATGAATATTAAAATTAAAACTTCTCGCAGTGCCTTTTGAGACATTTCGGTTGTCAATAAGGAGTGAATACCCGGCTATATGGCTAGCTCCAAGATGGCAGTTAATATGTTATTGCTATTTTCAACTACATGTGTGGACTGGGCTTCTCGACGTTAACTTAAATTGAAACATCAAAGAGGGAGAGATTCAAGTCCATCGATAAGAAATGAGGCTTGCACTGTCAACGAATCAGCCACCTGTGTGCAACTAAGCAGGCCCAAGTATCACATTGAACATATGAGGAGAGCTATTTACTTTAATATTTGTAATAGAGATGTTTATTTTTCAGAGTGTATTAAAGTTCATAAATTGTTAATAAATGCAAGAGTCGATTTCTCTTTTATAATGATAACAATAACAACAACAATTACAGTAATAATAATGATAATAATAATAATAATAATAATAATAATAATAATAAATTTGGTTACATTACGTAGCCTAATTATATTAAGAGAGTCACATCATATGTTTTTGAGAGTATTAACATTTTGATGTGCCGTGTTGAACCTAGGCCCGTCTAGGGTGTGCCGTGAGTAGAAAAAAGTTGCGGAACACTGCACTAGGGTGCACTCCGTAGCTGCTAGCGGGTATGCTCTCCATCTCTCCCTGTTGCACGACACTGCACACGGGACAGCACCGCGTACCCTTTGCACATTTCAGCGAGTGCTGACGACCACTGCCATAGACAAAGTAAGAATCCCTCCTTTGATGGAGAAAATAACATTTCCTGCTAATATATTCAAGAAGTTCTGAAATACATCGAAAAAATTCTTCATAATCAGCAGCAACACGTATTTTTCCATATTGGTGTTCTAATATTACAAATAGATATTTCTGGAACAGGCAAAGGTCCAGAACTTACGTGAGTGATTGTATATTAAGAGTTTCTATAGGAAAAAACACATTCTATAGGAAAATAATATGAATTATTCTTTAATTTCATTTAATTGGAAATGAAATATCATCAATGACTAAGACTCACGAGATATCGGGTTCGTTTCTCGTCCTTAGCATGGAAATTTGTCCTTAAAGAGGCTATTTAATACTTTCACTCGTAGAGATCTAGAAGCCAAGAGAGTGTATATAAAGGATTTGTGTAGGCAGGAGCACTTCGGTGTTCAAATAAAGTTTAGTAAGGGTTCTCAGAATGCGTGCTAGCACTCGAGTGTGGGAACTGTACAAAACAAAAGCCATCAACAAGAAGGAAGTCGAATGCAAATATTGCGTAGCGATTTACCATAACGCAGTGGCAACGAACACTTAAGTTATAATTTCAAAATTGTTAGTAAATCAACTGGACTATAAATTCAAGGCTGTAAAGAAGTTAATTGGAACATTAGATCAAATTATAGAGCTAAGAATTAAAGAAAACACTCTAACAATGAAAATTACATAACTGAACACTATTGTGACAATCCAAATCATAATAAAATTGCTAAGAATTTAAATTTTTAACGCTGATATTTCATTTCTCGACACCTAAGAATGAAAACCTCGTAAGTCGACTTTTTTTTCGAAAATGCAATTTTCACTCAAATTTATAGGAAAGCCCTTGCTCTTATGGTCTACAATTGCAAAATTTTCATTTTCAATTTTTTTTTCATGAAAGAAGAGAAAAATTGAAAAACCCGTGTCTCTTTATGGTTTAATTTTAAAATGAAAAGCGCGTATCTCTAGTCATTATAGAAAATCCGACTTACGAGCCATCTATTTGAATGTGAAAACCTTGTATGTCGAAATCATATAGAATTTCAGACTTACGAGCCATCTATTTAAATGTGAAAACCTTGAATATCGATTTTTTGCTCTCCTGTATAATTTAGAAAATCGGACATACGAGGTTTTCATTCTTAGATGTCGTAAATCAAATCAAATTAAAGAATAATTCATATTGTTTTCGTATAGAATGCTTTTTTCCCAAACAAACTCTTAATATACAGTCAATCACGTAACTTCTGGGCCTTTGCTTGTTCCAGAAATATAGGACTTACAAATGGCTTTTAAGGAATCCGCAGGTTCATTGCCGCCCTCACATAAGCCCGCCATTGGTCCCTATCCTGTGTAAAATTAATCCAGTCTCTATCATCATATCCCACCTCCATCAAATCCGTCCACACCTGTGGAGTAACGGTTAGCACGTCTGACCGCGAAACCAGGTGGCGCGGATTCGAATCCCGGTCGGGGCAAGTTACCTGGTTGAGGTTTTTTCCGGGGTTTTCCCTCAACCCATTACGAGAAAATTCTGCGTAACTATCGGTGCTGTACCCCGGACTCATTTCACCGGCATTATCACCTTCATCTCATTCAGACGCTAAATAACCTAAGCTGTTGATAAAGCGTCGTAAAATAACCTACTAAAATAAAAAGATCAATTTTAGTATTATCCTCCCATCTACGTCTCGACCTCCCCAAAGGCCTTTTTCCTGCGACCTCCCAACCAACAATATATGTGCATTTTTGGATTCGCCCTTAGCTGCTACAAGCCCTGCCCATCTAAAACGTCTGGATTTAATGTTTATAATTATGTCAGGTGAAGAATACAATGCGTGCAGTTCTGCGTTGTGTAACTTTCTCCATTCTCCTGTAACTTCATCCCTTTTAGGCCCAAATATTTTCCTAAGCACCTTATTCTCAAACACCCTTAATCTCTGTTCCTCTCTCAAAGTGAGCGTCCAAGTTTCACAACCATACAGAACAACGAATAATATAACTGTTTTATAAATTCTAACTTTGAGCCAGAAATATAGTACTCCAGAAAAATCTGTTTGTAATATTGGCACACCAATATGGAAAAATACGTGTTATTGTTTAAGGGAATTAAGACTAATTCTTTCCAGACATCTGGAACCTCTAGCTAAATACCTACTACCTTACACATACGCCCAAGTTTCCATGTGCAGTAATGATAATCTCATAACGTCTTACAGCTCTATTTGAGTATCCTACAAAGACATTTCATATATTGTTAAATGACGCTGTAATCCTTAACTAAAAACAAATAGTTCTATTCCTATACATGCACTCAAGTTTAATTTCTTGCCAATACTACAAATTCTACCAACATTTATACCGCAGAATACCCAATTTTCTTACTCTACCAAAACCAAGCACAATATATTTTTTATTCATTGAATAATTTTACCTCTTCATGGCATGTTCAAATGTGTATCACAATGTATCTTTCTAATAAACAGAACACTGAGGGATGACAAAAATTATAAAATTCATAGTGTAGGTACGGTACTTACTGTGAGTCCGAAGTAAAATGACACTTTATAGCAATTTGGTATATCTTCTAAAACAGAACATTTGCATGTCCATCTCAAAGTGATAGTCATTGAAGTTAATGCGTAATTAATGTACAGTCTTTACATGAATGACGCCATAGATCGTTCTAGTGTTGTCCACTGAATAGGTGTATAAGCATTAATAACACGTTGGTTCATGTCCTTTGGTGGTGTTGAAACATTTCGATAGTTTCATTGATCGCTCCCCAAAGAGGAAAGTCAAATGGCGTAAAGTCAGGAGAACGAGAACTGGTCTACCACGTCCAATCCACCTACTAGGTTATTTTCGGTTCAGAGCACGATGGGCTCTAGAGGCATTATGTGCAGGACTTCCGTCATGCTGGTACCACTTAACCATTCCGTTCCGCTAAAGAAATGGCTTTCAAAATATCAGAAATAATAGTTCTTATTAATCTGGCGCGATTGTAATGAAAAAATTATTTAGTCTTACTTCCGTTTAAAACGGGACCATTTGCATTAAACCATATTTTTTCTTCTAATTTATATGGAGATACAACTATATAACCACAAAGTGAATGAAGCCTTTTATCGTAAGGTTCTTCATCATTTGAGAACAATTGTCTTGTGCGTGCAACTCGACATCGCCGCTTCTTGGTTTTGTACTACAATAACGCTCACAGTCACACCCTTATTATCGATCAGAGATTTCTTAGCAGTACTTCATATCACCTTACAGTACAGATCTGGCTCTCTGTGCCGTTTTTGCCATCAATTATTAAACAGCAGTTGTAAGGTCTTCATTACGAAACGGCAGAAAACGTGAAAATGCCACATTTATAAACGACCTTAAGGAATAAATCTTCCAGAATTTTTGTCAGGAATCGAAAAATCGTTAATGATGATGTGTCAATTACGAAGCGGCATATGTTGAAGGGGATAATATCAAGATGTACGTATTACTACTGTTGAGAGATACCTAGTTAAGGATGAGTTAATCAATTAAAGCAGTGAAAGTAGTGGGTGTGTACACGTTTGTGGTTTTACTTTATCTCTTAGTTGCAGCCTATTTTGCGTTTGATTAATTTCTTTTACAAAGAGCTTCAATGAAAATGTTCATAAATTTATTCTCAGAAAGTTCGAGAAGTGTCTGGATGTTTGAAAACGTTGAGAGTATTAGTGACAAAATGCAAGCTGTCACTTGGAATAACTCCTGTGAAGATAAGCTAAACAACAAAATTGAGTGTAAGTCGGAAATGAAACGAATTTTGGATATATACGAGGATCAGTCAAATAAAACGAGAAATACTTTTTTTCTCCTCAGAGGAATTTTGTTTCTCAAAATAATCTCTACCAGTATTTAGGTTCTTATTCCTCCTGCTCATCAGATTTTGATACCTTTTTTTAAATTATATGGTTGATGTCTCTATATCCAATTCTTCAGTAGTCTCTATTAATTTAGTTTCCAATTGCGCTACTATCTTCTCCAAGCGCTCTTTTGCTCTTCATTGTAACCATAGGCCATTCCACTTCTTAAAGTGTAAGTTTTTCTGTGCCCATTCCATTAGCCACTTTCCACATTAGAAGCATCCACGCCTTTGTGATTTTCTGTTAGCTCACCCATTTTCTTTATTAAGAAGCTCTGTGAAGTGTTCAGCCCATCTGTTCAAAACTTCTGTTTCATTACAAAGTACTTTACCATTTCTCCTTTAATGTCATTCTTGGTTGAAAGCCTTTTTTATTTTCTTCGCTGCTCAATAAAATTTTCGAGTCTTACATCTCTCAAATTACTTTTTATGCGTCTGTTTCTCTTTTGCAACGTAATTCTTTGCCCTCGTCCTCAGTTGCTTACATTTTTAAAATCACTTCTTCACTCAAATTAGCACACAAAGCTTTTAACCCGAAACTGTTATCTTGTTTGTAACTTCTGTGGCTTTACAGAGGTAAATATGGATAAGAGCTTGTGATATTTTAAAAAAAAAAAACAGATATAACGATGACAGCAAAGAATACAAAGAATGAACATAATTTCTAAATTTCCTGGGTTCATAATAGCAGTTAGTCAATTTTGAAACAATGTATGAATTATAATGGGACATCAACGACTTTTAAGTAAATTAAACGCAGGTGACTTATCTCCTCTTAAAATGAGTGACAATATTATCCCTTACAGTGATAGAGTAAAAAATCTAGGAATTTATATGGACAGAAACTTAATTTGGTGTACTCAAATCACAGACATATGTAAAATAATTTTTATGAAAATTCACACACTAAAAAGAATTCGAAATTTCCTTCCGTTGCTTCTCAAGAAGAATTTAGTGCAGTCGCTCTTGATGCCTCATTTTTATTACTGTGACACTCTCTACACTGACCTTAACATTTTTAGAGACTGACAGACTACAGCGTGTTTCATAATGCATGCGTTCGATTTATTTGCAACGTCCGTAGATCTGACCGTATCACACCATCACTAAATATGCTGTCCTGGGTCCGTTCAAAGAGCGAAGAACTATTCACTCTCTCACTTTACTCTTCAATATTCTTCAAACCTCTAACCCTAGCTACCTAGCTTCTCGTTTCCAACATTTGTCCCCACATCACGAAATAGATACTAGCTCACAACACCATATCACACTCTCCATTCCTAAACACAGAACATCCTTCTACTCTTCATCTTTCACCGTCTCTGCAGTTCATCTCTGGAACTCTCTACCACAACATATCAGAGACTGTCGGACATTGTCTAGTTTCAGAAATAAATTAAAATTGCACTTTTTGAATTAGATTCCTTTCAGTTATAAGCCCCTTTCTCTGCCATAGTTTTGTAAAAATATAGGCTATATATTTCTTTTCCTTTCCTTTCCACTTTTTGTTCTCTTTATCAGCCGATGGATTTATTATCATAGCCTTTTTATTGTGAATTTTATTTAATTTTCGTATTTATTTTCTTTTTTATTATTATTTTATTATATCCCATTTTGATATATTCTTCCTTACGTTTTTCCATATTAACCATTTGTACTAAATGATTTGCTTTCACTATATTCCAATGTATTTTACTTCTTTTTTCTATTATGGTATTATTTTCATGTTGTTTAGTGTCGATTTTATTTTGCTATTATTATTACTATTATTATTATTATTATTATTATTATTATTATTATTATTATTATTATTATTTTCTTTTTCTTTTTTTTTGTAATATGTTAGTATTCTGTTCTTTAACTTTTTGTTAAATTTTAACTATTTGTATACTTTGTGACCTGGTAGAGTGTAAGAGAAGGCCCTACGGCCTTAACTCTGTCAGTATAAATAAAGAATAATAATAATAATAATAATAATAATAATAATAATAATAATTATTATTATTATTATTATTATTATTATTATTATTAAAAATTGAAAGGGGTGGCATAGGCAAAGGTCGATATATACAATTTTATTGAAACTCAGACAGTACGTACCGATAATTGTGATTTGAAGATAAATTCGTTATTTCTCAATAAATTGCAAAGACATGAAGTGATATTTTTAGACTTACTGTCTCCTGCCAAACACGAAGAACAAATTACGCCACGTGGTATAGTGGTAAGGGAGTCGATAAAGAGAGATTTTCATGCTACATAAGGAAATAGAAGAATGGGGGAAGAAACTCCGATTCTCGAATGCTGAAGACGGAACAAAAGTTTTGTTCAGCGATGATACTGAAATCAGTGTGTATGGAGGTGATGGTGATACGAGAGTATACCCGGAAACTTGTGAACTTTGTCCTCCTTTTACCGTAAAAACTTTGAAGTTACATCAAGCGTAATGGTTTGGGAAGTTTTGTCGTATTCATATTTTCGAACCCACAGTCAAAGATCAAACATGCAGTACAAAGAAGTACTCAAGAAGATGATGATGTCATCAGGCAAGAACTTTTTCCACAGTCCTCCATTCAATTTACAGGACGGTTCATACTCACGCATTCCTTTTACGCTTGTGAATGCATACATTCATGGACAGGAATATGTTACAATATTAGGACGCAGGCTGGACAGTCAGGTAGAAAATTTATGAAAGGTAGTATGTAAAAAAAATATTGCTAAAATTCAATTCACAAGTCACACAGATATGATTAAAAAATTAAAAGTACACAAAACAATAAATTCTCAGTTGGATCCAGGAAATCTTATATTCTTAGCTTTTGATATTAAGGACAATGACAGTGCAACTGCCATTCAAAATTGGCTTGAAATCAAAGATACAATAAATACATAATGTTATACGCCTGGCATTTGTTTTATATAATTCGGAATGTAAATTAATATAATTTAAAAATGGACAGAATATACTAAGCTAGTAAAAAGTATGGAAGCTTGCTTACAGCTTTCCTATCTTTTTTATTTACGAAGAAAATGTATACACAAATATATTATTTTAATGTACCGAAGTACATATATTTCCATGCAGCTATTCTGCGTCATCATGCGATGAAAGAGTAATGGAACGGAGAAAAATTCTCTCCGGCGCCGGGATTTGAACCCGGGTTTTCAGCTCTACGTGCTGATGCTTTATCCACTAAGCCACACCGGATACCCACCCCGGCGCCGGACAGAATCGTCTCAGCTTAAGTTCCAACTCTTGGGTTCCCTCTAGTGGCCGCCCTCTGCACTGCGTCATAGATGTCTATGAACGTAGGACTAAAGTCCACACATGTGCTGAGGTGCACTCGTTATGAGTGACTAGTTGGCCGGGATCCGACAGAATAAGCGCCGTCTTAAATCACGAAGTGATTTACGCATATCATATAATTTTATATTATTTTAATGTACCGAAGTACATATGATATTTCCATGCAGATATTCTGCGTCATCATACGATGAAAGAGTAATGGAACGGAGAAAAATTCTTTCAGGCGCCGGGATTTGAACCCGGGTTTTCTGCTCTACGTGCTGATGCTTTATCCACTAAGCCACACCGGATACCCACCCCGGCGCCGGACTGAATCGTCTCAGCACATGTGTGGACTTTAGTCCTACGTTCATAGACATCTATGACGCAGTTCAGAGGGCGGCCACTAGAGGGAACCCAAGAGTTGGAACTTAATCTGAGACGATTCTGTCCGGCGCCGAGATGGGTATCCGGTGAGGCTTAGTGGATAAAGTATCAGCACATAGAGTTGAAAACACGCGTTCACATCCCGGCGCCGGAGAGAATTTTTCTCCGTCCCATTACTCTTTCATCGTATGTATACACAAACTTTGTAGAGGGTGAAATATATGTCTTCGAAAACTAAGTTTTTCTGTTATAAAATTTGTGCCAAGGAGTCTTTTCAATGACACCATTTGAATTAGAAGACAGTGTGGAGGAAATTATGACATTATTATTATTATTATTATTATTATTATTATTATTATTATTATTATTATTATTACTATTATTATTATTAATTACTCTCACTTTGAGAGAGGAACATAGGTTAAGGATGTTTGAGAATAAGGTGCTTAGGAAAATATTTCGGGCTAAGAGGGATGAAGTTACAGGAGAATGGAGAAAGTTACATAACACAGAACTGCACGCATTGTATTCTTCACCTGACATAATTAGGAACATTAAATCCAGATGTTTGAGATGGGCAGGGCATGCAGCACGTATGGACGAATCCATAAATGCATATAGAATGTTAGTTGGGAGGCCGGAAGGAAAGAAAACCTTTGGGGAGGCCGAGACGTAGATGGGAAGATAATATTAAAATGGATTTGAGGGAGGTGGGATATGATGATAGAGACTGGATTAATCTTGCTCAGGATAGGGACCGATGGCGGGCTTATGTGAGGGCGGCAATGAACCTCCGGGTTCCTTAAATGCTAGTAAATAAGTAAGTTATTAATTACAAAAACGCCACCGGCGTAGCTCGTTCGGTTAAGGCGCTTGCCTGCCGAACCGGAGTTGCGCTCGGGCGCGGGTTCGATTCTCGCTTGGGCTTATAACCTGGTTGGGTTTTCTCCGAGGTTTTCCCAAACCGTAAAGCAAATGTCAGGTAATCTATGGAGAATCCTCGGCCTAGTCTCGCCAAATATCATGTACTATCTCCAATCCCATCGACGCTAAATAACCTCGTAGTTGATACAGTGTCGTTAAATAACCAAGTAAAAAATATAAAAATCTATGAGCACGATAATGTATCTTGATTATGATCAGTATGAGTACATGATTGCAATAATAAATTAATATATTTATATCACTAAGATTAAAAAAAATCATCAATGTGATGAGAAAACCTGTCAATCAGCCAACCAGAAATTATTTTCCGACAAGTATTCCTGTCTAAATAAAAATGTTTTTACATTTATGTACAGACACAGAAACAAAATTTGGGCAACCTGAATTTTCCCAAATTCCAGTTATAACTTATAACATACTTGGAAAATTCAGGTGGCCCAAATTTCGAAAGAAAACAAAATTAATATTATCTTTTAATCATAATGTTTCCATAAGATATAGCAAGTTAATGTCACGTATGAAAAGGGACAAACAGTGTTCATCAATCGAAAATTATTTACTGTTTTTTAATATATTCTGTAATGTAAATATTTTGTTACTGTATGTACTAAAGTAATATTCCATGCACAAGAACAGTATCCCTAACAAACCCCAAAATGAAAACTTCACGAGATTAAATCCGGGGACCGGGGTGGTCATGGATATTCATTAATAATAGTGTGAAAGTTTGCGTAGTAAGCTGCTTTAACGTCAGCATTTTAAATGTGCTCTTAAATTTGTTAATAAATATAATAGTCTACTCTAGAGAATCATTTAATTAAATAATTTACATGAGCTTGCCAAATTACGTTTGTATTGATCCATATACCAAGTATCTTAATCGATTTATTTTCACTAATGCCTCTCTTCCTTTCATTTAATAAAAGACTATTAGCATTGGACGAAACCTGCACTTCTATCAATGATAAAGGAGCATTACTCCGATGTTCTTTAAATCAGTATGACAATTAAGGAGAGTGGTGTCATCAACATAAACCACTAATTGACTATTGCCATTGTTCTTAAGGTAATTTATCATTATTAGAAATTATAGAGGCCCAACAATGACCCTTGATGATGGTGATGATGATAAATGTAATAAGGATTTGTTGTTTCTATTGAACACTCACTTGTCAGAATGAAAAACAGTAAAAATGTGGAAGAGATGTGTTGAAGGTCATCATGAAAATTAGTATTGTGATAATAAAAGAAAGTGTACGTGAAACTAAAGATACTTTATTATTTTTTTTTATTTTGTATCATTTAAGGAAATGTTTATTATTATTTTGTGTTAAGTAATACTGTAATACAATAATATTGTGACAGCGACGTGAGATTCGAACTCACGACCAGCGTCCCGCAAGAAAGCAGATCGCGCGGAGCACGGAGGGACGGCGCGCGGTGGAGAGTAGTGGGGAAAGGGGCCTACACGCGAGGGGAGGCTGCGCGCGCAGCTGCTACTTAACGCAGTGAATGGGGAACGGACCTTCCCGACTATTCCAGAAGTGCGTCGAAGTGGAGATATCCAGATAATTCTCAACACACCTGTAGAAATTTCTCGCAACTATGATTTTGCTATAAAAGAAGAAACGCCAGCGAACTCGAGCAGAGTTTTCAGTTGATTAGTCAGCCAGTCAGTGAGAAAGCCAGAGCAAGCAAGCCAGTCTTGTGTACCGGAGTTCGACTCGAGTGTGCGTCCGCAACTGTATCAGCATCCGAAGGCCTGAGTTCGAGTGCAGTGGACCGCAGTTGGAGGGACCTGAGTTCGAGTACAGTGAACTGTCTGAAGGTCTGTGGTTCGAGATACTGTGAACTCGAGTGACTGAGCTAGAAGAACTGTGAACTGATAGTTCTGATTTGTAAATAGTGCTTTGTAAATATTAGTTAAGATTAACAGTTCATTGTTGTTCGTAATAGTCCAAGTAAATTGCCGTCAGTGGAGTGCTATAACGAATACTGTGTTGAGTGAAAATTCTATTGTTGACGAGAGCGTTTAAGGTGATTGTAGAAAGGAATTATTGTTGGAAGAATAAAATCCTATTGTTGAGTTGAAATAAAATTCACAATATGTTATTGTTATTAGTAAAATTGAAGAGTTCAGAGCCATAGTGGGCCAAGCGCTATTTATTAGGAACGGAGAAAGCAACGGTTGAAGTTAAGTGAATACAAGAGTTTAATGAAGATTGACACGTCATTTAGTTTTAATGTGCATACTTTATATTACTTGCTGTATCCTTCATCAAACCACATCGCACATTAACATTTAAAATTAAAACTTCACGGAATTTAACCCTGAAATTTTAAATGCTTTAGTTTATACATCTTGATTACACAACTTTTAACACTGTAACACTTCGGAATATGTATGGTAAGACTTTCTTGTGTTAAATTCTAACGTAGCTTGTTTACATGTTTCGACCTATTTATGGGTCATCTTCAGAACTGGTGGTTGCTGGTCTTTGTGCCTCTTGTTTTATTTCCTGTGAGGGTGTGTTCATATGGTCTAAAGTGGAGTCAAAGTGTGTGTGTGTTCTGAAATTAAGTTGTGTGTTGAGAATTTCATTGGGGTGTGTTTTTGTGTGTCTGTATATTTCATTTAGTTCTAGTGTGTTTAGTTTCTGCCTTTTTGGTTGGATGTGTAGTATTTCCATGTCTGTGTTGATGTCTCTGTAGGTGTGGTTAGCATTTGTGATGTGTTCTGCATATGTAGAGGTGTTTTGTAAGTTTGTTATGGCTGTGATGTGTTCTTTGTAACGTGTTTGAAATGGTCTGCCTGTATGTCCTATGTAGAAGTTGTTGCAAGTGTTACATTTGAGTTTGTATACTCCTGTGTGGTTGTATTTGTTTGTTTGTATTATTTGTTTGTTGAGATGTTTTTGTAGAGTGTTATTTGTTCTGTATGCGATGTTGTAATTTAATTTCTTGAATGAGGTTGCAATTTTGTGTTTTTTTTTTTTTTTCGTACGTTAGCGTGATGTATTTTTTGTGTTCTTGTGCTTGTGTTGTATTTTTTATGTTTTTTTTTTTTTGTGGTTATGCTTTAGTTTACCCTGGTTGCACATAAATAATTTTTGTGCGAGATCGAGCGTATTTGCTTGGTTTCCTCACAAAACCAATCCGCGGAAAGTCTAAAATTCCACATTCAGTATTCCCAACCTAACACACATAACAATTTCCCTCTTCTTACCGCTTAAGTGACATATTGATTTTACTGCTTTAGGCTTTTAACATATTATTTTTAGAGACATTCTATATAGTAATAATTATAAATTGCAAACTTACCACTGCAATTTACCTAAATTGCACTGTTAATTATTGTTTTTAAATATTTGCAAAAACTAAGTAAACTCTAACACTCCACTAAAGTTACTGCATTCGTAATGCAAGTAACATTAAGGAAGCCGTGAAAAAATTAACAAACTTGCCGATGTTATTACTGCAATATGTTATATAAATAATGTTGTTAAAATATTAAAATGAAAAATAAATCATTACATAACCTTACCGTTTGTTTTAAGTTCACATTTATAGACTGGGGGAAAAAACAGACTTATATCACGGCGTGCTGGAGCGTAGTAAACACAGAAAATATTTTAAAATAACAATGTTGAAGATAGATATTTTTGTTTTGCAAATTTGCCGTCATTGAACAGAAACCAAGATGGAGATTTCATTGCAACTAATTAGAAATTCGTCTTTCAGGTATGTAATAAGCGATCTTCGCACAAAATAATGTACGATACACGAGCGGTATGTTTTCTTTCAATTCTAGGAAATTAAAAAAGCTCAACTACGTTTCGCTTTTTCAAACTTTTCCTGGAACATGAAAACTTCAACATACCGCTCTTGTAACGCATATTACTATTATGCATACGTTATGCCTAATTTTTTTTCTCATCCTTAAAGTTTGAAGGACGAGATTTTGCAAACTGATTTTATTATTTTGTATTGATTTTTAACACATAGCTTTAAGTATACTATCAAAAATACCTATGAAAACTTTTTTTTGTGCTTGATGGAAAATCATATAAATAGCACAAGGATGATTTTCTAACCTGACGTATCAGTTCTCTACTCCGTAAATTACACAAGAACATTACAAGGGCTGTGGACCCGAGGCTCAGAGTAGAGACGATAATGTTACAATGCGAAGGAAGGGCTTGGAATTCACGTCACAGCCCTTGCGACTTTCTCCATCCTTGAGAACTGAATTTCGATTTTTGTCTCACGCGGGCAGGACCTCCTGGGTCTTATCGGCCCACTGTTGCGGGGATGAGGTGGGGAGAAGTCTACAAGAAAGACCCCTCGGGGAACAAAGAGGGGAGGCAAGTTTAGGGGTCCTTGATTTCCATTAAGATGTCGCTAAGGAATGAGGACAAACAGAATAGAGCAAGGGAAGGGATCTTTTTTATATATCTCATGCTTCTTTTAACATTGCTACCAACTTTTCAATTTTTTAAAATAAAAAGGGAATTGAATTACGGGGACGCAAAAGAGATACGAAATAAAAATTTCATGACGTTACGGAGTACAAAGAATGCATTTAGGAGACAATGCATTCGGAAGATGTCTAGTTCCATTGGATAAACCGGCTGAAGTTTGGTGTTTCTTGTGAATTTTTAGAAGAAAATATCTCTAAACAGAACACAACCTACACGTTTCCAAACTAAACATATCTCACTAACGTAGAATTATGAATGTGACAAGGTAGACCGATTCGACGTCAACTGAACGGCTTTCTACGACACATACAAGTTATACAGTGCGATCGAGAAGTCCCTCCGCAGCTCTATTAGTTCTACTGCCCGTGCCTCACGTCCTGAACCGAGAGTTCCCTAGTGCTTATAACCACGCCTCTTAGGTCTGCTCGGAACGTCACGGGAGGTGCAACGTGGTGGCACGGCAGCATATTACATGCTCTGAAAACATTTTCCTACGACATCGCAGGGATCTTTACTGGTTATAATACTGGATACTCTAATCGTGGTTACCACTATCGCTATTATCTCTGATGGCGATTTCCTAAAATGTAAGTACACACTAGGCTACTCTTCGTTCAGTTTGGACAACTGCTGAATTACCATAGAGCAGCATTTTTCAAAGTATGTTCTGGGGCTCCGTGAGCCTTATATGATTTTACTTGGTTATTCAACTACATTGTATCAACTAATAGGTTATTTTCCTTCGATGGGATTGATGATAGCGAAATGGTATTTGGCGAGATGAAGTCTGGGATTCGCCAAAGATTACCTGACATTCGCCTTAAGGTTGGGGAAAACCTCGGGGGAAAAAACCCAACCAGTTAATCAGCCCAAGCGGGAATCGGACCCGCGCCCGAGTGCAACTCTGGATCGATAGGCAAACGCCTTAGCCGACTGGACTGCTCCGGTGGCTATTTTATACTTAGTGGATATTATAAAAATATATAAATGTTACGGAAATATGAATCAATAATAACATGAAACCACCGATAATAATAATAATAATAATAATAATAATAATAATAATAATAATAATAATCCAAGAATATGCATAATAATAATATGTTTAATGAACATCTAAAACGGAAAATACCCATAATATTTATCACTTTCATCACTGGATTCTCTGCGCATCTGTTCACTAAAACAAAATATCGAAAAGACAAAATGCAGAAATACAATAGAAATGAGACTACAACTTTCCGCCATAAAATCAGATTGCAGGCTTAAAAGCAAATACATTCGTCCCACTGAACAGAATTATTGAGATACTAGCTTTCACTTGTCTGTTAATTTAAAAACTAATAAAATATTACAGAGATTCCGCAGTTACACTTTAGATTAAAAGGAGTTTCGCGGTGGAAAAAGTTTGAGAAACACTGCCATTGAGGAAAGACTTTACGGATGTGTACACGTGATAACCGTAATCGCGATTAGGTCTATAATGTCTTGTAGAGACTGTAGTCTACAACTGGTATTAGTGTTTAGTTACAGGAATTGATGGGGACATAATCTGTTTCGTGAGGGGACAGCCTATACATTCGCTTGTCAATGGCTGATCTTGCTCCATAGCTGACGAAAGGAATCCTGAAAAGGCCGATGTGTTGAACGTAGGGTAGTAGGCACATGCGGTACGCAGCTCCTCCTACCCTGTCCCTCTGCGTCTCGCCCCGCAAAGAAACAGCTCAGGAAGTGTGGCACGGGCAGTAGTAACTCTAGAATACAACCCTGTAGAAAGTTGGCACTCCCCCAGTCATTCTGGTTTGACAACTTCACACCCCCAGTCCATTATATGCATAGCGGCCAGTGCTGCCATTTGAATTCTCTACCAAATACACTTGAATTCTCAGCCTAGTGGATTCTCGGCTAAACAAGCGCTGCGGAGAGACTTCTAGATCGCACTGTATAACACATCCATAAAATATACTATTTAAATAAAAGTAATATAGTACTCTCAGAAATTGATAAATATTTAAATAAATGTCCAAATATCCATTAGTGAAAAATTGGCTTGACTCTAATCTCCTGTCCTTAAATACTAATAAAACTACCTATATTCCATTTGCTTTAACAACGAAAGGTTTAGTGGAGTAACGGTCAGCGCGACTGGCCGCGAAACCAGGTGGCCCGGGTTCGAATCCCGGTCGGGGCAAGTTACCTGGTTGAGGTTTTTTTCCGGGGTTTTCCCTCAACCCAATACGAGCAAATGCTGGGTAACTTACGGTGTTGGACTCCGGACTCATTTCACCGGCATTATCACCTTCCTATCATTCAGACTCTAAATAACCTAGATGTTGATACAGCTTCGTAAAATAACCCAATAAAATAAAATAAAAATAACCAAGACTAATAATTATCATAATAATAATACAGGGTGTCCGGGAAAGACCTGAGGAAAAATAAATAACTATATCTTTGAAACTATTGTATTTGTTGTTGTGATGTTTTCACACTTACAAAGAGAAACACAATAAGTTTTGATGTACCTTTATATGAGCACCATTTGTGACCAGGGCTATGTCCAGGCGATACTCAATCTCCTGCCACACACACACGAAAGCATCTCCGGTGTGACTAGACCTATTGCTTCGTAGATTCGGCCACGTAACTCACGTCCTTCACAAGCCCCACAGAAAGAAATCCAGTGGGGTCATGTCCGGCGACCGTGATGACCATGATGTATGACCGCCTCTTCCAATTCAACGGTCAGGAAACGTGTCATTGAGGAAATCGCGCACAGGGTTAGCATAGTGTGGGGGGCTCCATCCTGTTGAAACACGGTTTCTGGTGGTAGTTTGGGACAGCGTAATTTCGCAGCATATCCAGGTATGTGTTACCTGTTACTGTGAGCTCTTGTCCGTTTGGAAACGACGTTGTACACGCTTGACTGACTTAAATTCAGGCAGTCACAAAACGCATTCTGCTTTTTCTACAGTGGTAAACATTGTTCGGCTGTTCACTTGGTACACGCACAACTTGTATTCCCAGCTCTGAGAGCAAGGCTGTCTATATACGCTGCGCAGATCGAGCTTTTTCTCGTTTTCTCCTAGCGCAATTGTATGCGCATGCGTGTAACATGCTGCTGAGTAACAAAACTTATTGAGTTTCTCTTTCTAACTGTGAAAAAATTGAGGTAATAACTGTAACAGTTTCAGATATATAATTACTTCTTTTTCGTCAGGTCTTTCCCAGACACTGTACAGAGCAATGCTGCTTAGAAATTTAGAATACGTTTACAGTGGAGTCAAGAAATTCACTAATACTATAGAATTGATGGTTGATAAACCAGTTATACAAAACAGATTTAAATTGTATATAACTTGCATCGCCTGCCTCTTGTGGTAACTAATTAAACAATGTTATAGCAATAGAATTAACCATTTTTTGGACTTGCTTAATCTAGCTCTAGGTTCTGAAAGACAATAATTGTACCTTGTATTATAGTGGTGAACATATGTTTTAGGGTGATTAGTATTCTAGTGTGATGTATCCTATTTATTTCCATTTTCTAATAATTGAATCGGTTATTGTTGAAAGGAACTAAGTCCACTTTTTAAAGTTTTGAGATAATCGAAAAAACTGTTTTGTGCATAATCTATCGAAGATTAAACCATCATATATTTTACACACATTTTTTTATGTGTACAATATATGATGGTTTAATCTTCGATAGATTATCCACAAAACATTTTTTTTCGATTATCTCAAAACTTTAAAAAGTGGACTTAGTTCCTTTCAACAATAACCGATTCAATTATAATAATTTAATTATGATTATATTATTCCGGTCCTCGAATTCATTCTGAGATGTCATCTGACACTTCAACCAAAAACAGTTGGACTACACTGTTTTAGTTGAATTTTTAACAACACTGTATCAACTACTCGGTTATTTAGCGTCTATGGGATTGGTGATAGCAAGATGGGGCCGAGGATTCGCCATAGATTACTTGACATTTTCCTTACGGTTCGAGAAAACCTCGGAAAAAATGTAACCAGGTAATCAGCCCAAGAGGGAAGCGAACCCACGCCCGAGCGCAACTCCGAATGGCTGGTAAGCGCCTCAGCCGACTAGAGCTACATCGGTGGATACCACACTGTTATAGAGTACAGTGGCGGTTCCTCGGGGAAGGGAAGGAAGGAACGTTCCCCTCACATTTTCTTCTTTTGAAAGTAAATACCAAATAAAATATGTGCCTTGAAATTCGAGGAAGATTCTTCACAGTTCACAGCTATAAGAAAACCTCGGTTGTTCGAGTTTTAAACGACGCGCGCTCATGTGCTGTAGAAAACTGTGAGAAATACGCGAGATTGTCTGTGTGGAGGAAAGGCACTCCATTCCTCCTCTACTGCAGTTAACACACATAGACATCAGGGCACTAGCGGCCAGAGAAAGAAGCAGAGTTTTAAAGCAAGTAAATGAACGGCGAGGGAGGAAATCCTCCTCTGAATCGGTCATGGGCGGGAAATAGAAACCGACTGGTCGTGCAGCAAGCTCGCTACCGCTGCCACCTAACGATGTTGTATTCAACCGGACTATAACACATCCAGGAGGAGACACAACAAAAACAGTTTTAACGCAACGCTATGAAAGACACCATGTAAACTTTTTAAAATTATAAATCAAAAATATTATTCATTGCACTTTATATAGGCTACTATTCATGGTTTGAAACTTTAGTGGATATTTGAAAGTTAAAGTCGGGTTTATGTAAAACAAAGAGGAAGTTAGTTCTACATAGTTGGCCCCTGAAATTCACTTCTATTCATTGTTTACTAGACAGGGCAACAACCAAGTTGTCAGTTTTGTACAAATATATTTGAAACTGAAAGTAGGTACTCCAAACTACATCATTTTTAACATAAAAAATTAATCGGGCACCGGGAGCTTTGAACAATAATGATAGTATGACTTTACAAGAACTGACATTCTTCAAAAGCATGCGATACTGAACTTGTAAAATGTACATGTGGCAACACAGACCACGTGGGTGGGTTTAGTGTTGTCGCTTTCCTCAGATTATTTCCCATTCCCATTTCCATTTCCGTAAAACGGTTCCGGTTACGAGTTAGTAGCTACACAGTCTTTTCCAACACGTGTGATGCTGTAGTGTGCTCGAAAAATGCTACGAGGTTGTGAATTTCCTTGTAATTGTTAATTTGCGCAATTATTCAACAATGAATGGAATTGAAAACATATTTTTTGGACAATTTAGGAAACTCAGTTTGCAAGAACAGATTATTGCTATACAGAACGGAAGGCCAACTCCAACACTACCTGGTCTTACATGTGTGCATGTAGGCTAATTTGTAGCATGTTTCATTCAAGAAGGTGTCATTTCGTGCTGTTAACTTCTTTCCTCCTCTTAAGAAATATGCAGGAGCCGCCACTGATAGAGTACATAAGAGAGATAACCACGCTCATAAACAGAATACATAGTGAACTGTAGCCGGTGTTGAATTGCCGCTTATTATACTGGTTGATTTAAAAGCTTGGAAAGGTGTGGCTTTCTGTGTGCTGATGTGAATAGCGGAGCGGTATGGAGGGAGCTGCAGTGGAGTGCACGCCTGAGCTAGCCCGTCGCTAGCGGTTCGGCTACGGAGCTGACACATGTGGTTTGCGGTGAACCGCCGCGCTGGCTCGGCATTGCTTATACTTAAACGCGGATAACTGCTCATATTGACACCGACAGCAACATCCTCGCTGTGGGCTAAATGTTACCGGCATCCTTCCGTGCAACATCGAGTTTCAATACCTAAATCCACAAATTTCCGTGTTTTATGAGTCAGAGTCTACGATTTTTGTCACATTTTTGTTGTTCGTATTTTATACTCCACCGTGAAATGAAGGAGGTGGAGAATTTCCCTGGAGTTTCTTCGGCTTTGACAAAAAGAGGATTCATAAAGAGAACCAGAGAGAGAACGGAGTGCCACCACAGAGTTAATCAGCAGCATTGAAATCAAAATATGAATTGTTAAGTTTCGACTAGCGAGTTCCCTCTAGATGAACTTTGCCATATGCTCTAAGCTGGGTTTACATTAGTCAACTTATTCTGTTCAACATCTACTTGGACGCTTTAGTGAAGACCTAGATCATATATACCCAGATTGCTCGACGTTATATGCTTTTACAGTAACAACTTTTGTCACGTTTACTATGCTGCCATCACAGTCTACTATATACAGTCGCGAAGCTTGAGGTGATTTTTTGCAAATCTCGTGATAAAGCGCTCCAAGCGGTTAGCAACTAGAAACAATAGACTGTCCACGGTCGACTTTGGACTGTGTCGTATTTCCATCGAGTGCTATCTCATTGCGTATTTCACATTGATGCTTGTGAAATGTTCGTTATTGGTTGTAATGAAAATGTTAATGGCTAAAATACAATAATTGGAATAATAATATTTTACTAGAGACGTAAAAAAATGAAGTTTGTTTTAATGAAATTTATTGATCACGTTTTATTTTCAATTCTGGTGGGATTATTATTGCTTAGGCCTACTTTTTTTTCAAAGGATATGTTTTTAATTATAGCTGTTATTTTTATTTTTATTTGTTACTTTACTAGAGACGTAGAAAAAGTCTGTTACAATAAAATTTATTAATCACGTTTTATTTCTAATTCTGGTGTGATTATTATTGCTTAACCTCATCCCATTTTTGTTAACTACGTAAGCCTACACTACAGGTACCGGTACACGTAAGTTACTCCATTAATTCATATTTCCATTATTATTGTTGTAAAGGGAAATGCAAATTAATATTTATTGGTTTCATAGTTACTTATCGCTATAATCTTGAATGAGTGAAACGATTATAGTAAATTTCAGTTCGTTTTGCACAAACAAAAATAATATTAACCTATTTCTTGCATGTATCTTCGAGTTTATGGTGGAATTTAATATACTTCATTAAAATAATAAATTAACTTTATGCATTTAATATTTCAATAATGGAAGGAAGGTGTTAATTTTTCCAAAAGAACACGACAACGAAAGTGTAACATATTTTCTCGTCTGCTAGGAGAGAGATCTGCGATGATGAGGCGATAGTAGCGATCCTAGTGGTGGGCAACTATCCATGTTTACATTTTTACTACATATTGAGCTTCGCGACTGTATATAGTATACTGTGCTGCCATCTAGTTGTTGCATAAGGAGTCACGTCATATCTCCCATTTGAATTGCATTAGCGACTGTACTGCCATCTCGTGTTCTTTTACGGCGGACGGTTGGCGATCCTGGCGGTTGTTCTCTTCAAAGTGCAACCGATTTTAATATAGGAATGAGCAATCTATATGTGATTTGGGGTGAGGAACTGTTTTCAGAACATTGGAGGAGTCATATTCTTCATATTGTAGTTGTAATATTCTTTGTTCTTCTATGGTAAATTGTCTAGCGTTCATTAATCAGGTAATCTTTTTGTACCCTGATTTGTATTGTAATTGTAATTGTAAATTTAATGTTTGTTGTAATTTCATTCTTCATATTGTAGTTGTAATCCCCTGGTAGAGGGACAGAAAAGACCTGACGGCCTTATCTCTACCAGGTTAAATACATTAGTAATAAATACTAGATCAAAGTTCAAAAAATTGCTGATGTTATGGCTTTATTAGCAGAAGATGAGATGATAATAAGAGCTATTCTACGGTGCAAAATGAAACTGTGAGCAGTATGGAATGTAGATAAATGCAAACAAGAACACCACCATGGATATGGGAACAAAAATGAAGAAGACAGACGTGCTTGACGTGCACTGGAAGTAGCAACATGAGCTGCTTCCAGGAAATCAAAAGGAGAATGGCAATGGTAAAAGAAACTTTTAATATGAAAAGGATCATTTTCTTTACGCATCTGGGAAAATAACCAAGGAAGAGACTAGTGAAATGCTTTGTGTGGCGTGCGGCATTATATGTGATAGAAACATGGACATTACGATAAAGTGAAGAGAAGCGATTGAAAGCATTTGAAGTGTGGATATGGAAAAGAATCGAACGTGAAATGCACAGAAAAAAATAAGAAATGAAGCTGTGCTGGAAAGAGTGGGAGAAGAAAGAATAATGCTGAAATTGATCAGGAAGATAAGAACAAATTTACTGGATCACTGGCTAAAAAGAAATGTCTACTGAAGGATGCACTGAAAAGAATGGTTAACGAAAGAAAAGAACGGGCAGAAGAAATCAGATGGTAGACATTATGCTGAGTCTAAGAGAAAGGCGAAAACGAGGGAAGATTTGAGATCGCTGGGTTTGCAGTGAAGGACCTGCCCTTGGGCAGAAAACTATGAGTCAGTGAAGTGAATGCATTAGTCATGTGAATAATCAACTTGAATTCTTTGACGTGAACGCGAATTGAACGTCTACACCCAATAATGCATGTCAGTAGTTCATTTGAGTTAAATCAAGAGCGAGTTGAAACTTGCCATTTTGCGTTCTGCTCGTAAGTTTCGAGATGGCGACAAGAAGACTGTCAGAGGAAAATCTGTTATTGTAAATTTGTTAGTTTTTATGGAACTCGCAGTGTAAAGAATGTAATTAGAGACAAGATAGAGCAACCGCTATACTAAATTGAATGTTACGAGTCAAATAGATGTAGAAATGAGGGAAAAGCAGTATAAAAACAATCCGAATTACATACACGTCTGCATTGCGTAAAGCAGAGAAAACTAATAAGTCGGGTGCAATATTGAAGGGTTCAGAGCCATAGTGGGCCAAGCGCCATTTATTAAAAACAGAGAAAGCAAGAGTTAAAGTTAAGTGAATACAATATTTTAATGAAGATTGATATATAATTTAGTTTTAATATGTATACTTTATATTACTTGCTACAAGTTTCCATTGAATTATGGTAATAACTTAATTTTAACCCTTGTTTTCTACTGTTTTAGTAAATGGCGCTTGGCCCACTATGGTTCTGAACCCTTCAATTGATGATCTGTATACATATATCAGCTTGTGCATGGTTTGAAGATGTTGACACTTTTATACGAAACCTTGTCTCTCCCTTCAATTTCTTTTTTCTGAATTCACAACCAACAGAAGATTTGAACAACCAATACAATACTAATGTTAGTGAAGCATTTTGACTCAAATGAGGTAGTAGAGGTAAGTAGCTGGTTAACTTTCGGCGCTTGACCCAGGATTATTCTCGCTAGCATTATCACCTTCACTCAGATGCTAGATTACCATAGCAGGCGATAAAGCGTCGTAAAATAAATTTAAAACAATATATAACCCAGAAAGTAGAATAGGCAAACTGACCCTCCCTTTTTCAGCTTGAAAATGTCATTATATTCCGTTTTAGTTCAAAATATTTTGGTCACCCGACATATGGTTTTGAAATTGTAACAGTAAAATAATTGTTCGACAGAAAACGTTTGTTAATGGGGCGGTAGTGTGGGATCCAACATGCCGCACATGTTAATTGTCTATAGATGGGTAATGTGGAATTCGATTGGTTTTAGAATTTGGAATGCTCCCTCTGCACATTCATTTCTCGTTTTGTATCCCTCCGCTGCATAGTAAGGAATTGTTTGTTTTTGTTTCGTCACAGATCTTTTCCGACAATTTCTCGCTCGCACGTGAGGTCTGAGCAATATTAGACTACACCATTATTTACCTAGCTTCATTTGACCGTAGTGTAAGAGCCACTCGTTAACCGTGGAATATAGAGCACGCCTCGTAGAATAAATCACAAGGAGGCAGCCACAGGAGCTGGTAACGAAATTGAAATGTTGAAATACTTCTTTTGACAAAAGACAGATGGCAGTGCTTGCTGGGTTTGACAGAAATATTGCCTTGGTTATGAATGATGGCTTGACAGACGAGAACCATGTTGCTGGCAACTTGCCACCTACTTTTGTTTTTAAAATTAGAACAATGCTACATCTGAGCTGTCATGTCTGGTTGCAATCTTGTGTTCCAGGCGGCTTCGTATTTATAGACACTCGAACATCATGGCGGCGATTGTGGAACATCCGACATTTGTACATTCTCGGACTTCCGGTTTAGTCCCAGATTCGTCTTTGTTCCCAGTACGGTTGATATAACAAATATCGAGTTCAATCCGCTGTGAGGAGCGATATTTCGTCCTCCTTTGTACCTGGATAATCGTAACGCAAGCCGTTTCGAAAGCAGTTTCGAATAGAAAATGTATCATCCTTACCATTCATGGATTTAACACCATTTCAACTTTCCATTGTTTTATTGGTCGGCTAATGTTTCTCCCTGGTGCACTATAACGCATATATTATTTGTACGGTGTTCTATATGGGCGAATGGGTGGAGAGAAGGCTTTCTTCGCTGGTAAAGTGGGTTAGAATTCTGACGAGTTCGTGGCCCTATTTCACAAAACTATGCTGTAATAGCCTACATTACAAAATAAAATTGAAAGTTATTGTGAAGTTTGGAATTGTATCTTTCTCTTCCACAGAATTAAGTATAACGCCATACATCAGCCATGGACATTCGTGGCACATGATTGTTGCCAATGTCACCCACTCCTCGCTCAGTTACTTCCGTACAGTAAACAATTCACTGTATATGGCAGTGTGTTTCAGAACAACGCGCCACGCAATGGAACGCGTAACGAAAACGAAACATCGCTTTTTAAAAAAGAATAAGAAAGGCATAATTTATAACTTTTAAACATGAAAATATGTACTGTGTGTTATGTCAGAAACAATTATCAGATATCAAACTATTCAACGAAAAGACGTATTATAAAACTCAACACTAATTGTATTCAGCGAAAGTGTGTATTCACAGAATTTAGTTATTAATATCTACATACCTACAATTTAATACTAAGTATGTACTCACGGTATTAGCTGTTAATATCTGCATATTTACAATTTAATATTAAATATGCATTCACTGAATTAGATGTTAATATCTACATATCTATAATTTATTATTAAGTATGTAGTCACTGTATGAGCTGTTAATATCTACATATCTACAATTTAATATTAAGTATCTATTCTCAGAATTAGCTGTCAATATCTACATATCTACAATTTAATATTAAGTATGTATTCACAGTATTAGCTGTTATTATATACATATCTACACTTTAATATTAAGTATGTATTCACAGTATTAGCTGTTATTATATACATATCTACACTTTAATATTGAGTATGTACAAACAGTATTAGCTGTTAATATCTGCATATCTGCAATTTAATATTAAATATGTACTCATGATATTAGCTTTTAATATCTACATATCTGCAATTTAATATTAAATATGTATTCACAGTATTAGCTGTTAATATGTACATATCTATAATTTATTATTATATGTAGTCACAGTATCTGTTAATATCACACATCTAATTTATTAAATCTATTCTCAGAATTAGCTGTTAATATCTACATATTTACAATTTAATATTAAGTATGTATTCAGTTATTAGCTGTTATATCTGCAATTTAATATTAAGTATGTACTCACGGTATTAGCTGTCAGTATCTACATATCGACACTTTAATATTAAGTATGTATTCACAGTATTAGCTGTTAATATCTGCATATCTGCAATTTAATATTAAATATGTACTCACGGTATTAGCTGTTAATAGCTGCATATCTGCAATTTAATATTAAGTATGTACTGACGGTATTAGCTATTAATATCTGCAATTTAATATTAACTAGTACTCACGGTATTAGCTGTTAATATCTACATATCTACAATTTAATATTAAGTATGTACTCACGGTATTAGCTGTTAATATCTACATATCTACAATTTAATATTAAGTATGTACTCACGGTATTAGGTGTTAATATCTACATATCTGCAATTTAATATTAAGTATGTACCAACGGTATTAGCTGTTAATATCTACATATCTACAATTTAATATTAAGTATGTATTCACGGTATTAGCTGTTAATATCTACATATCTACAATTTAATATTAAGTATGTATTCACGGTATTAGCTGTTAATATCTACATATCTACAATTTAATATTAAGTAGGCTATGTACTCACGGTATTAGTTGTTAATATCTACATATCTACAATTTAATATTATGTACCAACGGTATTAGCTGTTAATATCTACATATCTACAATTTAATGTCAAAGAATTGCACGGATCTCTTAAACACTAATTTTGGCAGGATTGATGGCTATGTTTGGTTTCGCATATATTTGTGATAAGTTTTCTTTTTTCGCACATTAATTCCGCGAAAACCTCAGAATGCTCTGGAATCATCAACACTGATTTATCTTCAATCCTACGGCTGAATTTTTCAGTTTTTTCAACCTAAATTCCTCGTCTTGTTTAAAAAATATTAACCGTGAAACGCTGTAATGAGTACGCAATAGTGGTGTCTGACATTCCGATAATACTAGTTCATTTCTGGGTTTTCTTATATGTATTCACTGTAAGTAGGAAATGGTGTAAGTTCTGTTTCAAAATACACAAACACTAACATTGAAAGAAATTATAATATTAATTGAGGTTCTCGAAAACTAAAAAATATCTTTATGCTCGACCATGCCAAAATGTGGTAATTATACTGGTAGCAGTTTTAATGCATGTCATTAAAGTACACATACTCATTAAAGTACAGGTGTTTTCATTCAATGACAACTCAGCTTACAGGTGTTCAGCCAATGACAAGTCAGCTTTGTACCGTTATAAAACTGCAAGTATCGATTATTCTCGGATATGCAATCGAAAGAGAATTAGCGAAAAGTCACGGAGGCTGGAAATCCAATACTGTCGCAGAAGGTTATGTTCTGTTACTATAATAATTAGCGTTAATTGTAAATAATATTCAAATAAATTCAATTTGTCATCTCGTTTTCAATGTCGAATTCAATAATCAAGGTTATACCAAGTTTAACGGGATTACATGAAGGTCAATGACATTATTGTTCCTCGGAAAAAATCAATACTTTCGCGTCTGCGCATATCTCACAATTCACGACCTAGAACAAGGTCATTCCGATCTTGTCAGATACAAATAAAATGTATACATCTGAATAATTTCAAGTTAGAAATATGGTCGAGCATAAAAAGTCGTATGAAACTCGCCTATAATGGTAATTAAGAAGCTCGTATGAAAATTATGAAACGAGCGCAAGCGAGCATAATGTACTATAACGATATTGATATTCTTGTTTAGGCATATTTATGTATTATGATTCAATGTAGGCTTATTATTGTCTACAAGTAATCTAGTTCATTTGTATAGCCAACAGACGACAAGCTTAATTCCGCTACTGCAACTCCTACTGCACAGACAGGAGGGTTGCTAATTCTCGCTGCATTCCCAACCCTTCCCTTCCTTATTGAACTATCAATTGAGTGGCACTCATCGTACCCATGTCTGCCATACCATATTGCTAAATGTGTGCAAGGTTTGTCGCAATAATGACGAGGTACATACAGGCTGCTTGCATATGTACTTTACTCCTGTAATAAAGTTATGTTCTTCTCTATTACTAATATCGTATTTAATTTATTCTGACAGAAATTAATGTTACTAAAATATATTTCTGGACTCTGTTATATTAGCTTGCAATTCTGGCAGTTTATAGTGTACTAGTGGCTTGTGCAGCAAATGCTGCTAAACTAAGTTCGTTAGACGTTCAAATAAAAATTTTTCAGATTTATTTTCAATGAAGAATACTCGTCTTTTTGATAGTTATTTGCTTCCATAATAATGAAACATACTCCCTCTTAATGGATTTTTTAGGCCAAATACTTTTTCTTGAACTTATCCAACTTCAGTTTTTGAGTTTCAACGCGAAAATGCAAGTATCAATGTCAGGACGATACCAGTAGCTATTTCAGGTCATTGTGGATTGTAGGCAAAAGTTAAAAAAGTGTCAGGTTTGCTAAGCTTTCGAACAATAGCATTTTCGTATAGCTGCTGCATGTACAACTTGAAATGTAGAGCGTAAAATCATTTTATCCTACTAAGAGATCTTGCTGAAATGATCTGGAGACTACAAAATTTTCTAGACCTCTTATTTTATCAGTAAGTAATACCTTTTTATCTTTCATTAGGAACTGTAATTTTTGCGCTCTCTCGAGCCAATACTGAAGGCAATGACACATATCAATATCTACACTTCACCGCCATTACTTACTTACTTACTTACTTACTGGCTTTAAGGAACCCGGAGGTTCATTGCCGCCCTCACATAAGTCCGCCATTGGTCCCTATCCTGAGCTACACCGCCATTAAGTATATGAAAAGACCCAACTCCACTGGTTTAATAAGTATAAAAATATTTGATTTTTAATAACAATATTATTATCTTAAGTTTTGTAGTTATATATAGCAGCCACTCAGTAAATTATAGAAATTAAGATCTAAATTAAGATATTCTCTATATTTACTTACATAACCTCAAAACCTTTCACTTTCATGTCATCAATATAGCATCAATATTATGTACAATTATTGAAGAATAGACGCATCATGATATTAACTATAATAATATTTAATTTCTAATGGTAATAATGTCATCAAACCACCTCAAGTTTCGTAGATTTGAATATCCAATACACAGCTGTACTCAGAAAATTATACACTGCAGAATCAGTTTTTAATAACAAATTGAATAGCTTAAATATGTCGGCAATCCTGCAGGTCATGGCCTTCGTGTAATAGCCTATTGTTTATTGTAGTGTGTGTTTTGTTCTGAAATAATCAAGTCGGCCGTGATTCATTAAAATTAGTTCTCAAAACTGACAACAGATGGATTTTGGAAAATAGGAAAATTATGTAGGAAAATTGACAATTTACTGAAAACTACTACTTTTCCGAAAAACTTTGGATGCCAGGCATGAAAATGAGGGGTCACTCATTAAAATCCCTTCAGCCGTTTTCCCGTAATTTCCATTACCAGTTCAAATTATATATATAGATTTTCGATAATATAACATGAGAAAAGTTTTTTCTAAGCCAGTGATGTCAAAGCAAGCGCATTTTTCTGACCTTGACGTCGTGCGCGAGCAGCAAGCGCTAAGTATGGAAAGAGGAAAGGTTGTGTATATGAATAAGCAACCTGTTGGATTAAGAAAAGAGTGGTGCGCAAACTTCAAACGGCACGTTAAATTTTATGTCGTTATTTTTATATGGCTTCTTTCTGTTTAATATTATCTATATTGTCTGTAAAACAAAAGTACTAACACTGATTTCTTAATATAGCACTTGTGTTTTAAATCTTAATAACATAACAGAGAGTTAAGAATGAATATTCACTTAAATTCCATAGTAGTAAGATATTATACTGTATTAAGTGGATGAAACACATCATTCATAAAGAAAGTGATATCCCAAAGAAAGAGATTGAGTATGACAAGATAAGTTGGAATTTATATTGATGGTATCTTTAGCCTTACAAAAGTAATCAATAAACTAATCTAAACAATATTACAGTAAAAAGCAAAGTTACCTAGGTACTGTATCTGTCTTAAGTGTAACTAATATTACATAACAAAACTCTTATCGCATTATGCTTTTAAGGTGATGTTTGTGAGCAACTTCCTATTATCAGAATACTCGTATTAAATTATTTTTTCGAAATGTGCTGAAGCTATAGAGCTGACATTTTTACAACACATGTGCACGTATCTTTTTCTTAGGATGTAACAGTAGTTGCTTTGTTAATTCATTTTCTTACAAACAACTTCCATGCGAATATTTTCAAAATTTTCAATACACTATCTTCAGTAATACCTATATACGATATATTAGATGTACGAAAACATTCTGTAAGGCTACTAAGTAAATAGGTTTATACCTGAAAATTTCACTTTTCTATACGAAAAGTTGAGAAAATATTTCTTTTGAATAAAAAAATCAAACTTGTGAAAAATGTGCATTAAAATTAAAACTTACATTCTCATAATGCACTTATACTTCTCAGGCAAATCTAAAAATTGACATGGATACAGTTTTAATAAGTTCTCTTCCCTTTATCCATTGAATCAGTGCTGGCCATCCCTGAATATAGCTCGACCAAGCGGCATATACCATCTCTTTCGTCTGTCTCTTTCCTTTCCGCTGTAAAGCGCTCAGGCTCTCTGGGCTCTAAAGCGCGCGCTTGCTCCTGTGGGCATCAATTGACATGCCTGTTCTAAGCAATCCTAGTCTTTGGCTGCTTATTAATTGCAGTAGTAGGCCTACTAATTTTAGTCAACAGGCTGTACTAGCAACAATCTTCTGTTTTTCCACTTCCATAGCACTCAACCTGAAATGTTCATGAAACTCAAATTCTGTTTTAAATTGGAAATGTATTCTTTCTCTATAAACGCAATAATTTCCATTGTCATATCCATTATTTCACTCATACTAAACCACATATTTCATAAATTATATGCTGATAAAACACTAATAAAATTGTTTAAATATACTCTTGTGTTAGCAATATTAATTTCTTTTATTGTACAGGGACATCATTTTATTTTTACTAACATTTTTAATATTAACTTGCCTATACGTCTGGATCAACGCCGTTGCTACCCCCTTCCACGACTGGAGTTCGATGATACTGGCGTAATATACAAACAAATCACTTTACTAGGTATAGGCGTGAAGAAAAGTAGTTCATCCATTTACGTAAACTAGGCAATATCGCGATTTTGAGTTTGATAATTTTCATTAGGTTTTTGTTTAATCAAAATACAGTACAGTATTAACAATGAGTGTTTTTACTCACGAACTGAGCTGTCCATTTAGACGTATACATTATGCAGCGTATATTATACTGTCTACAGCACATTAGTGTACAATATAGAGAAAGAAGTTAAATTGAAAAATAATTATAATATCGATATTTAAACACATTTTTGAAAATGGTGGCCCTTCATTTTGATACAGGCTTCAGTTCTAATGTGCATATTATCGCACTATGGACTATTGTACCTAATCCCAATTACCAGTTTCGTCCTTCGTACTAGTACCTAACTCATGTTCAAATAATTCTGTACCTACTCTATAAAAGAGTACCTTACGTATTGTAAATTCATTCTTCACTTCTGCCCGATCCGAAAAGATAAAATTACTCAGACATACTATCTATTGTCCGTACAAGTGGTTATGTCGTAGGGTCGTAGAAAGGAAGGAAATCACGTGACAGTTATTTACTTAACGAGGCCCTTTTATTTAAGTTATTTTAAACAGTTGTATAATATTACGTAGACGTCCAATTCCTAACAGAAATTAATGTTCTCAGAAAAGAGCTAAGTCAGCCCAACCACTAGCTGGCGAATAAAAGCAGGTGGGGGAAACCGGGATACGACGTAGGAAAATGGACGACAGTACCTGTGCGAAAAGGATTCAATATTGAAAGCTCTTTCGTCACTGGAAAACGCGAACATATTTTTGGAACGTACTGTTTACTGTGACCGTAAGGCTACTGTGACTGTATATGCGGTCTCGGATCTGTGTGGAGGACGGTTGAACTTCATTAGTAGAAGGGGTGGGAGTGAAGTACATTCAAAAACTGAAGTACAATAAAAATTGAAGTAAAAATAAAATGATGTCCCTGTATAATACATATTGTATTAACTAATAATACAGTGCGTTCGCTTCACGTTTGATCCGAAAAACGCCGAAAGATCCCAATCGCTGATTGCTTCATACTTCAAGGCTGCGAGGGCCTGTATGTTACCGGTCGTTGCCACAGCTTAGTAAAGTCTGACATGCTAGTGATAGAAGACATGTGTGCTTGTGTATTTCAAATATGTTTGAAGTGTGTTTGTTGTGCATCAAATTACTTGTTTAAATAATTGAAACGCCGGCTGAAAAGTTTAATCTATAACAGCGAATATTATTTTATGTACGAAACTTACGTCAAAACAGATTCATGCCGACAAGTATGTAGGCAATTTGTACAGAAATTCTCTGATATTCCATATTCAAATAGAGGTAGAGTTCGAAACCTTATTATTAGAGTGAGAGAAACTGGATCGCTGAACTCTGAAATTCATAGGCCAAAACGAAGGTTTCTAAGAGAAGGAAAACTTGATGATATTGGTGCACCACAAGGTACAACAAAAATCTACTTTTATAAATTAAAAAGTATATCCCATACAGTACAAATAAGCTATAATTGAAAAAAATAATCAACAACATATACAAAAACAATAAATTAATTTTAACATGAAAATAAAATAAAAAAATGATTTATATAATATTTCAGATTATACCGAATTGCAGTCACCCACCCTACAGCCTAGACCTCGCACTGTCTGTGTTTCACCTCTTATCTATCTATCTATCTATCTATCTATCTATCTATCTATCTATCTATCTATCTATCTATCTATCTATCTATCTATCTATCTATCTATCTATCTATCTATCTATCTATCTATCTATCTATCTATCTATCTATCTATCTATCTATCTATCTATCTATCTATCTATCTATCTATCTATCTATCTATCTATCTATCTATCTATCTATCTATCTATCTATCTATCTATCTATCTATCTATCTATCTATCTATCTATCTATCTATCTATCTATCTATCTATATCTATCTATCTATCTATCTATCTATCTATCTATCTATCTATCTATCTATCTATCTATCTATCTATCTATCTATCTATCTATCTATCTATCTATCTATCTATCTATCTATCTATCTATCTATCTATCTATCTATCTATCTATCTATCTATCTATCTATCTATCTATCTATCTATCTATCTATCTATCTATCTATCTATCTATCTATATCTATCTATCTATCTATCTATCTATCTATCTATCTATCTATCTATCTATCTATCTATCTATCTATCTATCTATCTATCTATCTATCTATCTGTCTATCTATATCTATCTATCTATCTATCTATCTATCTATCTATCTATCTATCTATCTATCTATCTATCTATCTATCTATCTATCTATCTATCTCTCCGTCCGTCCGTCCGTCTGTCTGTCTGTCTGTCTGTCTGTCCGTCCGTCCCTCCGTCCGTCCATCCATCCATCCATCTATCTATCTATCTATCTATCTATCTATCTATCTATCTATCTATCTATCTATCTATCTATCTATCTATCTATCTATCTATCTATCTATCTATCTATCTATCTATCTATCTATCTATCTATCTATCTATCTATCTATCTATCTCTCCGTCCGTCCGTCCGTCCGTCCGTCTGTCTGTCTGTCTGTCCGTCCGTCCCTCCGTCCGTCCGTCCGTCCGTCCGTCCATCCATCCATCCATCCATCTATCTATCTATCTATCTATCTATCTATCTATCTATCTATCTATCTATCTATCTATCTATCTATCTATCTATCTATCTATCTATCTATCTATCTATCTATCTATCTATCTATCTATCTATCTATCTATCTATTCTGGTGTAGTTAAGGCCATCAGGCCTTCTCTTCCACAACACCTCTTCGTACCAATGAAAAAATTGCTGGGAGGCCAACGCTTTGGTTCGGATGAAGAAGTGAAATCAGTCATGCGCAGGTGGTTATACGCCTAGAAAACGAAGTTATATCAACGAGGTGTAGTGAATCTGTTGTCACGATGGGGAAATGTGTCGAGAGACTTAGTTCCTGTGTCGAATAATAGGTAAAACCTGTAGCTTTTTCTGCATTATATCGTTTTGCATACCTATTAAATACGTTTCCACAAAAAGTCGTTGTGCATTACTTTTTGATCCTCCCTCGTATGTTTATTTTTTCATTGTGTTTTTTTTTTCTTTTTATGCGTGAGGGCGCATTAGTGTGCTCATGATAAGAGTAGGGAGAGTTGGGTAGTATCGGACATCGGGTAATATCGGACAGTGAGTTTCTTTCATCTACCACCAGATGATAGTACCTGAATGACATGGTTACGTTTCTGTGATGTCGCATACAAACACGTAACTATGTCTATCTATCTATCTATCTATCTATCTATCTATCTATCTATCTATCTATCTATCTATCTATCTATCTATCTATCTATCTATCTATCTATCTATCTATCTATCTATCTATCTATCTATCTATCTATCTATCTATCTATCTATCTATCTATCTATCTACCTACCTACCTACCTACCTACCTACCTACCTACCTACCTACCTACCTCCCTGCCTGCCTGCCTGCCTGCCTGCCTGCCTGCCTATCTATCTATCTATCTATCTATCTATCTATCTATCTATCTATCTATCTATCTATCTATCTATCTATCTATCTATCTATCTATCTATCTATCTATCTATCTATCTATCTATCTATCTATCTATCTATCTATCTATCTATCTATCTATCTATCTATCTATCTATCTATCTATCTATCTATCTATCTATCTATCTATCTATCTATCTATCTATCTATCTATCTATCTATCTATCTATCTATCTATCTATCTATCCGTCCATCCCTCCATCTATCTATCTATCTGTCTGTCTGTCTGTCTGTCTGTCTATCTATCTATCTGTCTGTCTGTCTGTCTGTCTGTCTATCTATCTATCTATCTATCTATCTATCTATCTATCTATCTATCTATCTATCTATCTATCTATCTATCTATCTATCTATCTATCTATCTATCTATCTATCTATCTATCTATCTATCTATCTATCTATCTATCTATCTATCTATCTATCTATCTATCTATCTATCTATCCGTCCATCCATCCATCCATCTATCTATCTATCTATCTATCTCTCTATCTATCTATCTATCTATCTATCTATCTATCTATCTATCTATTAGTGTGCTCATGATAAGAGTAGGGAGAATTGGGTAGTATCGGACATCGGGTAATATCGGACAGTGAGTTTCTTTCACCTACCACCAGATGATAGTACCTGAATGACATGGTTACGTTTCTGTGATGTCGCATACAAACACGTAACCTTGTCATTCAGGTACTACGATCTGGTGGTAGATGAAAGAAACGCACTGTCCGATATTACCCGATGTCCGATACTACCCAACTCTCCCCTAAGTATTTGTGAAATAGCTTATTTTATCATCCTATTGTGCCCCGTTCTGTCTTCGTCTATGACAGTGTCTTTAAATCTTCAGTGACTATTGTGAAACGTGTGCCGTTATTCCTTTCCTCTGACTAGCAATTCGCGAGAAGACGGACTTAAGCCACATGCGGCCCGGCTTGGAAAACCCTGCTTGTTGCATACAGTAACGCATTCTAAGGAAGGAGATTTCTTAAGATGGCTGCAAGGCCACGCAGTACAGCCACCCTAAGTCATCACAGAGCAGATGAAACGTATTTCCAGCAGCAAGTCACACATGCGAGATGAGTTGCTGGACACTGAAACGCTAGGATCTGGCCTGGCCAATATAAAGGAATCTTTTTTCTGCATAGGCAGATCTTAAAGCTTAAAGAGCCCTTTTACTGTCAATAATACTGATCAGTAATAATGAATGAATAATAACAAGACTACGCATCAATATTTTAACGATCATACATGATGATAATAATAATAATAATAATAATAATAATAATAATAATAATAATAATGATTTATTTAACCTGGCAGAGTTAAGGCCATACGGCCTTCTCTAACACTCAACCAGGAGTAAAGACTGCGTTACAAAAACACTACAAATTAACAAATTACACTACAATTTTACACACAAAACTGAATAAGATAATAATAATAATAAAAAATAAACAACAAATAAGAAGAAATCAGACATAATATAACATACAGAAAGAAAGAAAAAAGCATAATAATATGTGAACAGCAGGTCAAAATAAATGAGGCATACAAAAAGAGACAATTATTCATAATAATAATAATAATAATAATAATAATAATAAAGAGGAATAGTAATAATGATAATAATAATAATAATAATAATAATAATACTAATAGTAGTAATAAAATAGTGCAGTACAAAGTATACAGTGAATACAATATTTCTAAGTACACACAATAAGGAAAATTAAGATTATATATAGCTCAACTTATCACATTAGAGATATAACATTATCGGAAAATATGAAAACAAAAATATAAAATAAGTTGAATATCATTAGAACATAAAAAAATGTGAATACGTGGAAACATGCAATACAACACTTGTCATAATAGTAAGTTAGTTTGGCAACTCGTCATAAGATAATTTTCTAACTTGGATTTGAAAGAATTCAATGTTCGGCAGCCCTTGACTTCAGGCGGCAGAGAGTTCCAGTGACGAGAGGTAGCAACAGTGAAGGATGAGGAATACAGAGACGATGCGTGAAGTGGAATTTCTAGCGTGTTATCGCGTTGTGCTCGAGTATTAATATTATGATGGCGAGAGAGTATGAAATCGAGCGAATAAATAATAGGGGATGAAGAGTGCATAATTCGATATAAGAGAGAAAGTGAGTGCAGATTTCTCCTCTCATGTAACCTAAGCCATGATAACACCTAAGCCATGATAATCATGATCAGTAGGCCTATTACTGTCAGTATAATATCTGGTCAATATTAATGCGCTTCTTTTTCAGTTAGCCTACTGACGCACTTGTACAATGGATCACTATAAAAGGAAGACATAAGGGCTATTCCATATGAAATCGATCACTAAAAAACCTCGCATTTTTTTAATACTCTAATTTTCTCCCTATTTATACAAGGTGCTGAGGACAGTGCATTTTCAAAAATATACTATGGAAAATCAAACGGTTTTCGTACTATTGAGCGACAAATTTAGCGTATTTTATAAAAACAAGCCTCTTTAGCGCTCAGAACTCTGGAACCATTTACTGCAGAACATTGAACGGGAGCTCATTTTGAAGCTGACATTTGGTAGGTTATATTAAGAAGTAATCCTTATTTTTATTATACACAGAGAGACAGATAATCTGATTTTACTTACTTTTAGCCTTTTTGCCAATTTGTAAAAAGGAAAAAAAAAATATTGAGAAAAAACCTTGCATTATTAAGAGGAACGTCGGCATTGTTTGCTTAGTGGCTCGGCAATAAGTTTCGAGGGTATTAAATAAATTATATTCACACGCCTAAACTTGAACGGCGCAGTACCGCACGAACTGGCCGAGAGATGAAGATAAGCGAGCATTGGGCGTCATTTTACTTTTGTGTTTATGAAAACTTGTGATAAAGCTAGTCCAGCTATATGCTACTAGACGAAACATAACGTGTTTGTCTCCTGGCCTTGCTTGCCTAGGCTAGCTCCCGCCTCACAGTCAGCTGGTTAGCTCACGCGCGTACTATTTATTTTCTTTATTTGATATTTTCAATACTTTCTTATCAACGGTGCACCAGTAAAAAATACGTGTTTATTTGTACTTTAAATGCGGAATCTAACCATATATTTTAAAAATATTTTTTCGTGGGCAAAGGCGTCTTAATTAAGAAAAATCTAAATTTCTCCATTTCCATAAAAAGTAAGAAAACTGTTTACATGTCAATATAAACTTTAACTTCTCAGCATCAAAATAAACCATGATTTTGATCATTGGGTGAAAGGGGTTCGGGAGCCACAACAGTTTAAATTTGCTAATTTTATGAAAATACGATAAATTTAAGTATTTTTAATTTAAACACTATGAAGTTCTGATGCCTCAAACTTTGGACAAAGCATTGTATCACAGTTGTCAACGGACAGAAAAATTTTCATTGTATTTAAACATTACAAAGTCAATTTTCTCTATATTTCGGTCGATTTGAGATGGAATAGCCCATATAATATGATCAGTAGAGTCCGGATTTTAAAGGGAATTTTTTTTTCATTAAAAAGTACAAAAAAGGGAAAGTTATAGTAAAAAAAAAGAATTGAAAAAGACCTTATTATTTCCCAAAACACACTTCAGCACATTCATGGATACACATAGCACACACAAGCTTATATTTACCGCTTTCCAGCATAAGAAAAGTGTTGTATCTGATCACATTCGACATTTCAGTATGTTTCAATATGATTCTGCCTATTTGAATGCAGAATGTCTTTATGAACAGAAAATGACAGCTCAACATCAACTGAAACCAGAGGTGAAAATTTTCTTTTTGTCCTGAACTCTAAATCAGCACACTTTATTAGTTTTTCAATGTCTGGAATCAGAAGGTGAACGATATTTAATTTCGCTTGCTCCAGAAGTTATAGGCCTATCGGAAAAACTATAGGAAAATTATCGAAATGTTTGCGATATTCTGTTAAAAAAGGAACAAAGTAAGATATGTTTTTAAAAAAGGAAAAAAGGGAATATGGACTAAAAAGGGGCGGAAAGGAAAGTCAAAACCACATAATTTGGTCGGTGGAAGATAGATTTGAACATCGTAATTACATAATTATTTCATGTTTCGAGTTGAAATAAAAAAAACAGGGATTCCCTTTAAAATCCGGTCTCTAATGATCAGAATTACTGCATCATTATTGACTGAAGGTTCTGTATTACAGTGACGATTACACTTTTACTACGTCATACTACTTTTTACCAATAGAACGGTACGAAAGGACGTATTTTAACCAATCATGGCTGCTTATCGCACAATTTTATCGCGTCCCTAGCATTTGTTTCTTTGTTTGCCAACATTTAAAACTGTGCTGGTCTGGACGTCAAAAAAAAAATTACAAACCACTCCAGTCGATGCACAGCAGTTTCAAATATGACTCGCATTGCCATTCAAGAAAAAGACTTAATAAAGATCACTGGTCATACCTATGCATCTACCCTGAAATCCTATTTACAAATAAATGAAGAGAACCATTCGGAAATTCTGAAGAAGTGGAATACACCATGTAGGCCTACATCAACGAGTTCCACTTTTACGCACTCGTCCAATATAACATCAATTGAACCACCAACCACTAAAACATTCAAATTTGAAAATTGTACATTCAATAATTATTCCTTTTAAAATTATTCAGGTTTATTTTTATGTCATCGTCGTCAATTGAAACTTTTCTAACACTTGTATATATTATTTAGGCTATGTTATAGCTTCTGCTATATGATATTATGGATAGTCACGTATCAGAGATTGCTTAATATTAAGATTTATTGAAAATCATCTGTCAAGTGACGTTGATTACTGGGATTCGGATAATTGAAGTGGAATGCAACTGTTTTAATAAAAATGAAACTGGATCAACAAAGCCTTCTTGACTAGTAACACTGCCATCGTGATCTAGATCGAGAAGGCATTGCTAGTAATCGTCTACAGAGTTCAATGAAGATTCCATAGTTGGCACAACTGATAGCAACTTCGAGCATTAAAGTATATTTTATGTTCGAAGACAGCTAATCAGAACACACTACTGCCATTTAGCATGCATCTAGCGTAATATTTGTAATGTTGAGATGGTACAATACTACTTTTGAAGACAGTTGTATTTTCGTAAGTCAATATTTTATTGTATTGGAGTACTTCGTTACTTATAATCTTTATATACTTTCTTGTAATCGTGTAATAGTCAATTAAATCCCACTCGAGTTTTGATTTTCTCTAGATAAATCAAAACTTCTAGTGAGATTACTGTTGAGAATCTCGTTTTTTTGAACGCTTACGAGTGTAGTATCAGAAATGAAAATACATTTTCTGGTTAATTGTGTATTTTTGTTACAAATTAAGTCGCAGAATTGTTGTCTTTCATAAAAACTGAGTGGCATGCCGCTCCTCTCCTCCGTTGTAAAAACATGTAGCAAGACAGATAATAAAAAAGCAACTTGAGAATGTGAGAGAAACACAACAGGGAAGCTCTGTTGTGATAGGTGGGAAACGTCACAGCTGTCATCTTCTTCCTTCGTATGACATTTAAGAGCCCGGAGCCATAGCAGAAACCCCACAAATCACTGAAGACGCCTCGCATTCAATTCAAGCATTGATATCTTCACATGTTCCACAAATATACCTACTTTCGCAAGTTTGTAGTGAAGTCTTGCAGACGGATACGTATTTTATCTTTATTTCAGAATTCGCATGCTAAAGAACATTACTTATATTAAGGGGACACTGAGCTTAAAAATTGCAGAAAAAGTGTCGTAGAAATGAAAAATTGAATTTCTACACTAATTTACGTGACAGAACTAAATCAATACGTAGAATTCTTCCCCTATTCATTGAGAAGTCACAGTCCTAGTAAGTTAAATGTTCTTTAATATCTCTTTAAACGAATAACATCTTAAGATTATGGATTCCTTTTCATGCAAATCCGTTATTTAGTTACAAAATGTTAGCTAAATATACATCCACCTGAGCGATTATATTAGATACACTGTCACCACGCTGTCGAACATGTGGTGATTATAGGCTAGAATGAAGGAAATAATAAATTATGGCGTAGTTTCTCCTAATAATCTCCAACTCTATGTACACTGACGTTCAAAAAAGTCTGACCCTACTAATCGACAGTGATCGATAATTTGGTGTAAGTGTGGCTTCTTCAGTTATTACCAGGCAGCACATTTTCGTTCCCAAACAAGTTAGAGAATTTATCGGTTACTATACTCTGGATTCAAAAAGGCATATGACTCTGTTAAAGAGAGAAGTTTTATATGATATTCTTATTGAATTTGGTATCCCCAAGAAACTAGTTCGATTAATTAAAATGTGTCTCAGTGAAACGTACAGCAGAGTTCCTATAGGTCAGTTTCTGTCAGATGCGTTTCCAATTTACGTGGACTAAAGCAAATAGATGCACTACCACCTTTACTTTTTAACTTTGCTCTAGAATATGCCATTAGGAAAGTCCAGGATAACAGAGAGGGTTTGAAATTGAACGGGTTACATCAGCTGCTTGTCTATGCGGATGACGTGAATATGTTAGGAGAAAATCCACAAACGATTAGGGAAAACACGGAAATTTTACTGGACGCAAGTAAATAGATAAGTTTGGAAGTAAATCTCGAAAAGACAAAGTATATGATTATGACTCGTGACGAGAATATTGTACGAAATGGAAATATAAAAATTGGAAATTTATCTTTTGAAGAGGTGGGAAAGTTCAAATATCTTGGAGCAACAGTAACAAATATAAATGATACTCGGGAGGAAATTAAACACAGAATATATATGGGAAATGCGTGTTATTATTCAGTTGAGAAGCTTTTATCATTCAGTCTGCTGTCAAAAAATCTGAAAGTTAGAATTTATAAAACAGTTATATTACCGGTTGTTCTTTGTGGTTGTGAAACTTGGACTCTCACTTTGAGAGAGGAACATAGGTTAATGATGTTTGAGAATAAGGTGCTTAGGAAAATATTTGGGGTTAAGAGGGATGAAGTTACAGGAGAATGGAGAAAGTTACACAACACAGAACTGCACGCATTGTATTCTTCACCTGACATAATTAGGAACATTAAATCCAGACGTTTGAGATGGACAGGGCATGTAGCACGTATGGCGAATCCAGAAATGAATATAGAGTGTTAGTTGGGAGGCTGGAGGGAAAAAGACCTTTAGGGAGGCCGAGACTTAGATGGGAAAATAATATTAAAATGGATTTGAGGGAGGTGGGATATGATGATAGAGAATGGATTAATCTTGCTCAGGATAGGGACCAATGGCGGGCTTATGTGAGGGCGGCAATGAACCTCCGGATTCCTTAAAAGCCAGTAAGTAAGTATATCCTGGAGTTTTAGAGTTCAAACTGACCATAAATGCTCACGTCAGGACGCTACAAATGGTATAACCTAGCTTCGGTACATAACAATAATGGAGATAGACAACTGTAAGTGGGATTGCTACTAAATTGAAATGGTATATCTAGCTACTTTTTAAGCCATATAAACGCATTAACACTGCGAAACTAGCTCTGTATAAAATATTAGTTCTACATATGAGAGAAAATATAATTAGATCGTTAATAATACTGAACTAGCAGGGTAAGGTTGCCTATATCACACCACCTTAGCATTTATAATTTTTATTGAACAATACGGTTTTTATTTTCTACATTCCTTTACAGAGATACATTCCCAGAACATTTACTTTCATGTAAAAAAGAATCCTTGAATTTGATTTAATATGTTTAAATTAAAATTACATTTTCGAAACACATGTCAGTGGTGCCATTTAGGCAACTAGTTTCCTAAATAGCACCTGCGGTTTCTTAAATCGCACCTCTTTATCTGCAGGGAACAGGATGAAGGAAAGCTTTTAATATTGAACATATTGAACAGTATTTGAATGACTAATGTAATAAATGCAAATTCTAAGTTTGTTTAAATTAATGAAAGAGAGTAACGCATCTTCAAATGAAATTGAAAAAATTGAGCGTAAATTACGTAACACTTAAACTTTCTGAGTGCGTTTTTTATTGTTACACATTTGCCATGTGCTTCACTAGGCAGTTCAGACTGGAAACTGCGTCACCTTTTCTCCGCGATTATCTCGAAACCACCTAAGAACTGCTTCATGATTTAGCTGTCTGAAATGATTTGAAGATAGAAACATCTAAAGACTGGGCCTATGAGTATTGTGACGAGGAAGCTGAAACAGGAGCATACCATTTTCCCGAGATAATCTAGCTTCTGAATTTTTGGAATGGATCGTATAGGTGGACATACAGAAGCAGCACTTTTTTCTATGGCAGGTTTGAGTGGCAAATAAAATGTTTGAGCTATTCGACAAATAGTTCACTGTTGTAACCTGACTCAGAGCAAACAAATAAAGATCCTGGAGGAGCACCAGCTGATAGGGCTAATGAAGGATGCACTGTTTGACATTTAAAATTATCAGAGGTGGCACAAAATACCTGGTGCGCTTGTACAACACACACTTGTTGTATTAACGCCCTTTTCACCACTTAATATTGCACCCACCTGATTCTTTCCTAGTTCAGTTAAAATTTTTGGGGCCTTCTTTTTTTACGGTTAGAATTGCTATAGTTGCTCATATCGCACCGGTGCGAATTAGGCGCCTACAAAGTGGTGCGAATTGGGAAACTACGCCATAATTTATTATTTCCTTCATTCTAGCCTATAATCACCACATGTTCGAAAATCCTACTAAGTTAAATGTTCTTTAATATCTCTTTAAACGAATAACATCTTAAGATTATGGATTCCTTTTCATGCAAATCCGTTATTTAGTTACAAAATGTTAGCTAAATATACATCCACCTGAGCGATTATATTAGATAAACTGTCACCACGCTGCAGACACAAAGAAGTGGCAGAAATCAAGTGACATGGTGGAAGCACAGTCTACTATATACAGTCGCGAAACTCAATATGTAGTAAAAATGCAAACATGGGTAGTTGCCCACCACTAGGATCGCTACTATCGCCTCATCATCGCAGATCTCTCTCCTAGCAGACGACAAGATATGTTACACTTTCATTGTCGTGTTCTTTTGGAAAAATTAACACCTTCCTTCCATTATTGAAATATTAAATGCATAAAGTTAATTCATCATTTTAATGAAGTATATTAAATTCCACCATAAACTCGAAGATACCTGCAAGAAATAAGTTATATAATTTTTGTTTGTGCAAAACGAACTGAAATTTACTATAATACCTTCACTCATTCAAGATTATAGCGATAAGTAACTATGAAACCAATAAATATTAATTTGCATTTCCCTTTACAACAATAATAATGGAAATATGAATTAATGGAGTAACTGACGTGTACCGGTACTTGTAGTGTAGGCTTACGTAGTTAACAAAAATGGGATGAGGTTAAGTAATAATAATCACACCAGAATTGGAAATAAAACGTGATCAATAAATTTTATTGTAACAGACTTTTTCTACGTCTCTAGTAAAGCAACGAATAAAAATAACAACAAAATTAACAGCTATAATTAAAAACATGTCCTTTGAAGAACAAAGTAGACCTAAGCAATTATAATCCCACCAGAATCGAAAATAAAACGTGATCAATAAATTTCATTAAAACAAACTTAATTTTTCTACGTCTTTAGCAAAATAACACATAAAAATAATAACAAAATTAATTCCTACAATTAAAAATATATCCTCTGAAAAAAAAGTAGACTTAACCTTTATATCTCTGGAAATTTAGCAGCAAGTAACAGAACTTTAACCGGTATCTAAAGTCCTTTCGATTAGACTGAAACATTTCATTGTGAAATTTAAGGATATAATGTATTCTAACAGTCACAAAGAACTTCAAAATTAAGAGTTTTTTTTCTGCACAGCATTCTTGTGGAAACCCAGGAACCTTTCTGAATCTTTCGGAAATCGGAAAAAGGATAACTCTGGCCTCTTTCTCTTACTGTTGCTACAATTTATAGCAATACAAATGTCTCCTCCTTGTCCCATATTATTATCCAAATTATTATATTTTAGCTATTAACATTTTCATTACAACCAAAAACGAACATTTCACAACCATCAATGTGAAATACGCAACGAGCTAGCACTCGATAGAAATACGACACAGTCCAAAGTCGACCATGGACAGTCTATTGTTTCTAGTTGCTAACCGCTTGGAGCGCTTTATCACGAGATTTGCAAAAAAACACCTCAAGCTTCGTGACTGTATATAGTAGACTGTGGTGGAAGTTCATATGGTAGATTATAACAATACCACTAGATGGCACACTACTACAGTAATTTGTTTTAAACTAGCAGTGGTGCCATTTAGGAAGCGGTGCGATTTATGCTACTCTACCCTATATACAATAAGTTATACAGAGTGATTTATATAGAACTGACACAATTCTTTCATTAATTGTTTCAAAACGAATTGTGCTACCGACAACTTAATATACCTAAAATGTAGAGGAATTTTGGGAGATTATTTACCTCTATAGCAAATGTTGTCCGGCGTTGTCAAATCCGGAGATCTCGGTGGTCACAGGTTCCTGGAAATTATTCGGTCGTCACATAACCGGATAAATGGAACCATGCTTCATCTGTGAACCATGTGATGGACAATATGGCAGGATTTTTCACAATGAACGTCTGAAACCAATGACAATAAGTTACTAGATGCGCTGATGTTTATGTTTTATTCCTATTGCTGGCAGCTGTTTTCGACATTTTGTGTCAACGTGAAAATTCAGTACACATTAAATCAACGACTCTTCCTTGTGAAGCAATACTGGATTACGAATTCAATTACAGCTACTCAAAGGGCATACCAGAGAGAATTTGGTGTTCGCAATCCTCCCAAAAGAAATACAATACTGGGACTGGTAAACAAATTGGAAACAACTGGGTCTCTGGTGAGTGGAAAGGTCAAGCATCGTTCATCTAAGGCTTCCCACGGTTGTTGTTGACGTAAGAGCAAGACTGGAGCAGTCACCCAAAAAATCATTAAGACGTTTGTCGCAGGAGACAGGGTACACCTACTCAATGTGTCAGAGAGCCTAAAGCCATATAGGGTTACGGTTGTTCATCAACTACAGGAACCAGATAAGGATAAAAGATTGAATTATTGTCGTTGGTTTCAGACGTTCATTGTGCAAAATCCTGCCATATTGTCCATCACATGGTTCACAGATGAAGCATGGTTCCATTTATCCGGTTATGTGACGACCGAATAATTTCCAGAAACCTGTGGCCACTGAGATCTTTGGATTTGACAACGCCGGACAACATTTGCTATAGAGGTAAATAATCTCCCAAAATTCCTCTACATTTTAGGTATAATAAGTTGTCGCTAGCACAATTCGTTTTGAAACAATTAATGAAAGAAATGTGTCAGTTCTATATAAATCACTCTGTATATCATAGAACATAATAGTAAATAATATATATATTAGGTGTAAATACTCTATATATAGCCTAATATATACAATTCATTTAACGAAATCAACTCCGTTATGGTGACTCGATCAAAATTATTATATTTGATTCGCGCCATTCTTCAGAGACTTTACGTGAAAGTAATCCTGAATCGTCCGACGTAAAGTCAATACTCGAATGCGTAGAGCAGTGATTTATCCCCTAACAGTAGGCTCAGACCGAATAATAAGAGCTACACAAAGATTGCAGACTTACTGACTTATCTCCAGTCCTCGCGGGTCGTTCTCCAGACATCGCCTCGTCCAATCTACTCCGCTCCCTCCCTCGCCATTCCCCCTTCTCGGGGCTACACCAAGTTCCCTTATCCTCGTATAAACCCTCTCCCCATTGGCTTCTGCCCCTAGGGAATCGAACCCAGTCGATTTAAAAATTGAGTCTCGAAAGTATTTCATGTTTTCTAATGACTTACATCCTCTCTACATATGCCCTGCGGTGATTTCACACGTTTGCACGCACTTGTATTCGTCCGCTTGACGCAAAGAGAGCTAATTTCGTTTCTGTTTTTAACTCAAGCTTTTATTTTCAATTGATTTGGCCAAATTCATTGTTTCGTACGCGCAGTGATAATATGAAACCATCTTTACGCAAACACATGTGACAGTAATTTTTGTACGTAATAGAGTGTCCTGGTTCACCTGCGTAGCTCAGACGTTACCGTGTTGCCTGCTGATCTGGAGCTGCTCTCGTTGTGCGTTCGATTCCCGTTTGAGCTGATTACCTGGTTCGGCTTTTTCAGAGGTTTCTCCAACCGTAAAGCGAATGTCAGGTAATCTGTGGCGAATGTCAGATTTATCTAATGTAATGCCTCACTTTGACTATTGTGATGTTTTATATAGCGACCTAAGTGGTGAACTTTCTCAACGTGTACATAATGTCTGCGTCCGATTTATTTTCAATATCTGCCGACATGATCATATATCGGAATATTTTCTACGACTCTCCTGGCTCCGCTTGCAAGATCGACGTTTAATACATTCTTTGCCTGTTATATCGAATTATACATGATTCCACACTCAACTACCTTGCCTCTCGGTTTACTCTCCTAGCTTCATATCATAATCGTAATACACGTTCACAGCACAATCTGTTGCTATCAATACCACGTCATCAGACATCTCTGTACTCAAGTTCTTTTTCAATAGCCATGGCCCGCTCATGGAATTCGCTGCCACTGAAAATCAGGGATAGTCTTAGTCCTCAGTTGTTTAAAATTAGGTTGTTTAGAAATATTTTAAATGCAAAGAATTAGGTTTTAGGCATATTTTTTTATTTATTATTATTATTATTATTATTATTATTATTATTATTATTGTTATTATTATTATTATTATTATACACAGTCATTACTTTATTTTTCCATTAACACTTATATCTAGGTAATTGTCCTTGTCTCAATGTAAGCCGTGCTGTGCTGATCATACTAATTCTACTATTCCTTTAGTTGTGACATTATATTCATATATATTAATTCTTTTTTTTTTTAGTTAATACTGTATACTAGAATGTATTTTGCTGTTTGTGATTATGTATTCAGTCTCTTTTTATTGTATATTTTTTATTATTGTTATTTTAAAGTTAATACTGACTGTGTATATGTATTCAATCTCTCTTTTACTTAATTATGTTTATTATTATTTTAAGTTAATATTTGTATACCGGTATGTATTTTTCTGTATATGATTTGATCCTGGTTGAGTGGAAGAGAAGGCCTGATGGCCTTAACTCTGCCATGGAAAATAAAACTATTATTATTATTATTATTATTATTATTATTATTATTATTATTATTATTATTATTATTATTATTATTATTATCTCGCCAAAAACCATCTCGCTGTCACCAATTCCAACGACGCTAAAAGCCACCGGCATAGCTCTGTCGGCTAAGGCGCTTGCCTACCGATCCGGAGTTGCGTTCGGGCGCGGGTTCGATTCTCGCTTGGGCTGATTACCTGGTTGGGTTTTTTCCTAGGTTTTCCCCCACCGTAAGGCAAATGTCAGGTAATCTATGGCGAATCCTTGGCCTCATTTCGCCAAATACCGTCTCGCGATCACCAGTCCTATCGACGCTTAATAACCCCGTAGTTGATACAGCGTCGTTAAATAACCAAGTAAAAGTACAAAAAGCTATGATCAAAATAATGTATCTTGATTATAGTCGTATATGATTGCAATAATAAATTAAAATATTTACATCACTAAGGCCCAGTTTCGCCAAACTTCGTTAAAATAACGCTAACAGCTTGTTAACTAACGTGTTGTACCATTTGAGGTACTTTGGTTAGGTAACATGATGTTAAGAGTACTGTAACAGGAACCAAAGAAGCAGTGATTGTATGAAGGTTTACTGAATGTGCCTTTAGTTGGTGTAGTCATTTGTTTTAGAGGAGAATTGTATTTTTACATTATGGAAGTATTGAGACTAACATAATTACAACGGAAATCGAGAAAAAAAGGAATTGTAAGGAGCATTAATTTTAGCTCATATGAGGAATACAATTATTTTAGTAGATCTAGCAATTAGGGCCTATATGAATGTAATTGAACTGAAACGTAGTGATGGAACTTTCATTAGGGAAAAGGAACAAGCATGGGTCTCTTTAACCCAATATTTTCAATCGTCATTTGGATGTGAAAACGCAAACTATGAAACAAATCAATGTTATGAAAATATTAAAGAAATGCTAAGACGGGTCATGCACAAGATACAGTGGAACATTTGAAAACTGACGGTGGTACTTTCACTCTCAAAGTTGATATTTGTACGACGATTCTTGCAATTATCCAGGATCAAGTAGAACCAATAAAAAATGAAAATAATTGTGATGCTGAATACTACAATGGTAAGCGTTAACATTATTTTCATATCTTATATATCTAACATATCTTCACACGTCATTGGTCATAATTACATGTAACTGTTAAATCAGTGAAATAAAGAAATATCGTTTTGAAAATCTGCAATTTTATACCAGTTTTGTGAAAAAAAGTGTTATATTTTTTTTTTTTTCGTAAATAGGGATTAGGAAAACACGGAAATTTTACTTGAAGCAAGTAGAGCGATCGGTTTGGAAGTAAATCCCGAAAAGACAAAGTATATGATTATGTCTCGTGACCAGAATATTGTACGAAAATGGAAATATAAAAATTGGAGATTTATCCTTCGAAGAGGTGGAAAAATTCAAATATCTTGGAGCAACAGTAACAAATGTAAATGACACTCGGGAGGAAATTAAACGTAGAATAAATATGGGAAATGCGTGTTATTATTCGGTTGAGAAACTCTTATCATCCAGTCTGCTGTCCAAAAATCTGAAAGTTAGAATTTATAAAACAGTTATATTACCGGTTCTTCTGTATGGTTGTGAAACTTGGACTCTCACTCTGAGAGAGGAACATAGGTTCAGGGTGTTTGAGAATAAGGTGCTAAGGAAAATATTTGGGGCTAAGCGGGATGAAGTTACAGGAGAATGGAGAAAGTTACACAACACAGAACTGCAGGCATTGTATTCTTCACCTGACATAATTAGGAACATAAAATCGAGACTTTGAGATGGGCAGGGCATGTAGCACGTATGGGCGAATCCAGAAATGCATATAGATTGTTAGTTGGGAGACCGGAGGGAAAAAGACCTTTAGGGAGACCGAGACTTAGATGGGAAGATAATATTAAAATGGATTTGAGGGAGGTGGGGTATGATGATAGAGACTGGATTAATCTTGCACAGGATAGGGACCGCTGGCGGGCTTATGTGAGGGCGGCAATGAACCTTCGGGTTCCTTAAAAGCCATTTGTAAGTAAGTAGTATTTTCGTAAATAGGTCATTTAATATTGCAGAATCACTGTACATCACTAATTTTCTTACATACCTAAAAATCACTATAAAATAGACAATGGGACTCAAACGAGTTAACTCGGGTTAATAAATTTTGACATATGTTAGCAACCCGAGTTAACTCGGGATAATAAGGGAAGTGGTTAATAGGAAATAATAATCACAGAAATGCTTACGTTAATAAGCACATATCTTCTCTTTACTGTGGATGCAGTGCTAATATTAATATGAATCATTTTAGTATTTATGAACATCTCTATTCTAAATAACAAAAATGCTGAAGTAGTGATTGCAGGTAATTGTTTTCACTGCAAATATATCTCGATATAATAATGCGGCGTGTAACATATGTTCCCTGGCAACCATGATTCACGCTGTAACAGGACGTTAAGGATTTAACTGCGGGAGTATGCTATGTTAATTTAACAGTGGGTTTAACATGATGTTAGCAGTAACAACACTTGATGAAACATCTCTTCCATTAAGTTTACTGTTAAACTGCCTTAACGACATGTTAAATATTTAACAAGGGTTGGTGAAACTGGGCCTAAAAGAAATCATCATCGAGTCGATGGACAAAAGCAGCACCTCGACACCTGTCGAAGTTTATGTAGCTCCGTTGCCAGCCGAAGATAAGTGAAAGACTAAATTTGGAAATACGAAATAGATGTGGGTGATAGGTCTGTTGCCATTTATGCAAGGGCTCATCCCGACATTTCTCTTAACGCCTGAGGGAAGCTACTGAAAACCACAGGCAGGTTTAGTGGTCTCAACTTATGAGACCGAGCCAATTGGCCCATTGGTTATTGCTTTGATAACCTACTTTGGTTGGTGATAATTTATGAATCAAACCATTAACCGAATCCTGATTTATCTTTGCAAATAGTCTTGAAGAAATTATTGTGTCGTTGTCTGAATTTTTCCAGCTTTTAGACTTCGCATTTAAAATCAATTAATCATATTCCTTTTGGCACTTCTAAATATTCAAGTTATGTGCAATTTTGAAAAACGCTCAAACTCACACTTGTATTCGCATCTTGAGTGTTTCTTATTTTAAAATGTTTAGCTATATTTCGAACACTAAAATTTATCTTGTGCCACACCGTAATATCGCTCTTAAGATGTGACGCTCCAAGCCGGAAAGTCACGACGTCGATTCCCGATGAGGTCATAAATTTTTCCTTTGATCTAATCCTTCCTTCCGCACTATGAACCTGGGGCCTACTCACCCTCTAACAGAAAGGAGTACCAGGGGCATTTCCTTCGGGGTAAAAGCGGCGGGCCCATAGGCCTGATACCCCTACTGTTAATAAATTCCGATTGTCTGTAAAGGTGGGAGCCGTAACTTCTCGCCAACCTCTGCGCCGATTTCGCCTGTCATTGGGTTGAATTTTTTACCTTTTACAGCATATCTCATTTTCGAATGCCCAAACCAGAGTGCTGCATTGGAGTTAAATCACTCGCTTGAACTCGGTCGAGTGTCGCACCCTCGAGTGAGATATGATCGGTTGTGATACGCTCGTAATAAATAGAAGCACAATACAAGGTCATCTCACCGACATGTCTTATCTTGTATGGAAGGCGACAGATGAGATACACATATGTTTTACTCACACGGTAAAAAATAAAGGTTCATTTTCTGCGTTTATGACAAACGTTTAATGGAACAGTCAATGGAACGTACCAAAACAGGAACATAAAGTTATAAATAAAATAGTATGAAAAACTTCGATATACAATTATTATTGATAATTAATAATTATTCAATATTTGATTTATCACATGTATAATATGATAGGTCCATACATAGTGTTCCGCTTATATACTGCGACAATGGAGAAACGTTTTACAACATATTATTGATATAGCAGTAGAGTAATAACAATATTAGTACAGAGATAACGTCACAGAAAATACTGTATAATAAAATGAATAATCATGCTGCACAACTGTTACAGACGCAAAGATTGATACACTAATTATTAGAGATTATTATTATTATTATTATTATTATTATTATTATTATTATTATTATTATTACTAGAAAACTTGATACATTTCTTGCATTATTGTGATTGAATTCTCCGTTTATAATAATTACATTTACAACCAATAACATCTATCAGATGTGGCAAAAACAAAATGACTCCTGTGTGGGGGGGGGGAAAAACATTTACCTTACTTACTTACTTATTTACTTACTTACTAGCTTTTAAGGAACCCGGAGGTTCATTGCCGCCCTCACATAAGCCCGCCATTGGTCCCTATCCTGAGCAAGATTAATCCAGTCTCCATCATCATATCCCAGTTCCCTCAAATCCATCCTAATATTATCCTCCCATCTACGTCTCGGCCTCCCCAAAACATTTACCTACAATACTTAAATACTTATATTTATTTTACCTACAACATTTATATTACATTTTAAAGTAAGTTTTGTAGTTGTACTATGGAGAGGTTAGTTAAACACTGCAAAGTTTTGAAATGATAAACATCTATGATGTTACTACACAGTTCATCACTGTAACAAGAACGAATGTCTAACGCTCGGCTTATACCGTTCGAGGATTTATCGCTCGTGACAATTTTACCCATCATGCATATGCGCTACCTATCGGATTATGCTATGAACTACTTGGCTCGAGCGAAATCGTCCGATGCAGACCTCTGGCCCAAACACTTCAATATCTTTAAGTCAAGGACTTTTACAATATAGTGAAAATTGGATAAAATTTAATGTGCTCAAACGTGCGCACTGGTAAATGTTTCATACTGAAGTCCTGGCATAACCAGAAATGATTATTCTATGTCAAAAACAGTAAGTGAACATCATTTCCCACCTTGCTTTGCAGTTGAAATTCTTTCTCTTATAATTTTAATGTAATCCAACCCCCTAGCGTGTAAGAATGCTAACAGTACACGATGGCAATTAGTTAACATTTACTTTAAATATTAATTGTAGGTTGTCATCCTGATATGAATTGACTTCACAGTCGTCGCTGACATGAAGGCATTCATAATTGAGAGACGAATTGCACGCAAGGGAAGGAGAATTACTTTCCGTGTCCATATTGGAGAACGTTCTCTTTAGGAAATAAGTTAAGACTGGTACTTTAGTTATTGTGAGTTAGAATTTTTCATTTTTCTGCTACTGCTGTATTCGTTTTAGGGGGTGTTCACAAAACATACTGCAAGTTTAAACAATTGCAAGTGCTGAAAAACAATGAACATTCAGAAAGAAGAAAAACTTTAAATTTAACGGTCTGCTCGAGAAAATTGATATAGGAATTCTGGACTAGACAATAAAAATGTCAAGCTGAATACCATATTCGTGTGATTGTCCCCTAATTATATTTCTTACCTAAGAATTTTAGGATATATTTTTCAGAATCTTATTTCCTAGCGTTAATTTTCTCACCTTCCAAAAGACAAAATGATCAAGTGAAGGAAGTTAAAATGGGAACATACAAGTTTGAAAAGGTAAAAGAATTTGTGCGAGATCGTGCATATTTGCTTGGTTTCCGCACAAAACCAATCCGCGGTAAGTCTAAAATTCCACATTCAGTATTCCCAACCTAACACATAACAATTTCCCTCTTCTTACCGCTTAAGTGACATATTGATTTTACTGCTTTAGGCTTTTAACATATTATTTTTAGAGACGTTCAAAATAGTAATAAATATAAATTGGAAACTTACCACTGCAATGTCACCTAAATTGCACTGTTAATTATTGTTTTTAAATATTTGCAAAAATTAAGTAAACTCTAAATCATTACATAACCTTACCGTTTGTTTTAAGTTCGCATTTATAGACTGGGAGAAAAAAAAGACAGACGTATATCACGGCCTGCTGGAGTATAGTAAACACAGAAAACATTTTAAAGCAACAATGTTGAAGATAGATATTTTTGTTTTCCAAATTTGCCGTCATTGAACAGAAACAAAGATGGAGATTTCATTGAAACTAATTAGAAATTCCTCTTTCAGGTATGTAATAAACGATATTCGCACAAAATAATGTACGATACACGAGCGGTATGTTTTCTTTCAATTCTCGGAAATTAAAAAAGCTCAACTACGTTTCGCTTTTTCATACTTTTCCTCGAACATGAAAACTTCAACATACCGCTCTTGTAACGCATATTACTATTACATATCACGGATCAATATTGACAGCAAATAATGACCTAAGGAACGAGGTACAAAGAAGAATAAATCTTGCTAACAGGGCATATTATTCACTTTTACTAATTGTAAAAAATAAAATAATATCTAGAGAAATCAAAATCAAGTTTTAGAAAGCCCTAATAAGACCCATTATACCATATGGTACAGAAACATAGTTCCTAAATAAAAATACATGCAAACAACAAGCAGTATTTGAGAGGAACATCTTAAGAAGGATTTTCGGAGCAATTGAAACAGTGGATGGATGGAGAGCCAGATATAGTAATGAGATATACGAACTGTACAAGGAATCGGATTTGGAGACGCACATAAGATTTCAAAGATTGAGATGGTTGGGACACGTCACAAGGATATTCAGTTACAAAGGATAGCACAACTCTTGTCTAAAGGAAAATTCCACTTGTTGCTAGTAGCCATAACAACGTGTTTTCCATGCTTGGTTTTTGTTTGTGACACAAGAAATATGTCCAAGTTTCTAACAGTTTCATTGTTAGTATCAAAATGGTATCTGCACTCTATAGTGATTTGTAAATAATAGTTATCTAGTATAGTGTTTTCATAAGTTTACATAGATCTTTTCAGTCGTCATCTTTATTTACTAGTGTAGGTTAGGTGTGCACAGCGTGGTACTGTATATAAGGATAAGTTCTGTATATTATGAGCTAGACCTATATATTTCAAAATGTCTAGAAAATAAAAAAGTTATAGATCTGGTTCGTTATTATTATCCCAAACTTTGAAGTCAATTTTCTCCACCTTCATTTTCTGTAAATTTTGCATTGCTAAAATTGCTACTCTTTCTACAAATTTTGTACTACATGAATGATTTTTTGTAGAGGTTTTTGAAGGTGTTCTTAACAAAACTTACTATCAGGTTATACGTAACTAATATTTTTTTAATATTAATTTTTTTATGCTCGAGTTGAACTTTTTTTTTCTGTTTTTACACTTTAGTGCATAAAATATTTTTTATTTTTTATTTAGTAAAATAAATAGAAGAAATGTATAGTAAGTTTTGTTTCTGAGGATCTGAAAAGTATGTAGACAAAATTTCAGGCCAAACTATTTGAATTTGTGGGAGGAGTAGCAATTTTTGGAAACCTTAATTTACACAATTTAAAATTACAAAATTGTTAATAATTCATACATTTCTGCACAAAATGAGATGAAATTTTGTACAAAGACTATTTATATGCAACAGCAGAACTGTACAACATTTCAGACATCTACCTAAAATAGTTTAGAAAATTGCAATTAAACATAATTCTACCCTTAAACTTACATTTAATCAGTGTTATTCACGATATAACGGCTCGTTCCCATATTTCGGATACATACCCGGCTCAAACTGTCCCACAAGTCCAGCGGTCATCAGCACAGAGCACCCTCGAGTTAACATCTCTTACCCGCGGACATTGCACTAGCGTGCATCCGTGACTGCTGGCGGGTATGCTTTCTACCTTTCCCTTCTACACGAGCTTGCATATTTCGGTGCACTGCTTACCCGTTACCCATTTCTCCGATTGCTGACGACCACTGCACTAAGCATTAAACAGCACGAGTCTCTGAGTTTATCTATAATCGAAACTCGTACGGGTCCACTTTTACTTGCATCACAGGCCTATAGAAATTTAACCTACATTATTCTCTCAAGTGATTGTTCTGTTTTGAGATTCTCGATAATCTAGAATTTAATTGGTAGTATCGTGTAAGTATTTACGACCCCTTCACTAGAACTCTGAATCGATAACCTTGCAACCTCGACCTTGAAGCCTTGTGTTCAGTTTCGCGTTTCATAGTTGGTCGTAAAGCAGGTTGATTTTTTAAAACGGGAAATTGCTCCACTCGAATCGTTTAACTTCACGCCGGACGCGTATTGGTACCAAGCGCTCTATGATTTTATTGCCCGAAGGCTGTTTGGTTGGGAGAACCAGCTTCTATGACAACACACGGATGGCTGAGAACCAGACCGTTCCAAGTCCATTTTATTATTATTTTTTCAGCAAAGCTATTTTAAGTTCCTGACATTCAAAGCTGCAAGAAACAAATAGGAATAGATTTATTTATTTACTTACTTATTTATTTATTTATTTATTCATTTAATTATTTATGTATTTATTTATTTATTTATATAAATTAATTAATTCATTCATTCATTTTCATTCATTCATTTAATTATTTATTTATTCATTCATTTAATTCATTTATTTTTATTTATTTATTCATTCCATTTAATTATTTATTTATTTTTATTTATTTATTTATTTATTTATTCATTTATTCATTCATTTAATTAATTAATTATTTATTTATTTATATTTATTTATTATTTAATTAATTAATTTTTATTTATTTATTTATTTTTCATTTATTTATTTATTATTTATTTAATTAATTATTTATTTATTCATTTATATTTATTTATTTATTTAATTATTTATTTATTTATTTATTTATTTATTTATTTATTCTGGTGTAGTTAAGGCCATCAGGCCTTCTCTTCCACAACACCATGAATACAAATACAATAATAGAAATAAACAGAAAAAATACACTATATACAAAATAAAGCTATACAAGAAATAAAGAGAGACAGAAAAAAATACTATAAACAAAGTAAAGCCACACAAAAATATAGCAACTCTATGGAGAGGAATATTTACAATTTTGTTTGATTCATATATGCATACAAGAACTGGAACACAATGAAACAGATTTCTTTCTTATAAAAAGTTGGACTTAGAACAATCTGGTTCTTAGCCATCGACATGTCATTTCCACTACATAGGTGTGTGATCACGATACAAAACTATTTGTTATGAACTTGACTTACTTACTTATGGCTTTTATGGAACCCGGAGGTTCATTGCCGCCCTCACATAAGCCCGCCATCGGTTCCTATTCTGAGCAAGATTAATCCAGTCTCTATCATCATATCCCAGCTACCTAAAGTCAATTTTAATATTATCCTCCCATCTACGTCTCGGCCTCCCCAAAAATCTTATTCCCTCCTGCCTCCCAACTAACACTCTATATGCATTTATGGATTCGCCCATACATGCTACATGACCTTGCCATCTCAAACGTCTAGATTTAATGTTCCTAATTATGTCAGGTGAAGAATACAATGCGTGCAGTTCTGCGCTGTGTAACTTTCTCCATTCTCCTGTAACTTCATCCTTCTTAGCCCCAAAAATTTTCCTGAGCACCTTATTCTGAAACATTCTTAACCTCTGTTCTTCTCTCAAAGTTAGAGTCAAAGTTTCACAACCGTATAGAAGAACCGGTAATATAATTGTTTTATAAATTCTAATTTTAAGCATTTTTGAAGGCAGACTGGATAATAAAAGCTTCTCAAGCGAATAATAACACGCCTTTTCCATATCTGTTCTGCGTTTAATTTCCTCTGGAATATCGTTTATGTATCTGTTACTGTTGCTCCAAGATATTTGAATTTTTCCACCTCTTCAAAGGATAAATTTCCAATTTTTATATTTCCATTTCGTACAATATTCTGGCCACAAGACTTAATCATGTACTTTGTCTTTTCGGGATTTACTTCCAAACTTATCTCTTTACTTGCTTCAAGTAAAATTCCCGTGTTTTCCCTATTAGTTTGTGGATTTTCTCCTAACTTAGTCACGTCATCCGCATAAACAAAGAGCTGATGTAACCCGTTCAATTCCAAACCCTCTATGTTAATATTTTATGTTGAGAAAGGCCTGTTTTAATATTTCATATGTAATCATGTTCATAATACAATAAGGCATTATTGTATATTATGTTGGGTTGTAGCTTTTATTAGGCCTACTGTAGTTCCAGACATTACATTTATTTTAGTTTCCATAACACAAATTTCAGATTTTCCAATCTCCTGGAATTACATTAATGAAATTGTACCTTGCAGTAATTTGTAACGTTCTTTTCCGTGATAACAGAATCTCTTATTTATTTTAGATAACTGATTTATGATTCACAAAATTCCATTTATCTCTCTCTTCGTGTGCATTTTAATTTCCTTTAGACTGGTCTTGACTTATTCTTGACCTTGGGAAAGCCTTGAGAGTAGCTTGGCCTTAACTGTGCATACGGCCGTTAGTATAGCAATCCATTCAAGCATATGATAAATATGCATTGAAAGTTTCTGTTCTTAATTTTTTTTATGAAACTGTCACAAAGCAAACATTATTATTGTGACTCAGTTGAAATGAAATGACATGTGCTAGTTTAGTGTATTATTTTAAGTGTGCTTTGTTGTCTGTGTCTTGAATAATGTAACATTAAATTTCTGTGCGAACACTTCACTGTTAAAAAACGAAAATTTTAAAGATTCGTAAACTGCTGGACAGAAGTTAATTGTTTTGGTTTAAATCTTATATTTGAAACAAAAATTTGCGCGTTAGGATTCCATAATATGTAGATGGAAGGGTAGGTGGGTGGAAAAATGATGGCTGTAATTTTGAACATGTTGGAATTTAAATTTGTGCTCCTCAAGTTAATAAGTTTTAAGGGGGCACTGAACTGAAAAATTGGTGTAGGGCTGTATGGCCTAAAAATGCAATTTTTAGATTTTTACATTACAAAATTGTAAATATTGTTGTGAATAATTTCAGCAAGTTTCATTTACATATTGCTCTTCTAACATATGCTTCTGCCGCCATTTTTAAAGTCGTGCGCTACCTATTTAATGCCACGATATGTCACGTCTATTCCCTTTCCAAGGTTCACCTGTCTTTATTTCAAAGTTACTGTGGTTTCCCTCAATTTTCTAAGTGATTGTTTACACATTGAGACAGAGAGTCCATTTCAGATAGTATATATCATCACTGTTCCTGCAATAACTTCTATGTGCAAAATATAAATTTCTCTAGTAGGAAGAGAAATAGTACATTATGCAACGAGCCTATAATGAAGGTAATTAAGAAGCGAGTATGGATATTTATGAAACGAGCGCAAGCGAGTTTCATAATTTTCATACGAGCTTCTTAATTACCATTATAGGCGAGTTTCATACGACTTTTTATGCTCGACCATATTTCTAACTTGATATTATTAATTTTCTTTGTATCTGACCTTGGCCAATGTCCCGTATGTTGTGAGATGTGCACAGACGCGAAAGTATTGATTTTTTCCGAGGAACAGATGTTCACATTGACCTTGCTAGGCCATAAGAACCTACAGAGATAACATTAAAATTAAATTAGACATTGAAAAACGAGATGACTAATTGAATTTATTTGAATATTATTTACAATTAACGCTAATTATTATAGTAACAGAACATAACCTTCTGCGACAGTATTGGATTTCCAGCCTCCGTGACTTTTCGCTAATTCTCTTTCGATTGCATATCCGAGAATAATCGATACTTGCGGTTTTATAACGGTAGAAAGCTGACCTGTCATTGGCTGAACAGTTGTAACCTGAGTCGTCATTGGCTGAAAGACCTGACCTTTAATGATAGGTGTACTTTAATGACATACATTAAAGGTCTGCTACAAGGTGTATAATTACTACATTTTGGCATGGTCGAGCATAAACATATTTATTGATCCTATGGCAGCCGTGTATAGGAGACTGTGAATTCTTACATTTTCGAAACAATTAAATATATAATTACACATAGGAGATTTTATTATTTTCTCTATCACTATTCAAATTATTTAATAGAGCAAGAGTCTGAAAATCAATAAATATGTCACATAGGAGTTATTGCAGGAAAAACGACGATATGTGTCCAACTGATAGCAGAGTTTCAGGATGTGTGTAGAATGCATTTAAACGTTGTTGTCTATTTTCTCGGTTTAAATTTGTTTCTACACATTCATTTCTTAAAATCTATCTACTCCCACATTTTATTGATATATTGTTCTGAATTTTTTTCTGCCGTTTCAGTGTATTCCAATATTTGATAATCGGTGTTCAAATTTGTGTGGTGCAAGTGATTGGGTCCAAAACATTTTAATTCCTTAATATGCATTATTTTTTTTTTAATTTTTAAATGATTAAATTTAACAATTTTTATTTCAAAACATAATTAGAGCTTGAGAAAACTAAATGCCAAGTATATTTTACCGTGTCGTAAGCTACATTGACAAAAAATTATAAAAAATTAGTGAAATTGTAGCACAAGGTAGGAATTATATAGATATAAAAATATTTACATAAAATTAACATGAATAATTAATACTGCTGATATTACTTACACTAGACGTTTGAAAATTTCCATGTATATACCAAGTAATGCCCAGAACTATTACACAAAAAATAATTCGTATACAGAGACGGGTATGTATGGAGATCGCGAAAATCACGAAATAATAAATATACAAAAGATTTTTGCTAATCTTTACGAGTAAAGTGATTCTGATTAATTATATGCGGATAAAACAATCGCGACAAATCGCGAAATAGAGTTCTAATAGCGAAATATTAACACATTCGCGAATTATTACTATTGCGTCGTTTTTAGCAAATTTCATATTCTGATGTTTTTTTTTTTTTTTCACTTAAATTTGTTATATCTCCAAGTAGCCTACATTACATGGTATTCCAGGTGTTCCGATTACGTTACTGAACTCAAAAGACGGATAAGTCAACATTTAACTAATAATTTGAAAGTGTTAATTTGAGACCTGCAAGTTTTTTTTTTTTTTCCGTTTTTAATGAATGTGTGTTAAATACAGTCTCAATCCAACAAATATTGTCTACTGGCCATACCGCACCTTTACCAGATTCCAACGAATCTTTAATGTTAATTAGGTTATTTGGAAAGTGATATTCATACTGAGTTAATACTCCAATTCCAAAATAATCGTTTCCCAAAATTTCCATTAATCTCCACCAAGAGTACAAATCAATCTCCAACAATCTCCGCCGACGTCAATATTAAAAAACACAAATGATAAAATTAATCTCCATAAATATCTCCCCTGTTCATATATCTTTTATAGTTCATCCCCTTTAAGAGAAGCAAGACAAGAAAATACTAATGGTTATTTTATGGGCGTTCTATGATACCAACGTACTAGATATAATACTAGGCTTACATATACTGACTAATGACTGAAAGGCCGTGAGTTCAAGCCTAGATTGTGGCGGGATTTTTCAACAGTAATCTCACTAGAGGTTTTGATTTATCTAGAGAAAATCAAAACTCGAGTGGGATTTAATTGACTATTACACGATTAGAAGAAAGTATATAAAGATTAGAAGTAACGAAGTACTCCAATACAATAAAATATTAATTGACTTACGAAAATACAACTGTCTTCAAATGTATCAACTATCGAACCTGACGATGTCGTATCCAGGCCTTGTACACTGGTTTCTGACAAATAAGTATTATTATTATTATTATTATTATTATTATTATTATTATTATTATTATTATTATTATTATTATTGTACCATCTCAACATTACGCTAGATGGCAGTAGTGTTTTATGATTATGTTTTCTTGTTACCGGTATCAGTTGTGCCAACTATGGAATCATCATTGAACTCTGTGGACTGTTACTAGTCAAGAAGGCATTGTTGATTCAGTTTCATTTTATTAAAATGCAACATTCCACTTCTATTATCCGAATCCCAGTAATCAACGTCACTTGACAGATGATTTTCAATAAATCTTAATATCAAACAATCACTGATACGTGACTATCCATAATATCATATAGCAGAAGCTATAACATAACCTAACTAATATACTGTACACAAGTGTTAGAAAAGTTTTAATTAACGACGATGACATAAAAAAAAATAAACATGAATAATTTTAAAAGGAATAATTATTGAATGTACAATTTTCAAATTTGAATGTGGTTGGTGGTTCAATTGATATTATATTAGATGTGTGCGTAATAGAAGTGGAACTCGTTGATTTAGGCCTACATGGTGTATCCAACTTATTCAGGATTTCAGAATGAATAATTTTAAAAGGAATAATTATTAAATGTACAATTTTCAAATTTGAATGTGGTTGGTGGTTCAATTGATGTTATATTGGACGTGTGCGTAATAGAAGTGGAACTCGTTGATTTAGGCCTACATGGTGTATTCAACCTATTCAGGATTTCCGAATGGTGCTCTTCATTTATTTGTAAATCGGATTTCAGAAGATGCATAGGTATGATCAGTGATTTTTATTAATTCTTGTTCATGAATGCCAATGCGAGTCATATTTGAAACTGCTGTGCATCGACTGGAGTGGTTTGTAATTTTATATATATTTTTGACGTCCAGACCAGCGCAGTTTCAAATGTTGGCAAACAAAGAAACAAATGCTAGGGACGCGATAAAATTAAACAAATGCTAGGGACGCGATAAAATTGTGCGATTAGCAGCCATGATTGGTTGAAATACGTCCTTTCGTACCGTTTTATTGGTCAAAAGTAGTATGACGTAGTAAGAGTGTAATAGTCATTTTAAAATCTCCAAAATGGTCCTGGGATCACCCAGCCTCTTGTAGAATGAAGTAACGAATCTTTCTGGCGGGATGAAGGCGGTCGTAGCGTGGTCCTGACAACACTACCTCATTCTAGAGGAGAAGTCCTGAAACCATGAGTTCTATCTACATGGCGTGGAAAGCGGATATCTTTTACTAGATACAGTACAGAAGTACGAGGGGTGGTCACTGATCACTCCGCACATCAATGCCGTGGACGGTGACTGCTGATCAGACACCTACGTCATCCCGCTCACTTTCTGATCGATAGTTACTACACTTTCATTTGACTTCTTAATAATCATGCGTAGTCGACCGTGTACTGTATCGACAAATTGAATAAGCGAACAACACAATGGGATTGTATGACGTTTAAGGAGGCTTGTACTTTAACGTTTGAAAAAAAAATCATTATGAATTTGTTACTACAGTATTTACATCTGCAAATGCAGAGAAAGTTACACCCAGAATTTGATGTAATTTTTACAGCCCTACAATGGATCACTTATAAATATTTTAAAGTGTGAGAAAACTTTCAGGTGTATAGTTTCTTTTTCCATTACGTACTTTGTGAAAAAATGTTCATAAAACCAAATTTATGTTTAAAGTACCGGTACCTTATTTCTCAACATACTTCTAAACAGAATAGGGTAGAGTAGCATAAATCGCACCGCTTCCTAAATGGCACCACTGCTAGTTTAAAACAAGTTACTGTAGTAGTGTGGCATCTAGTGGTATTGTTACAATCTGCCATATGAACTTCCACCATGTCACTTGATTTCTGCCACTTCTTTGTGTCAGCAACGTGGTGATAGTGTATCTAATATAATCGCTCAGGTGGATGTATATTTAGCTAACATTTTGTAACTAAATAACGGATTTGTATGCAAAGGAATCCATAATCTTAAGATGTTATTAGTTTAAAGAGAGATTAAAGAACATTTAACTTAGTAGGATTTTCGAACATGTGGTGATTATAGGCTAGAATGAAGGAAATAATAACTTATGGCGTAGTTTCTCAATTCGCACCACTTTGTAGGTGCCTAATTCGCACCGGTGCGATATGAGCAACTGTAGCAATTCTAACCGTACAAAAGAAGGCCTCAAAAATTTTAACTGAACTAGGAATGCATCAGGTGGGTGCAATATCAAGTGTTGAAAAGCGCGTTAATACAACAAGTGTGTGTTCTACAAGCTCACCAGATATTTTGTGTCATATGTGATAATTTTTAAACGTCAAACAGTGCATCCTTCATTATCAGCTGGTGCTCCTCCAGGATCGTTATTTGTTTGCTCTGAGTCAGGTTACATCAACAGTGAACTATTTGTCGAATAGCTCAAACATTTTATTTGCCACTCAAACCTGCCATAGAAAAAAGTGCTTCTTCTGTATGTCCACCTATACGATCCATTCCAAAAATTTAGAAGCTAGATTATCTCGGGAAAATGGTATGCTCCTGTTTCAGCTTCCTCGTCATCAAACTCATAGGCAGCCTTTAGATGTTTCTATCTTCAAATCATTTCAGACAGCTATATCATGAAGCAGTTCTTAGATGGTTTCGAGATAATTGTTGAGAAAAGTTGACGCAGTTAACAGTCTCAACTGCCTGGTGAAGCACATGGCAAATGTGTAACAATAAAAACGAATTCAGAAAGTTTAAATGTTACGTAATTTATGCTCTATTTTTCAATTTAATTTGAAGATGCGTTACTCTCTTTCACTAATTTCAATAAACTTGTAATATGCATTTATTACATTATTCATATTAAATACTGTTCAATAAGTTCAATATTAAAAGCTTTCCTTCATCCTGTTCCCTGCAGATAAAGAGGTGCGATTTAAGAAACCGCAGGTGCTATTTAGGAAACTAGTTGCCTAAATGGCACCACTGACATGTGTTTCGAAAATGTCATTTTAATTAAAAAAATATTAAATCAAATTCAAGGATTCTTTTTTACATGAAAGGTAAATGTTCTGAGAATGTATCTCTGTAAAAGAATGCAGAAAATAAAAACTGTATTGTTCAATAAAAATCATAAATGCTAAGGTGGTGTGATATAGGCAACCTTACCCTATATCTGACTGCCACTTTACTGGAAGAATGGAAAAATGGTGTTATTATCCCCATATATAAAACAGGAGATAAACAAAATGTTGAAAACAATAGAGGGATTAGTATCCTCAACACATGTTATAAGATATTTAGTAGGATTTTAAATGAAAAATTAAAATAATAAAATAAAACATGCTAAAACTTTCCTTCTCGAGTGTCAAAATGGCTTTAGAAAAGGAAGATCATGTGTAGATCCATTATTTAGTATCAAACTATTGTTAGAAAAAAGAAGAGAATTTAATTTAGAAACCCATATAGCTTTTATTGATTTTGTGAAAGCTTTTGATAAAGTCGGAATAGATCTTTAATTCGACATATTACAAGATAAAAGTATTCCAAATTTGCTATTACAAAATATAATAGAAATCTAAGCAAAATAAGTGTCAAAATAAATAACTGTATATCCGAAAGAAAATTAGTGAATAATGGAGTTCGACAAGGTTGTCCACTATCACCAACTTTATTTAATATTTATATAAATGAAATTATTTTAAAATGGAACCAAATCCATACATCAGGAATCAAAATAACCAGTGCTCTAACATTAAATACCTTACTTATGACGATGATCAAGTCATAATTTCCAATTCAGAGGATAATTTACAAAGAGGATTATATACATTAAATAAAATATTAAAAGATTTTGGGATGGAAATTTCAGCACAAAAATCAAAAGTAATGGCATTTTTAGGACAAGACCCAGTCAGAAGTAAGATAATACACAATAACCAATGCCTCGAACAAGTACAAAAATTCAGTTATCTGGGTTGTGAAATATCTTATCAAAATGAAAAAGATATGAACAAGAAAATCATCAAATTCACACAAATTTTAGGAATAATAAACAATACATTAAAAGCTAAATTATTACAAAAATCTACAAGAATAAAAATATATAATACACTAGCATTACCCTCGTTTTATACGGAAGCGAGATTTGGACATTAAAGAAAAAAGACATGAACAGAATCAAAGCAACGGAAATGAAATTTTTCAGGAGGACAGCAGGATATACTCTTTTAGACCGAAAAAGGAATGAAGAAATTTTAGAACAATTAGAAGTAGAGTCAGTAGAAGAAAAAATCAGTAGATACAAATTCAATTGGCTAGATCATGTAAGAAGAATGGAAAATTCAAGAATCCCAAAAATTATGATGCAGTTTAAACCTAGAGGACATCGTCGACCAGGAAGACCTTTTAGAAGACTGCTAGATGGGGCCGAAACAGGTCTACAGTGGCCTAATTCATGAAGGTTGATGATGATGATGATGATGATGACGACGATGATTTCTCAACATGTTAATTCCGTGAACTGTTTCATTAAATTTTACCGTTTTTGGAAATACAACTAGAATTGAAGACCTCACCGCAACATCATCAAATTCTTGAAACTTTGATGTACATGGAAAAAGTAATTTTAAACATATATATTTATAAGAATAAACTTGTATCCTTGTTTAGTCAAATGGCCATGATAGTAAATACAGGTCTAATGAAATATGCCTCTAAAATTATTTTCATTTCTCCTGAAACATGAATAAAATTACAGTTTTGTTGATTACATCCTCATTCCGGGGAGGTCTTCAATCATCTTATGCTTTCCGCCGCTATGGCTCAGTGGATAGCGAGTGCGCATCCCAACCAAGCGGTCCATGATTCGATACCCGGCGTGGACTTAGGCTTATCTCCAGTCCACGGGACTGGGTATGGTTCCTTGTCTTTTATTTGTACCTTGATGTATTTGGTGGTTCTACATCGTACCGACCATTTTGTCAGGTAGCCCCACCATGTGGAACAGTCAATGTTTCTTCAGTGAAAGGCGAATAGAGTTTGGTGATGATGTAGTGTCTCCTGTAAAATATTCTTGTGCACATTACTACATCAAATAATTTACTTCTGTTCCTATTCCGTATTATGTGTTCTTCTTGCCTTGTTGCTTTTGACTAGACTCTCATGAACTAAGAGAGAAAGAGACTCGAGTTTTCAGGCTGCCCTCTGGTGAGTGTTCGAATCCTGCATTGCTTGATACCTAGTTAGTTTCGGCGTAGAACTAATTTTCTCTCCTTTCTGGGCGTGGAAGGCCAACTTGAGGATTGATCGTCAAAGAAAAATGCAAGGGGAATACAAGGATAACAAGGGGAATGAAAGAATTAAAAGATAATTAAAGGAGAAAAGGGGTCATACACGGAAACCCCATATGTTTTCCTTGTCCTTCCATTGTTTTCCTCGTCTTCTACATGTTCTCCTTGTATTTCCCCTAGTTCTTGTAGTATTCCCCTCGTCTCGTTGTTTTCTCATTGTTCTCTTTGTCATTCTCTTGTTCTTTTTTGTCCTTGTTCTCTTTGTATTCCCATTCTCCTTGTACTCGCATTCTTCTCCTTTTATTTCCTTTGCCCTCATTTTATTCCGTTTTCTTTCTTTTATTCCCCTTCTAATCTTTGCGTTTCCCTTCTCCTTGTATTTACTTTGTTCAATTTGTAGTCCCGTTGTTCTCTTTGTATTCCTCTTGTTCCACTTTATTCCCTCTGTTCTCTTCGTATTCCTCTTCTTTTCCTGTATTCCTCTCTTTCGCCTTTTATTATCTTGATACTTCTTTTATTGCCTTTGTTGTACTTCTGTTCCCTTGTTCTGCTTGTATTCCCTTTTTTCTGCTTGTATTCCCCTTGTTCTCCTTGTATTCCTCCTGTTCTAGTATTCCCCTTATCCGTATATTCTCCCTGTTCTCCTTGTATTACCCTTTCTTTCTTGTATTCCCCTTGATCTCCTTGTATTTCCCTTGCTCTCCTTGTATTTCCCTTGTTCTCCTTGTATTCCCCTTGTCCTTGTATTCCGTTTGTTCTGGTTGTATTCCCCTTGTACTTCTTATATTCCCCTTGTTATCTTTGTATTCCCTTTCTTACGCATGTATTCTCCTTGTTCTGCTTGTATTCCCGTTATTCTCCTTGTATTCCCCTTGTTCTCCTTTTATCCTCTTGTACTTCATCTATTTACCATTTTGTTCTTGCATTTCTTCCTACTTCTTTAATTACCCACGTTATCCTAGTTCTTATCCCCTTGTTCTCCCCGTATTCCTTCCCTTCTTTCTGTATTCCCTTCGAACTCGTATTCTCCTTTTATTATTATTTGTATTAGGCCTATATTTGTTCTCTTTACATTCCCCTTGTTCTCTTTGTATTCCCTTCATTTCTATATCCACATTATTCTTTTATTTCCCATATTCTATATCAATTCCCCTTGCTCTCCTTGTATTACCCATGTTCTCCCTGTTCTTCTCGGATTTCCTTTGCTGTCCTTGCAATCTTCTTGTTCTCCCTGAATTCCACTTGTTCTTCTTAGTCCGCTGGCGGTTTGTCAACCCTTATATAACTAAAGATATGCTGCATAAAATAGCTTGCATTTGTCGAGGTTCTCCGCAAGAATAAGGCGAACATCAGGTAATTCCACAGAAAATCCTAAGACTTATCTCATCAAATACCAGCTCGCTATCGTCAATAAATTCTACCTTCAGGCACAATTATTTCTTACATAAGAAATCTTAGTTGAAAATTACATCTATTTACGTATTTATTCATAAAATTAAAATCTGTTATTTCTGTTATGTATACGAAATGTACTAAATTTTACGAAACTGAATCACCATATTGTGTATACTGTACATTCGAGTAAAACGCTTTAACCCTCTGCTGTATTTGATTAGTAGTGAGATGCTACTCTGCAGTGCTTCAGAGGTAAAGGGAAATCACAACAGCTCTCCACTTCCCCTAACGATTACCCCTTAAGTATAACGAATTCCTAAGCCGAGGGAACAGACTGAATTCGGAGAACATCGGAATTACTCTCTTCTATGCAGATTATAACAAGGACGTCGAATTCCTCTTGAAAGTTAACTCCTTACGTCAGTTCCAACAGAACAAAACATCCTGTCGCTATAACGTTTTCCATGGAGGGAGTTCTGGAATGATATTCTTGTCTGTTACGTGTAACAAATTTCTGTTCTAAGCCTTTCAGAAAAGTGTAGCAAAAGTCAAAAGAGTGACGAACACTGTCAAATGGTGCTTCACCGATTACATTAACCAGGTAGCAATTAAGGTATGCATCGACTCTTAGGATAGAAATCCACATTTCTTCATTAATGTCTCTCAAACTTTGGTGACATGATTATTGGGAGTAACCTAGGCAATTTATATTAATCAAACTTGAAAATCGAATTTTGGGTCGAAACAATTTTTTTTGGAAAACAATTAATAAAATTTTTGACCGACCTAACTCCAATAGAAAATGATCTAGCGTGAAACTTCTTTCCCCAAAATGATCCCCTACGTATGAAGAATGTTACAAACTAAAATTATTTATTTATCTTGAACCATTCAAAATATATGTAACATTATTTAAGCACTTTAGAATATATATTTTTTTCTTTGGATAAAATAATTATAATCTATTGAAAATAATAATTTTAGTTTACAACATAACCACGTGTTTAAGCTTTAAGCCTAGATCATATATGTAACAGATAAATCATCGCTATGTTAAAATCGGCAGCACTTTGAAGAGAACAACCGCCAGGTTCGCTACTCGTCCGCTGTAAACGAACACGAGATGGCAGTACAGTCGCTAATGCAATTCAAATGGGAATTATGACGTGACTCCTTATGTAACAACTAGATGGTAGCGTAGTAAACCTGACAAAAGTTGTTAACTTCAAAGCCTATAAGGCCGACCTATGTGAGGTATATACGGTCTAGGCTTTAGGTATTTTATCCAATTTGAAGTCTACTTTATGTCCATCGGAAGGATAATAAATGTCGGAAAATATGAAATAACAGAAAACAGACATTGAAGATTGGCGTAAGGTATGAAAAGTATAGTGCGTTTATTTTATAAATGCCCAAATAAATATGAAATTATTGAGATAATGGGTGAAAGTTACATATTTTCAAAACTAGAAGAAATAAGCTTCCAGGTGAGGTGAAAACATTATTTACTAAAATTCTGAAGAAATCTGACGTTTCTAGAGTCGATGTAGAATAAAAGTTGGTAATGTGAGAGACGCTAGTTCTTGTGTAAGACTAATTAAATTTTTCAAAGCTGTAAACTTGTATGATAAGCTATCGTAGTCTTTACTAGAATGTTCATGCAATGTACACTGGCACCAAAAAGTATTGGCACATTCAATATTTTCCCTCTAAAATCTATATAAAGGAAAGTTTAAGAAAATAATGTTTATTTCCTTAGTAGAATGTTAAACTGAAAATCTGTAACTGAAATTACAACAATAACACAAAATAATTATTTACAAAAGAAAATCCATTTTCTGATTTCATGAAAGTACTGGCACATTATTCTGATACGTATAATAGGTCTCTGTAATGTATTTTCAGTATCCTGTATGCAAGCCATTAGCACGGATGTCAGCTTCCAGACGTCTCGGCATTGAATGAATCAAATTTCTTGTCGTTTTAGGGGAAATTTCAGATCATACATCCAAGAACCCTCTTAAGCTCTTCTTTATTAGATAGGTGGCGCTTGGCCTTTGCTCTTCCAAGATGATGCTACAAATAATCAATACGACTCAAATCTGGGCTCTTTGGTGGAATAAGAAGTCTTCTGGAGGCTTTGTATACAAGTCACTCTCTAGTTTTTATAGTGGTGTGTTTGGGGTCGTTATATTTTTGGAAACGGAAGACCCCATCCAGGCTGAACTTGTGCACACTTTTGGACAAAATACCTCGCAACACACCAATGAATTTGAACTGATCCATTTCTCTTTCAGTAAAGGCCAGATTTCTAACTCCCGAGGATGCCATGCACCTCCAAGCCATAACATTCTCACCTCCATGTTTTACTGTTGGAACTATATGTTTTGTTGTTGTAATTCTGTGTTAGGTTTTCGCCACACTTTCTTCCATCCTCCAGAACCGAATAAGTTGAACTTCGACTTGTCTGAGAATATGATATTCAAATGGTTTTCCACAATATTCCTTGGTTAAAACCCAAGGCGTTTCTTCCTGTTTACCTAAGAAATATATGTATGGATTTTGGTTGAAGATCTGCCATGAATATAAGCACTATTCAACACATTCAGTACTGTGTGAGCACTTACCGTTTTGTTTGATGTTGTTGCGATGTCAGCAGCTAAAGAGGCAGCACTTTTGGTAGGTTTCTTTTGGGCTAAACGTATGATGGTTCTTTTCTCTCGATATGTGAGCTTTCATGGCCGACTAGATCTCTGCTTGTTTCGTGTGGATCTTTCTTCTCTGTGTTCATATATTATAGATCTTAGAGTAGAGAAACTTGTAGAAAGTATTCTACGTAGTGCTCTATAACTTTTTCCTTGTAAGTGCAGTAACAAAACTTCATCTCGAACACAGGATGAATGTTTACCTTCCTTCGGTCACATGTTGACAGTTACCACATCAGACTTACGACTGACTGGTAAACAACCCTTAGTGAAGGTACAGAAACATGACCTTGTGTTTAATGCAGTTTAAATGACAGAAAAGTACGACGACGCCACTGTGCCAATAATTTTTTGATGATTCTAATACTATATTTTAATTTCTAGGAAGGTTGTTTATTGTGTAATTGAATAATTTCGTATTTAATATCGTTTAACTACCTTATCTTTGCCCATATACAGGGTCTGTCACGAGGTTTTCCCCCGGTTTATGGAGGTGATTCCTGGTATTATTTGGAACAAAAAGTGTAAATACAGTAATGTGGTGACAGTCATAAATAAGGAGTTACAACAAATTTTCGAAACACGCCATGGTGTATGTAGCGCTAGACAGTTTGTGCAGGACTAACGATGTGTGGGGGAGGATTTAACATTTCACATTCCAAGGTATGGAGAATTCTTCATGAGAACGGACTGTATCCTTTTTATGTGCAAAAATTGCAGCATTTAGAACCACATGATCATGGCAACCGTTTGCCTGCCAGATCCCCAGATTTAACACCCTAGAATTCTGCATCTGGGGGTGAATGAAAGACATCGTGTAACAGATTAGGGTGCAAACACGAGAAGAGTTGATTCAACGCATTCTCCATGCCGCAGCGACAATAAGGAACGAAGATTTGAAATTACGAAATGCTACACGCGCGGTTCACACCCGTGCGAATCTTTGCCTTCAGATGCAGGAAGGAAATTTTGAACATTTGCTTTAAGTCCTCTCTACACACATCCACGGTATAAAATGAAACACTTGTTTGTATTCCAACTATGATTTCCATTTTTGTCAGTGACATCCTCAAATAAAAAGTTTTTTCTGTTTTTCTCCGAATTGCTGTAACTTCTTAATTATGAATGTCGCCCCATTACTGTATTTACATTTTTTGTTCCAAATAACACCAGGAATCACCTCAATAAACCGGGGGATAACCTCACGAAACACTCTGTATAGATTGTATTTTCAGTTGTCTTAACTTGAACCCAGAAATACAACAAAATGGGGTGTGCTAATAGTTTTTGGAGCCAGTGTATAATAGTTTAATTGTATTTAATATTAAGAAGTAGTGTTTTAAGACCGTGCAGTCAGGTGACTATAAATTAATCATAAAAAATAATTTTATGGGAGGTTATAGTTTGCTGGTTTTTCAACAGCAAATTAATGGTTCAAAATTTGTGTGACTATGATGGTGCAACAAAGAATGTCAGAGGGAACTATGACTATTTGGTTGTGTTTTATGCCTGAAAATACGTTCGCAAGCACGCTGGCCTCATGACGTCAGCGTCGACGCCTTGTGGACAGAGGGGTTCTTGAAGCTGGTTGCCGATGTGCAGACTATGCAGATGCGCTTCCGTTAGCTCTTAATTACGGGAAGGTCATAAAGTGCTAAAAATAATCGGTTTACAGAAGAGAATGGAAGTACCGCTCCTCTACAGGAGTGTGAGGAAGCTAGACATAGATAAGTGTATCAGCTAAATCTAACAAAGTTTCTTGTTATTCTTCATCTTCTTTCAAATCAAGGATTGCTCAGATATGTCCCGTTCCATAATTAACTAAGAAACCTTTCCATCTAGTTTTGAGCGAGCGCAATTGAGGGGTGCTCTGGAATAACAAGGTATGTTTAAGAAGTGGGTTGTTGACAATAAGTAAAAGTAACATTGTATTCATTAACAAAGAAAGGCCTTTGCAAATCTGCGTTTTTTAATTACTATTATTGATAGTTTATATGTGTAAGTTTCATTTATTATTCGTCAAAATGTCGTTATTGAATTTCTTATTTTGATACATTAACAGTAAAGTACTTCGACTTGCCTTGTTATTGCAGTCAGACGATACAACTTGCCTTGTTATTGCAGTCATACGATATAACTTGCCTTGTTTTTGCAGTCATACGATACAACTTGCCTTATTATTGCAGTCATACGATACAACTTGCTTTGTTTTTACAGTCATAAGATAAACTTGCCTTGTTATTCCAGTAATACGATACAACTTGCCTTGTTTTTACAGTCATACGATACAACTTGCCTTGTTATTGTAGTCATACGATACAACTTGCCTTGTTTTGCATTTATATGATATAACTTTCCTTGTTATTGCAGTCATACGATACAACTTGCCTTGTTATTGCAGTCATACGATATAACTTGCCTTGTTATTCAGTCATACGATACAACTTGCCTTGTTTTTGCAGTCATACGATACAACTTGCCTTGTTACTGCAGACATAAGATACAACTTGCCTTGTTTTTGCAGTCATACGATACAACTTGCCTTTGTTGTTACAGTCATAAGATAAACTTGCCTTGTTTTGCAGTAATACGATACAACTTGCCTTGTTATTGCAGTCATACGATACAACTTGCCTTGTTTTGTAGTCATACGATACAACTTGCCTTGTTATTGCATTTATATGATATAACTTTCCTTGTTATTGCAGTCATACGATACAACTTGCCTTGTTATTGCAGTCATACGATATAACTTGCCTTGTTTTTGCAGTCATACGATACAACTTGCCTTGTTATTGCAAGTCATACGATACAACTTGCCTTGTTACTGCAGACATAAGATACAACTTGCCTTGTTATTGCAGTCATAAGATACAACTTGCCTTGTTATTACAGACATAAGATAAACTTGCCTTGTTATTGCAGTAATAAGATACAACTTGCCTTGTTATTGCAGTCATAAGATACAACTTGCCTTGTTATTGCAGTCATACGATACAACTTGCCTTGTTGTTGCAGTTATATGATATAACTTGCCTTGTTACTGCAGTCATACGATACAACTTGCCTTGTTATTGCAGTCATACGATATAACTTGCCTTGTTATTGCAGTCATACGATACAACTTGCCTTGTTATTAAATCATACGATACAACTTGCCTTGTTATTTCATATGATAGAACTTTGCAGATTCTTTCTAAGTTGCAGAATGATACAACTTGCCTTATTATTGAACATAAAATAATTTAAGAGTTGAACTTTATTTTCAGAACACAAGTCAAATATACAATACATGATATAAGAAAATACAACTTGTGTATTTTCTTGCACATCCTAATACTTTTATGTAGTCAAAAAATGATAAAAATCTTGCCTTGTTAATGGCGTCATATGAGTATTGTTACATTATTGCTTGTTTTCTTCACATTGATTTGATCACTTTACGAAGAAATATTTTATATCATCAGTCAGTATTCCAGCTCGGATTCATAACATTCAGAATCAAGTGCTTTTGACCTTGTTACAGCTCAAAAGCGTCTGATAAACTTGCCTTCAGTGACGTCTGAAGTTTGCACGATACAAGCTTGCCTTGTTATTAACAAAACTCGATATAGATTATAATCTTGTCTTGTTTTCATACTCGCCACCTAGTGATGGAACTACAAGATAAGTGCCTTGTTTATATTTATAATTAGCGACTATACGATATGCGTAACTTGCCTTGTTATTGCAGAACACCCCTAAACTCTTCGTCCTTGTTATTACAGTGAAGAGCTTGACGTTGGTATTCTGTCTATATCATGTTGCCAATTAAATTGATAATATTTTTGTCATTCAATATATTGGTGTTTAAGGGAAGATGGTGCTTGAATGATTTCACGAGGGCTGCATCTGATACAATCCTTGCACTTGGACCGTTTAGCCCTATATTCATAATCATTTAAGTCCGACGGATGCACAGTGTTATTGCGATTCTAACGATACAAAATCTAATATTGATAAATTCCTTTCGAATCGTTGAAAATAGCAAAATGAAGGATAAATTTGTATGACATTTGATGAAATATTTGTATTTATTATTTTAATATAGAATGCCTGTTTATTAAAAAAATAATCGTACAAAATTGCATACAACTAATGCAAATAAAAAATTAAAGTACAATAAATGGAAATTATTTTGCTAATATGAAGAGAAAAGTAATATATGTAGTAAATTTTATGACTCGTGTTTAGAAATCTGAAGCGTCTGTTGTATCTCCAGAAGTCATACGGATTGCCTTGTTAATGAAGTCCTCATCTTGGGGTTGCACAACAGTGCTGTTATTGGCACTGGTAGGTACAACTTACCTTGTTAGCAGTTTAATTACCTCAAATTACAACATTTTGATTTTCTTGTTATTTGCATGTCATTGATCTGGGATATTGTTAATGCAGAAGATACGATACAACATGTGTAGGACATCTAAGTTTCTCTCACGAGGACACTTCCTTGTTAACCTGCAAATGGTTGTGTTTTGCCTCTTGAGCATCTTCAGATAACATCCCACTTATCGCAGTTTCTGCAATTTTTCCTACATTTATAACTTTATGCACGCTGGATGGCATTAATGCATGGATATATCTATTGTACATATAAATGGGCTGTATCATTGGTCTACTTCTCAAATGCCTCAATATACTGTATTGTTGAATATCACATGAAATGGTGCATAAAATTACAGAAAATATGTTAATGAGGTCATACTAATGCCTTGCCTTGTTATTGCAGTCATACGATAATTTGTTGGTTTTCAAACACCAACGTGCTATATTGCAATCATTTGATGTCCCAGGGTCACTAAGAAGACCTAATTGAGAGCGAAGAATCTAGAAATAAGCTCCTGTCTTCAGCTTCAAAATATCTTTGTTAATGCCTCTGACCTGCCAAGAACAATGATTTTTAGAAAATAATCATTTTACGGTGACACTGCATCCAACGTCTGTTAAAATTACTTGAATATTTTCCAAAATATTATGAATGCACTTCTCACTATTAGAATCACTTGTTACTGCAATACATAATTTGTTCAAAACATATCTGCCTTAGTTCATCAAGTCGCAACTTTTATTGTTATTGGAAATAGATCACGGCGCGAAATCACCGGTAGCGGTTCCGAGTATGAAAAAATTAACCTTGTTATGCAGAGCGGTAATACAGATACAGTCTTAAAGCACACTTGTACATTCTGACATAAAAATAAATCTGACTCTGTTGTTCCTAGTCATAAGTCAACTTTACCTTGTTGTTGAGAAATAGTTTTAAAAAATCCTTAACATTGCAGTTTCTAAAAACTTCAAAGTTATTATGAACATAAAATTTATATAATAATTATCTACCAACCTTGTTCTTCATTTTCCATTTCAGAATCACAAAATGTTTCCTCCCAGATCACAGAAAACAAGCGATACAACTATTTCAGCGTGGCTTATTAAAACTGGTTACGGAGGGGAATCCCCGTCACATCATTGCGTCCGTATGTTTAGTGTCATACTTCTTTCTCACCATTCTTGATTCATTTATAACGATAGGACACGCATAAAAATGAGAACATGTGAAAATTGATTTTGTTCCGGTCATAGAATCGCAACTTCCCTTGTTATGGCCCGTTCAACCCGACGCTGACAGGCGGTCCATCCTTCCTGGGCCCTGTTGTTCGACTATTGGCGAGCTCGATACAACCCTTGAAGCTAGTATCGGAAACCCGTACATACCCCGATACAACCCACCCTAATTTTATTATTACAGATCATAGATAAAATGAGCCTTGTTAATGAAATTAAAAAGTGAAACTGATATCCCTAAAAACCCTCTGCAACTTTGTTTTGTCTGCATTCCACTCACACCTACGGAGATCGACCCTGGAAGGCCTTGTTAGCCACTGAGATGAACAACGATCGAGAAAGCGAACTTGCCAGCGCCCGCAAAGCCAAAACCCGATACAATGTTGCCTTGTTATTGCAGTCAATACGATACAACTTGCAGAGATTGTTCACTCCCGAAGTCCCGAACATCAAGATAAACTTGCCTTGTTTATTGCAACTTTTATCCACTTTGACAACTGTGCCTTCGTTAGTTCAGAGTCGACAAATCAAAAACAAGTTTTGCCTTGTTATTTCCAAATAAATTACAAAAAGAACAGAGTTCTGGTTCATAACCACGACAATTAGAAATGAGTCAGTATTCAGGACTATATCACAGTCTTTCAGTTCATTATAATAGATACAATGTACCTTGTTAATTGCAGTCATAGTTATACAATTTCTAAAGCAGTTTATTTATTTATTTATTTATTTATTTATTTATTTATTTATTTATTTATTTATTTATTTATTTATTTATTTATTTATTTATTTATTTATTTATTTATTTATTTATTTATTTATTATTTTGCTAATAATCAACATAAAATATAATATGCCTTGTTATTCGCAGACAAAGATAGAACTCGTGCTCTTGTTATTGCAGTTCCTAATACAATTTGCCAATTTGTCTTATGTCTACTGTGCAATTATAGTATATAAATTTAAATTTACAATTTTTCAATTTTTATAAAATCCATACATAACTTTTTAAATTTAATACTAGAACTATTAGAATGGACAAGATTAGGATATTTAAATATAAATTTGTTATATATTCTTGGGCCTAAATTACTACTATGATTAAATACTGTAAAGTGTTGCATTTTGGTTCAAACAATCTTAAAGAATTCATACCTTTTGTTTCATAACTATGAGAATACAATTCAAAATTATTTCCATTTTAATTTTTATTAATACAATATAATAAATTTGTCTTACGTTAAGTACAGTAAAGTCTAGAAACAAATTTTGAGATGGAAAATCAATAGGTTTATGAAGACATATTTTAATTATTTTCTTCTGTAATAAATAAAGCCCTTAAAACGTTTGTTTTGTCTCCATCCTAAATTCCATACATAATTACGGAGAAATAAAGTTAAATATATTGTACGTAATAAATTTATTGACAAGTAATTCCCCAATAAAACAAAATAATATAATATTTTACGTAATTTATTACAAAGGTAATTAATGTGTTGGTTCCATTTTAAATGATTATCGAAAATTATGCCTAAATACTTAACAGAGGACTTTTTAATAATCGGACATTTCACTGTATAAGACAACAATCAGTTATGTAGTTTTATACGTAAAGACTGTAGGAGGTTTGTTTTTTTCAGACAATGAGAATGGAATAATTATGGTTTTATCTCAATACGAATCAAAGAGCTCCGAATCGCCACAGTTAAATAACTAAAAAATGGCAATTTTTTAGTTGTCGCACTTTTTAACTGGACGATCGATATGTATAAACAATCAAGTAGCCTATTTGAAACATCTCTACGCTGCGATTCGCGAAACAGTCGTCCTCTAGCGTATCCAATGAGAAGCGAGCACTGCAGTTCTGCCAATATTCACCACAGATAATGTCTTCCATACCATCTACAGTGAATAAAGAGGAGTATTTTCCCTGGAGCAAAAGGTCATTGAATGTTTGTGTGAATAAAGACTAGTATTTTACCAGGATTGTGACAAGCTTAGAGTAGGTTAAATGAGGGGATAGTTATGTGACAGGAGGAGAGATTTCCTTCCATCCATAGCTTTTCAAATGTTTGTGTCATTACTTCTACGACTTCCGTTGAGACCCAGAGAACATGATAGAATGTGTTTTTCGTAGTCAATCAAAGCACTTTTAAGAGATGAGGAGGTCCGTTTCAAATCGTATTAAGTCCACCCTCGGACGAAATTGAGTTTTACATGATTTCGTATATAGTTCTGAACATGCTCTGTCATGCTGTGAAGTGTGTTTGGGTCTAACTGTATTAAATCACCTTCAAAAGAATGCATGAAACTGAGTGTTCGTGGCAAACCGTATTATGTCCACATATTTGTCCGCGTCAAAGCGTATTCTGTCCAAAACCAATAAATATTTTTCATTGTAAGGTTCCGTGTAATGTTTCCTGCACTGAGAAAAACTAGCGCCAATTTACAGCATTGACTTACTGTCGAACTTTGTATCAGTAGAGTGCCGCTGTAGTCCAGTTGTGCATGTGATATCGGGGGGAAATAGAGAGAGAAGTGCCTATAGGTGAGAATAGCAGAGGAAGCAGGAAAAGAATGAAGAAGAAAACAGCACGACAGCAACAAAATGAACTTCGTTATAACATTTTTACTATATTTTTAATTAATAGGTGTCAGGATACATGTTTTCATTTAAAAACTGTTTCCTACAATTCTTTTTCAATCAGCAGAAATATTGGACAAATCGCAATGTAGCGAACGCCAGACAGTGAGGGGTAAAGGAAGTTATCCCCACCCACATTAATGAAATTACTTTTGTGATTCATTTACGACACAACACTTACTTTGCCTAATTTTTACAAGTATTGAGAAATTTTTTTATGTCAAATATTGGTTGCTTTTTCTTTTTATGTTCACAAGTATTGAGGAAGAAATTATTTTTTCTTTTTAATGTCAGACCGTATTATGTCCATGATGAAGGGTAGTTGGATTTCGGAATTTATTCTGCTTTACACTTTTCGCTATATTTTGACCAATAGATTTGCCCCAATTCCGTCCCTAGCAAATGACATACAGTGAGCATGATCTGAGGAAAGGTCGTCTTCCCAGCAAAATTCAAGAACAAGAATTATAAAGATCACTGGTCATTAATGCATCTTCCTGAAATCCTTTGTTTCAAATAAATGAAGAGCACCATTCATGAGGAATACACCATGTTAAACGCCATTACATAATAACATTACCTTTGAAAATTGATTTCAATAATTGTTCCTTTTAAAATTATAAATGTAATTTTTGATTTCAACATCGGAATTAAAACTTATCTTGTTTTCATCATCCCTATTAAAACTTTTGTAACACTTGTTTATAATTTATGTTATAGCTTTATATGATATTATGATGAATTTTCAATACAAGATTTATTGAAAATCATCTGTCAAGTGACGTATTGAGGAAGAAATTAACTTTTTAAAAATGAAACTTTTATGTTCCACAGAGTTCATTGAACATTCCATAGTTGGCAACCTGATAACAAGAAAACAGCTAAACATAACACACTATGTCGCGTAATATTTGTAATTTAGATATTTAATATATTTGAAGACAGTTGACAGTCAATGATGTAAAATCTGATTTGAAATATAATTTATTTTGATTTTCTCTAGATAAATTAAGTGATAAATTAAGTTCTTCCAGTAATTACCAATTTCAGTATTTTGTTTTATCTCCTATAGTTGGCACAAAAACAATTTTTCTTCTCTTCTGAAAAAATTACATCAGTAGACTTAATATGGTTTCGAACAGATCTCTTCAGATGTTCTTCCTAGTTCGCTTACAATTATTATTCTATACGTCTGCAGAAACTGTAGTATTTGGGGCTAGTGGGTCACAAACTTTCCTGTACGAAGGATCTTTGTCAAAAGAATCAAGGTAACCTACCACATTTATTTTATGCTTGGATTTTGCCTTCCTTAATTACGGTGTAAGAACATTTTCCAGTAATCTATTCACGTTTGATAAATTGATTTGCAAATCGTCTTCTGAATATGTCAATAATACCAGGTGGTTTGCAAACAAAATGAATGTAGTTTCACAATCTTAATTATCCAAAAACAATAAAATTTTTTTCTACCGCTTCCGAAAACAAATCAAATAATTATGTCTGACGTTGCAGTCAAAGAAACAGACTTTTAATTCCATGTTTGTATGAGAAAGCACCCTTCATCTCCAATGTACAGTATTTTGATGTGGTCATATTACGTTAAGGCATTTCTTTTATATTATAATTAAGTTATTTTCCTAGTAGTATTCCCCTAATTGCGATATGCGTCGGAAAGGAAAATATTACGTGCCATAGGTTGGAGAGCCGAGCGCTGCTATTCACAAACGAAATCTGAAATTCGCCCCGGAAAAAATTAAGTTGCTACAGGACTGATCGGAAAGAAAGATAATGCTGGAAATTGTGCACATTTCGGGTAAAACAATTTTAGATAAAGATCTTCATGCTCAGAACCAACGTCTATGAGATTCCATTTCACATTAGACGCTTAATCTGTGCGGAGTAGAAGTTTCTTTTTGGCTTCTGTCTGTCTAAAATGCGGTTATCTCAAACCTAACACAGAAACAAACTATTATTCACGTTATGTGTTTCGTAATTATGAATTTTTTGTAAATATGTATGTTATACAGATTGGAATGTGTTCTATGGCAGTAACGTCGTGGCGTAAATCCTTAAGTTTAAATGAACAGAAATTTCCTTTGCCATTTTGCGTTATTTCTTTTAATTTAGTGGGAAATCGACTCATTTTTTAGAAAAATTCCAACATTCCAGTCAATTCAGTAGCATTTGCACCACTTGTCAGCAGCAGTAAAAAAATAATGTAATTAAAACATTCCCTCTGCATTTCCGCTTGCAAAATGCTCTAGGATTTTCTAAAAATCCTGCGGCCTTTCACTGAGTTAAGCTGTTTATGTACATATCGATAAACGTTGCCGAACATTCATTACAAAAGTGATTTATTAGTAATTAAAATTTAAACAGTTAGTATATAAATCAACAGAACTTTTGTTTGTCATTTTGAAGGTTATTTCTTTTATTGTCTGTAAATCGACTCATATTTTAGAAAAATTCCAACATCGTAGTCAATATCTAGGATGCATTTTATCTAACAACGTTGCCGCTTCATGACTGTAAAGTCATTAAACTGCGGTATTAACGTAGTTAAACAGTAAACTTGACAGAAATATTGTGCAAAATATTTGTTGGAACCAAGAACTCTAATATAAAATGTTTATAACACTAATTTTTACATCTAAATATGTTTAAAATACAATGAAATATTCAATTATTGCAGAATGATGGATGTCATTTGGAATAAATTTTGGAAGAAGCAATTGAAAGTTTGAAATTCTTAGCGCTCAAACTGGTGGAGGATTTTCTTTCATTATTGGACAATGACTATCAGTTTAATGACATATAACTATCTATGAACATTCTATATGTCTTAAGCTATACTGAAATTCTTTTCATTTTCGAAGCAGTGACATCCATCATCATGCAGGTGACTCTTCATATTCATTTTTATCACGCAAATTTATCTCGAAATTTAAACTTGGTTGGATATTTTCACTCACACTGTGCGGTTTCGTCCTTAAAAGACTTTATTGAACACCTTGGTATACTACTTTGTTTTTATCAATTAAAACAAAGAAATATTGATTTAAAAACTGGCAATTAGGTAAGAAATTCAAAACTTTTTATTTTTCGAAACTTGTTAAATGGACTTGAATGGTTATTGATCTCACAATCAATTAAGTTCTTAAAACCAAAATCAACCTTATAAATTAAACTGGAATCTTTATTTATTTTTTATTTTAGTAGGAATTATTTTACTTTATCAACATCTTTGGTTGATAGCGTCTAATGAGATGAAGGTGATAATGCCGGTTAAATTCTTAGAAACCAAAATCAGACTTGTATAAAGGAAACTTTAGCAAATCACTAACTTTAAAGGACGTTTCTGCAAATAAAGGCCTACATAACTATTTATAGAACCGTTAATGGTTAATGAATCATTCAATACGTTCTTACAAACCAGCAACAGTTTTACGATATTAATATTCCAAATTTTCCTTTGTTTCGTTCTTTAATTGTGTGATAAACTTACATGCACTGATACTGAATTGAATGCTTTAACCTCTATGTAAATATAAAATATGTGTATTATTCCATTACACGATTAAGATATTAAGGAATGGAACATCAAAATATTGAAATTAGCTTTTTACGAAAGACACCATTGAATTAGACGCAACTTGGAAACACCAGAAGCTGTAGCAGTGGCGGCACGTCTCTATCACCTGCATACTCATATCTGCACGATGCACAGTTATCGATTCGGTCGCAGCACCCCCGCTCTCCATGCGTGAACAGAGGTTGAATATTGTGAGGAGAGAAATGAAGGGTGAAACCACTTTGTGGCACGGGGTGACGAGAGGGCATTAATTTCTAATTGAACCCTGGTCAATGACCATAACATGGTTTCCTTCAGGTACGACGGACTCATGGAGGACTGCACGTAAAAGAAGATTATGCCCATGACCTGCATTGTAAGTAATTTGTCACTGCTCATTACTCTTTACAGTTGATAGAGATTCATGCAAGAGACCTGGACTAACCTTAATGCAAGCATTAGTCAAGATGTGATTTTTAAATCGAATTTTGTTCCTACCACAGCCTATTCCACATAAAACATGAAATGGTAAGCAATCAAACGGTTCTGTGGCAGGAAACTGTCAGATATGCAATCAGCCTGCCCCGATGATAACGAATCAGACTGTGAATTAAACAAATTTGATCTACAGTTACCTGAACACAATATCACGAAGGCAGACACAGTACAACAGAGACAGATCAGAGCTGTAGTTGTCTCCATACAGTACCACGGAGAATGTCCTGATCTGACGTCTGACCGCTGTGCAACGGAGGCAAGATAAGATCTCCGGTTGTGTGAGCACAGTACCACAGAGAGAAATCTGAATTGCGGTTTTCTGAACACAATACCACAGGGACAGACACGACCTGCAGTTAGCTGAACACGATACCATAGACAAACATGATTTGCTGTTGCTTGAACACAGTACAACGGAGACAGACATGATCTGCGGTTGTCTGAATGCAGTATAACAGAGAATAATTTAATAATAATTTATTTATTTAATCTGGCAGAGCTCAGGCTAGTAGGCCTTCTCTTCCGCCCAGCCAGACTCTAATTCTAATTGAATACATTTGCTTACATAGTTATTACATTAATATCTAGATCATAAAACAACATGAAAATAAATAATGAAAATTGGATAACTAATGTTAGTGTGACAATGATAAACATTGGTAAGAAATAGTTATAATAATAATAATAATAATAATAATATTATATTATTATTAATTATTATTATTTAGATATTTATCTATATATATATAATTATTAAACACTGAGAAACCTGAAACAGCTATTATTGTTAACAAGAATTGTTAGAAAAATATCTCGTTAGCCTATTCTTAAATTGGTTTGATGTCTGACAGTCCCTCACATTACTCGGTAGGGAATTCCAAAGTCGAGGAACAGCCACAGTGAAAGAAGATGAATATGAGGATGTTCGGTGGGAGGGAATGGATAATACTGAGGAGTGTTGTGATCGTGTGTCTAGGTTATGTTGGGTGGATAAATTTTGAAAACGAGACGAAAGATAGACAGGAGTGGAGAAATGCAATATGTGAAAGAGAAGGGAAAGACAGTGGATTTTACTACGATCTTCTAGACGGAGCCAGGACAACATTTCGAGGGATGGTGTTACGTGATCAGCCCGGCGAATATTGCAGACGAAACGGACGCACATATTATGAACACGTTGTAGTCTCTGCACCGAAGTAACGCTTAGGTCAGTAAGCAGAATATCACAGTAATCGAAGTGGGGCATCACGAGTGTTTGCACTAACATTTTTTTCATGGAAAAGGGTAGATGGAATTGATCAGAAATTATCTGAACATATACCACGGAAACAGACTCCATTTGCTGTTGTCTGAACACAGGACCACGGAGATAGACAAGATATGAGCCGTTCAGAGCAAAAGTGGTGTAAGTCAAAATTTGGTAATGAGGTTTAAAGTAAAAATTCTGTAAAATACAGCGAAAAGTAGCATTTAATATGGCCTTCTTGCTATCCACTGACTACTAATAGTTTAAATAAATTGAATATTAATTGCTACTTTGCGCTGTATTTTACAGAATGTTTACTTTAACCCTCATTACCCATTTTTGACTTACACCACTTCTGCTCTGAACGCCTCATATGTTGTTGTATGAACGCAGTACGACGGAGACAGACACGATCTGCTGTTGTCTACAAAGTATAACGGAGACAGACGCGATTTGCGGTTGCCTGAACAAAGTAACACGAACACGTACACGATCTGCGGTTGTCTGAACACTGTGCAATGGAGACAGACATGATCTACTGTTATACGTTATATGACCATAGTGTTACTGAGACAGGCACGAACTGCTGTTGTCTGAATACAGTACCATGGAGAAGACATGATTTACAGTTATCTGAACACAATACTCGTAAAATGGAGACAGGCATGACCTGAGGTTGTCTAAGCATAGTACAATGAAGACAGACATGACTGGTGTTGTATGGACACAGTACAATCACAGTAGTCTAATACATACAGTCACGCAACTTCAACACTTTTTCTGCCAACATTCGCAGCACTAGCGCCCAAGCGGTAGGCAAGGCACTGGTCGTAGGGTTGATACAGTCTCGTTCAGCCAGCACGTGCTTTAAAGGGATGCGAGATGTTATAATAACGTTTTAATCATGCGTCGGAATAAAGGCAATGTGTGTAATGACGAAAATTGCAGTAACAACAAGTTTAAATCTCCGAATTTGTCGTTCTTCAGATTCCCTAAAGACCAAGAGAAAATCATAACTCATTCATAACCAATAATCCACGTTGTAGGTAGCCTACGTATTGTGTTCTATAAAACATTTATTAGTTAGATCAGTTACCTATTTGTATGTCAGGAAGGAGAGTTTAAATAAAAACAAAGTAAATACCTGTACAGTATATTATTTTTTTGCAGAGATCATATGTGTAAATGTGTAACCATTCCGATTTTGGATAATGTGTCTACAGTTTTTAATGCAAGTAATTCCATAATTTTTGTATTCGTGTTTTTTCTTTATATTTTTCAAAAGTTGAATGTTATATTGAATTCAAGTAGGGATCATGGTGTTAATTTTTCAAGAATTCATAGAGTATTGTAATCCTTTTGCAAAATATTCACTTCTTGAATAAATCCAGACTGTGTCGATAAATTTCTGATGTGTTGGTGTAGATTCATGTGGCAGACGTATTAAGTTCTCAAGAGCCTTTTTAAATTTAATATAAAAAGCAATCTTTTCTGTAATAACTTGCATGACTTATTGCTGTTGATTTTACATTCCCAGTGATTATTTGAGCCGTTCAGAGCAGAAATGGTGTAAGTTAAAATTAGGTAATGAGGTTTAAAGTAAAAATTCTGTAAAATACAGCGCAAAGTTGCAATTAATATCTCATTCGTGCCATTCACTGACTACTAATACTTTAAATAAATTCAATATTAACCGCTACTTTGCGCTGTATTTTAAAGAATGTTTACTTTAACTCTCATTACCCATTTTTGACTTACAACACTTCTGCTCTGAAAATAAAATTAGGCGTACATTTTCTGAGTTAATTGAAGTTACAAATTTTTTCAACAAAATTGTGTGTTCATTTATTTGTTCTCACCTACGTCATATTAACAGTAAGTGCATGTAAATTACGTATTATATAGGTAGGATAAGTTAAAATTAAGCTCATGTGTGAAAACTGGAAGTGTAATGTAAAATGCGGTAAACTTGCCATAAAAATTTAAACCATAATATCAGCACTATTTGTGACTCAAAATAATAAAGGAAATACCGGTTCTTAAGAAATGAAAAATAATGAACTCCATAAATCAATGTCTGTCATATTAAGGTTTAATTCTTCCCCGTTTTTATTTTCAAGTTTACCTCAGCGGCCGAGTTTACCGCAATTTGCGGTATGGAAAATAGTTAATTTCTCAGGAAATAGGGAGAGAAGTTCACCACGCGATGTACCCTACGAGATATGCCCTACAATTTTGAAGCTACTAATTTTGACTCTTCTCACAGGAAATATAGAGTTCTAATTATTCATAAATATATTTAGGAATGAACTGAATTAACCATCCACGCAGAATAATTATATTATTTCAAACCATGGTACTTGATCAGGGCCATGATTCAGTTGTAAGGAGCAAAAATAATTATGTTTATCCCCAGCTTGTGGATTAACTGCGAGTGAAATTCTTAGGTTTCGTGTATTAACTTCTGCCAAGTCTAGGATTCTAAAGTAAAATTAATCAGAACCATATACACTTACTGTATAGCATAAAAATGTAAAATAAATTACGCAAAACCCCTTTTTCTGATGTGTTATCGTATGCCGTGTGCACACTTTTAACTTGCCTGCCGCTAGAGGGCTACTGTCGCGCCAGCTGTCAAATGTTGGCATATTTTATACGTATGAGTTGCGTGACTGTATGTATTAGACTGTGGTACAATGGAGACAGACCCGATTTGTGATTGTCTGAACACAGTGCCATGAAGACAGACACGATCTGCGGTTGCCAGGACAAAGTGCAGTTGAAACAAATGCGATCTGCTATTGTGTGAACACAATATCAAGGAGAAGTCTTGCGGTTGTCTGAACATTGTACAACGGAGACAGACACGATCTACGGTTGTATGAACACAATAAAACGGAGACAGATCCATCTGCTCTTGTCTGAACGTGGTACCACGGAGAAAGATAAGGACTTCGATTGTCAGAATCCAGTACTACACACACAGTGACCCTACATGAAATTATTTGAACCATGGGCACAGAAACAAACTGACTCTGCGATCCTCCTTACTCTATTTTATGGACACAATTCAAGACCCAATGCCACATTGTAGAATGAGATATGGAATCAGTTGTAATGTGTTTTTGTCCGTTTCCGGTTGTTGTAAGCCGGTGGGGTTAATTCATCCCGGTGCTTTACAAGGGATATATATCATCCGCGAATTTGACGTACAATTGAGGTGAAGATTTCCTTCTTTGAGTGGTATCGAGTTAATGCAAAGCGAGTGGCGCAGCGGAGCGTAAGGATACAAGTGCTTGCGTGACACCGTGGATCGTCGGAATGTTCTGAGAACCTGCTGAACCGAACACCTACCTCTAGCATCTGCAATACAGGATGTAAGTAATAGCATGCATTGCTTTTAAATAGTAACAGATTTCCCTTTGATAGCTTTAATAACTCATTACATTCAACGGTTACAGAATAAATTGCACATCGTATGCGTCCATTCTACCTTCCGCTACCGTGGATAACATTTACATACCTTTGCCCACAATCCCGTCCGACAAGTGATGAATCCCATTCTTTGATATTATAATTTTGTGTACGTGTGGCTCTTTAGAGTTTTACTAATATTTAAAGAAATTGGCACTCAAAAGACATTGTTTTTAAGGATACACTGAGGTGAAATTTTGTCAATTTTGGTGGAAAATTTTAATTTTTCGTTTTTCAACATTAAAATATTTTGTGTGTTTCAAAGAACCTTACCACAAGGTTTGATTCACATAGGCTCCTTCAGTTGGCCGTCAATTTACAAGATGGCACGCTCTGTGTGGACCTTTAAACCACCTCTCCTTTCTAAATGTTCCTTTCTATCTTCCTTACTACACATTGAGCGTATTCCGAATCTCAGCGCTGAGCAATCTGATGGCATCACGGTGTTCCGAATTTCACCGATGGAGTCACTGATGCTCCACCGGTGTCGCACCGGTGCCATCAGCTTGCAGAGGTGGTGGCAGTCTCCATCAGCCGCCATCAGTGAATCTGATTGGTTCTTGTATAGGGCGGGAATTAGCAGACGAATGACATCGTGCACTGTTGTGTCATGGCGGTGTATTCTGCTTTGGTTCTGCTGCATTGCTTGTATTGAGCACAACGTAAAAACAATATGTTAATGGCTTATGAGCGAACATGTCAACGGACCAGTTATTACTACCGGTTCAAGAAATAAATTGTTTATGCTCTATTTTCTTTGAACGTGATTGCAGTATGGAAATTTCGAAAAATTCTGCTAGCGTAGCACAGACAACAACTCATACAGTCGCCATGACAGCCATCGATCCTTCCAGCAGTTTTGTTCCTATTTCGCTGCAACGTGACGTCATTGTTGTCCACCGATCCGGTGAGATTCGGAATACGCTGATTGCTTTACTCAAAATTCCATTCCACATTTTGTACTATGTGCATCATTTTTTCTGAGTATTCTTAAAAGTGTGCCCAACAGAACTTACTATCAGGATTTTCTTTGAACTTCAAGATTTTTGGGGGACTCTTTATCTGCTATTCATTGTATACTACTTGTGCTATGAGTTGCTTGTTATATTCCAATATTTGGATCTGTATTTTACTTTTTTCTGTTATGGAATTATTTTCATTTTGTGTAGTGTTAAATTTGTTATCCTATTTTTTTTGTAATATATCAGTATTTTGTTCTATTCACTTTTTCTTCTATGTCACTCTTTGCGCATTTTGTGACCAGGTGGAGTGTAAGAGAAGGCTCATAGCCTTACGTCCGTCATTATAATTAAATAAATAAATACATAAATAAATGAATGAATGAGTGAATGAGTGAATGAATGAATGAATGGAATGAATGAATAAATGAATGGAATGAATGTATGAATGAATGGAATGAATGCATGAATGAATGGAATGAATGCATGAATGAATGAATGCATGAATGAATGGAATGAATGCATGAATGAATGGAATGAATTCATGAATGAATGGAATGAATGCATGAATGAATGGATGAATGCATGAATGAATGGAATGAATGGATGAATGAATGGATGAATGCATGAATGAATGGATGAATGAATGAATGAATGCATGAATGAATGGAATGAATGCATGAATGAATGCATGAATGAATGGAATGAATGCATGAATGAATGGAATGAATGCATGAATGAATGGAATGAATGCATGACTCAATGAATGAATGAATGAATGAATGGAATGAATGAATATGTAATTAAATAGGTAGATAAATAGATAGATAAATAAAATAAATAAATAATCTTTACCTGATATTTTGCTGGATTGTATAATCGTAATATACGTTACAAGAGCGGTATGTTGACGTTTTCATGGTCGAGGAAAAGATTGAAAAAGCGAAACGTAGTTGAGCTTTTTAATTTCGAGAACATGAAAACAAACATACCGCTCGTGCATCGTACATTATTTTGTGCGAAGATCGTTTATTACATACCTGAAAGACGAATTTCTAATTAGTTGCAATGAAATTTCCATGTTGGTTTCTGTTTAATGACGGCAACTTCGGAAAACCAAAATATCTTTCTTCAACATTGTTGCTATAAAATGTTTTCTGTGTTTACTATACTCCAGCAGGCCGTGATATACGTCTGTATTTTTCCCCCAGTCTATAAATGCGAACTTAAAACAAACGGTAAGGTTATGTAATGATTTATTTTTCATTTTAATATTTTAACAATATTATTTATATAACATACTGCAGTAATAATATCGGCATCTGGAATCTTGTTGATTTTTTCACGGCTTCCTTAATGTTACTTGTATCAGGAATGCAATAAGTTTCGTGGAGTAGTAGACTTTACTTAATTTTTGCAAATATTTAAAAACAATAATTAACATTGCAATTTAGGTGAAATTGCAGTGGTAAGATTCCAATTTATAATTATCACTATGTTAAACGTGTCTAAAAATAATATGTTAAAAGCCTAAATCAGTAAAATGAATGTCGCGCTTAAGCGGTAAGAAGAGGGAAATTGTTATGTGTGTTACGTTGGGAATACTGACTGTGGTATTTCACACTTACCGCGTATTGGTTCTGTGCGGAAAACAAGCAAATACGCACGATCTCGCACAAAATAATTTTTTATAGCTCTTAAGGAATGACCTGTAAAAGTAAATACCAAGTTATGTTTCACGAAGTTGGAAAGTTATGTAGAGCAAATTTTATGTAGCAATTTTGGAATAAGTAGTAATGATTTTTCAAAATAAAAATTAAATTTACAAAATGTTAATAATTCACATAATTTTGACCACATGAGATGAAACTTTGTACAAAGGCTATTTATATGTTGCATGGTATGTGTATAAATTTTTAAAGATCTAGCTCAAACGGTTAAGTAAATCCGAATTTCACCTCAGTGTATATTCTCAAACCTGTTTTTTTCTGTTTTTAAGGTACTTACTCTTTGGAGAAGAATTTGCAATTTCAATCCGATTAAAAAAACTCCATTCCCTGTGATTACTTAAAAAAAAAAAGGTTTTTCACACAAAATTAACCAGACAAATATTTGGGAGGGCAGGGATGGCATTTTTTAAAGCGAAAACTGAAATTTGTTTACTTTAGTCCTTGGCTCACAGTTTTCATGTTAAAACAAAATTTCTTTCACAGTCTTACTCCTAAAATAATACACAATAGACTGTGAAAACTTTTTCTTTCCAATTTTATCCCATTAAAGAAAAATGTAAATTATTTTTTAACTTCAAAAATAGAAATAAATATTTGAGATCTTGAAGTTTTAAATTAACTTTCTTAGTAGCTTGGCACTTTGCTACAGTACTCAGCTTCATTTTGGTACAAGAATGATGAAAATATCTCAATTCTAAGTGTACTTTATGTTAACATTAGTGTTGTGAAATGCTGTAAAACTGGACATGGAGAAAAATCATCTACATCTTGAGGGTATGAAAATTTCTAAAACCAAACACACAGCTTTCTGACTATGAAAAATAATAGTCAAACTCTACCGCCAAATTCGAATTGTTACTACACGAAAAATACATAAAACTGACAGAATCTGACGGATTGACGCTTGCAGAACTGCGCTTGTGGTTTAAAAAGAGTGCTTCCGGTCAATAAAAACTCAGCTAATTAATTAAGCAAACATCATAGAGACAAAACTGATATATTTTTGAAAACGAGAAAGTTCAAGCTTTCAGATGAAATTAAAATAAAAGAATCAAATTATTTTTGAAGGAAAATAAAAAATTAATGGTAGATGATTATCTTAAATTATAATTTAACGATTCTGTCTCAACTGCAAGGTTATTTATCTTTGGTGAAATTGGGGGATTGTATTTTGGGGAAGTGAGAACGAGATTCGCTATGGATTACCTGATATTCACCTTACAATAATTCGGGAAAAACGCCGAAAAAACTCTGCGATACATCAGGGGTACACCGTCATGTAGGAATATGTCACCCAGTTTCGGGAATTGAACTACAGTTGCGTTGATTTAAATGTTAAAATGGAACGTTTTTGTGCGAGTTGATAATTATCGTGTCTTTTATTATTCTGTGGGTTACATTTAAGCAAAAAGTGTACGAAAACAATCCACGTAAACGAAAACAATCCATGTAATCTGAAAAATGAAGATAGAAATGAAAATATTCGTGAAGTGAGTTCTGCAATAATGCACACTTGAACTTAAAGCAGTTTTTAAATAGAATTTACGCATGAAAGAAAACAGACTATGGACACTTCGATCGTCCCGCATAATAGTGGGTTGAGTTATTTTACGACGCTGTATCAACATCTAGGTTATTTAGCGTCTCAATGAAATGAAGGTGATAATGCCGGTGAAATGAGTACGGGGTCCAGCACCGGAAGTTACCCAGCATCTGCTCGTATTGGGTTGAGGGAAAACCCTGGAAAAAACCTCAACCAGGTAACTTGCCCCGAGCGGGATTCGAACCCGGTCCACCTGGTTTCGCGGCCAGACGCGCTGACCGTTACTCCACAGGTGTGGACCATTGTAGTGGGTACCATTTGATTATTTTTATTATGTAATTAAAGTAAACACGTCAATAAAGTAAGTTTTTGAAAGAGTATCATCCGAAAGGTACATCGCTTTGCCGATGACAAAACATTGCCAGATCAACATGACTGTTGGACACCCGTTACTGCATGCTTCAGGCGTTCCATAAATTGACACACGGAATACTCCTTGAGAATTGTATATCTTTAATTGCGCGAGTTTATTTTATTGCCTATCTTGATCGAGGGCGCTTAAAACACATCGACAAGCACGGAACTGTAGGGAGAAGGCACGACTGTCATAAACCGCGGATGTTTCATTGACTCTGATATCTGACGTCCGTGTTGAGGTGCATTTGTATGAGGTTCTGGGCTTCGACGGCGATTGACCGCATGTTGAATTGAATATTTAGGAAGCTTCGGATGTCCATATTGCTCAATACCTGGAAGAACCATCCCGTGTACAGTGTACATTGTGTTTGTATATCGTTCCGTTTTATGATTGGTCATACCTCTGCTGGTTTCTAATGTGGAGTCGCGTCTGATGAAGAAGCCATTAGCGATCTAGCTTTCTAATATGTATGATGTTTCCTTCTGCTGTGAGGACTCTACAAGGCACGAGGTTTTGATCATCCATGATGTCTTCTTCGTGACATAAGGTGGTTTGGAGAGTCGATGTAAATGTTTCGCTAGGCAGTCGTGCCCCATCAGCAGTCTGAAAGTGGTCATTGCAGATTTCCGTAGATATTCTGCTATAGTCTATTAGTTCTATTATTCGGTAAGACGGTCCATCTTTTGTTACCTTGTGCTTGTAAATATTGGTTCAAAAGAAAATATGTGTCTTTTTTTAACAGATTTTATAGAGGGACATCATTTTATTTTTACTAACATTTTTTAATATTAACCTGTCTATATCTTTGGATTAGAGGCCTAGAACCGGAAACACCGCTTGCTCCCCCTTCCAAGACTGGAGTTCGATGATACTGGCGTAAAATACAAATCACTTTACTAGGTATAGGAGGGAAGAAAAGTAGTTCATCCATTTACGTAAATTAGGAAATATCGCAATTTTGAGTTTGATAATTTTCATTAGCTTTTTGTTTAATCAAAGTACAGTACTGTATTAACACTTAGTGTTTTTACTCACGAATTGAGCTATGCATTCGGACTTATTAATTATGCAGTGTATATTATACTGTTACAGCACATTAGCGTACAATATGGAGAATGAAGGGAAATTTCAAATAATCATAATATGGATATTTAAACACATTTTTGAAAATGGTGGCCGTTGATTTCGATACAGGCTTCAGTTCTTTTGTGCATATTATCGCACTATAGACTATTGTACCTATTCCAATTACCAGTTTCGTCCTTCGTACGAGTAACTCATGACCTTACGTACTGTAAATTTAATCTTCACTTCTGCCCAATCTGAAAAGATAAAATTATTCAGATATGCTATCTACTGTCCGTTCAAGTGGTTTTGTTGCAGGTTCGTAGAAAGGGGGAGGAAAATCACGTGACAGTTAATTACTTAACGAGGTCCTTTTATTTAAGTTATTTTAAACAGTTGTATAATACTACGTAGACGTCCAATTCCTAACAGAAATTAATGTTCTCAGAAAAGAGCTAAGACAGCCCAGCTACTAGGCTTTACAGAGGGGCGAACAGAAGCAGGTGGGGGAAACTGGGATGCGACGTAGGCAAACGGACGACAGTACCTGTGCGAAAATATGATTCAATATTGGAAGCTCTTTCGTCACTGGTAAACGCGAATATATTTCTGGAAAGTACTATACTCACTAACTCAGTACTGCATACGCGGCCTCGGTTCTGTGTGGAGAACGGTTTGAAGTTTAGTAGTAGAGGGGTGGGAGTGAAGTACATTCAAAAACTCAGATACAATAGAAATTGAAGTAAAAATAAAATAATGTCCCTGTATATTTAAATGTATGAAATACATTAAAGGTGATATGTTACAGTTGTATGAACACTAATAAGTGCAATAAGTTTATTGAAGATGTTAGTCACACGTTTCGGAGATGCTTCTCCATCTTCAGTGACTAATTACAACGACGATGGAGAAGCATCTCCTTAAAGGAGACTGAAGCCAAACATGTTCGACTAACATCTTCAATAAACTTATTGTACTTATTAGTGTTCATACAACTGTAACACATCACCTGTAATGTATTTCATCAAATCAATGAACACTGTATTATTGACCTAACATGTGTGTTTTATCATTAAATATGTAAATGTATACTTGGATGTGGGTTTTAGCGATATATTAGGAAACATTTTTGCAAAAGTTCAGCGGTTTCGTTCCCTGGAATGCCGCAATGACAAACAATACATTGGATAACTTATTTTTGGTTTAGTTCCTAGAGTTGGATGACAAAGTTATTTATATGCTGCATTGAGGTTTAATAAGGATGTTTAGCTATGACCTGAATGGCTGCTTTGGAATCCGAAATAATAACTGCATTTTTAAACGTTTCATTTCTGAACACAAGGTTTTGCAGAGCATTCCTTATGTAGGTAATGGTAAGATTTCGCCATCAAAATTAGTACCGGTATTAAATTTTGTCTTTACTAAGATTTCTGATTTTACAGAACTCATCCGGTTCCTCTCGACAATTCAGAGATTCGTTAAAAAAACTCGCTCCACATGAGCATTGCTAATTTGAAGAACATGTGTGTGTTGAGCAATTTTCTTTAACTTTGGCATGCTACGTGTCTTAAAAACAGTGTCCCAGCGTTCTTGAGGAATTGAAAGATCTTTCAGAATCGGAATCATCTCTTTCAATAGACTATACTCTTGGTACAATGCAGTTCTATATTAACATGCAATATATTCACAATTTCAGTAAGGACACTAAATGTGAAATTATCATTAAGCCTTAGAAAAGTGATTTTCTTAAGAAGTGAAGAATAGTACTCAAACTATTTTTGCAAATAGTCAGTGGTCCTCTGATACACATTCAGTGCTTCCTTCTTAAAGAGATACACATCAGAATCACTCAAGTTATTCAAGTGTTGATTTCAATTTACTATTCACTTGCTTGTACATATCTCAGTTATGCCGTTTTCTTATGGGGTAAAGGCTCATTCACAATGAAAATTAAACATAACGTAAACATTAACATAAGCACATAAACATATGCCACAAACATAAGTAGCCAAGGCTCATTCACAATGAAAATTAAACATAACGTAAACATAACACGTGTGTGAAACAAACATACCGAATCAAAAAACTACAGAATCTATTACATAAAAATGGAGAATTGCACAATGACTGACGATGTAGCTATTCAATTTGTTTCTAATAACAACAATGGCATCAGTATATGGCTTTCAATACTTGAAATCAAAGAAACGGAGATGTAAAATAATCAACTTTTCGTCATATGATTCCATGTTGCGCGCCTAGCTATCATCACGGCCAATAGATCAAAATATTGCCTGTAGGCAAAGCCCATGAGATGTTAAACAAAAAGTGAAAACACGCTTTCCGCTTGTGTACTGTTTCCAAATCGCATAAACTTAAGCATGAAAGTTTGGAGTTTTCAAACTTTCATGTTAACGTCTTATGATTAAGATTAAGTTTATGCTTATGTAATTCATTGTGAATGCTTTCATTAAATAACATGGACACAAGGTTTTATGCTTACGTTATGTTTATGTTTAATTTTCATTGTGAATGGGCCTTAACTCTACCAATGTTAATAGGATATTTATTGCACAAAAAAGAATTATACGGTCCATTTTTAAATTTAAAAGTTTTGACTCATGCAAACCTTATTTTAAACAATATAAAATTTTAACATTCCGATCCATTTATATTTACAAATGCCTAATTTTCTTGACACCGAATCAGAATAAATACAATAAGAATTTAGATTATCGTAATTATAATACACGAAATGCACATCTGTTCTCAATAAAAAAATCATAGACTTGTGAATTATGAAAAATCGCCTGCATATACTGGAATTTTTTTTTTTCAAAATTACCATTGCAGATACAGTCTTTACCTTATGCAAAATTTATAGTGAAAGTTAAACAGAGTTTAACTGATCAAACTTTTTATTCAGTAAAAGAATTCTTAAATCACAAGTTATGATATATGCAATACTACTTGATTATATTATTTATTTTATGCTCGACCATCACGAAATGTAGTAATTATACACCTGGTAGCAGTCCTTTAATGCATGTCATTAAAGTACACCTACTCATTAAAGTACAGGTGTTCAGCCAATGACAAGTCAGCTTTGTACCGTTATAAAACCTCGGCCAATGACAAGTCAGCTTCGTACCGTTATAAAACCGCAAGTATAAATTATTCTCGGATATGAAATCGAAAGAGAATTAGCGAAAAGTCACGGAGGCTGGAAATCCAATACTGTCGCAGAAGGTTATGTTCTGTTACTATAATAATTAGCGTTAATTGTAAATAATATTCAAATAAATTCAATTTGTCATCTCGTTTTTCAATGTCTAATTTAATTTCAATGTTATATCAAAGTTAATATTTAGTTTACTCTGCAGGTTCTTATAGGCTACCAAGGTCAATGTGGACATCTGTTCCTCGGAAAAAATCAATACTTTCGCGTCTGCGCACATCTCACAATTTACGAGGTATTGCTCAAGGTCAGTTAGATACAAATAAAATTAATAATTTCAAGTTAGAAATATGGTCGAGCATAAAAAGTCGTATGAAACTCGCCTATATGGTAATTAAGAAGCTCGTATGAAAATTATGAAACTCGCTTGCGCTCGTTTCATAAACATCCATACTCGCTTCTTAACTACTATCATTATAGGCTCGTTGCATAATGTACTATTAAATGTGTTTTAACTTGTAGTGTTTTTAATTTTATTTTGTTTTTTATATATTTTGTAACTGACGTGTAAATCCATGTATATGGCCATGTATAGAATAATCAATCAATCAATCAGCTAGCAAGCCATGTCACCAATGAGCGCCACGAACTCGCTTCTGTTTTTTATCCAAAGAGCTTATAATACTTACAAACTCTTTGCTTGTGTTCATCAAAACGTATATCTATAATTTAGTTATAAAATGTTTTTGGTAGCCATTGCAAACTACTTCATATCTCTAATAATTAAATATCAATATGAAATTTCAGAACATATTACAGTATTGCAATCAAAATTCCGGACATTATGCGTTCTGAAAAGAATTTAATTTTTCTGCATAGAGGGCTGATTTCCTGACAATCCGGAAAATTCCGGATGATTGGCAACCGTATCTAGCACACCAAATTCGTTATGACGCTAGGTAGACACCGATCCGATACAGTCTATACAATGATCGTTGTTAAATGAGAAAATTCCTTTCCCTTGGAATACCATACCTTACACTACACAGCTACGGCCCTGGGACTTATAAAAATATAGTAAGGTGGGTGCTCCTGTTATGGCCATGTTCCTAATATGGCCACCCCCCTATTGTGAGTTAGTTAACCAAAAAATCCGCTAAATTGCAGCAGCATCCAGTGAACCGGCATCCTGGTATGTCACTTGATCGTTTTCCATCCAGTCAGGTTGAGCAATATGGCGTCAGTTGCCTGTTTTGCGGTTTTCATGTGACCTCTTCTTATTTTTCTCTGGTAAGTCTCCTTTGTTTTATGCATGTTTTTCAAAGACTTGTTTCATGAAAACCATCGTACTCCATTCAGTTTTTAATGTTCTGTTAATTGGTGTTGTAGTTGATAGCGTATCTTTTACGAGTTGTTCATAATCAAACGATTTTCGTGAAAGTTTACCTACTCCTGATATGGCCATATCAAATGCACCATGGCCATATCAAGTTCATTTCACTTTTATTTTTTCACCTGACAAATTTGCATGCCTTATAGCTGGGATTACGCAAAAATTTTGTATTTTAAGAAAAACAACTTATTTTTTATGGAAATACCTGTTTTGACTACACTTTTGAATTATAAAAAAAGATTATTAAGTGTCATTTTTATTCATTTTACACCAAAATTATTTTAGTACAACTACGCTATCAAACTTAAAACCATCACGATTTGTAGAACATGGAACAAGGGTGGCCATATCATGTGTACATGTTCCTGATATGGCCACTAGGTAGACTTTTGGAATTCGGGACTTTTTGGACAAGTAAAGCTATTTTTATGCCTGCAGATATCAGATTACAATTTTGAGAAAGTTGACAACTTTACATATTTAGGATTCTTTGTTCATAAAAGAATAAAATCAGCAGTAAAAAGGTCGAATTTATCAGTGACAGGTTATCATATTTAGTACTTAAGGGTAGATGGTGCGACATCATAGTTATAAATGCTCACGCCCCTACAGAAGAGAAAGACGACCATATAAAGAATAGCTTCTATGAGGAATTGGAACATACTTTTGATCATTTCCCTAGATATCACATGAAAATTTTATTGGGGGATTTCAATGCTAAAGTAGGACGGGAGGATATTTTTAGACCAACTATTGGAAAAGAGCCTACACGCAATTAGTAGTGACAATGGAGTTAGATTAGTCAACTTTGCCACATCGAAAAATTTAATTGTCAAAAGTACAACATTCCCCCATAAGGATATACATAAATACACTTGGACTTCTCCAGATGGTTTGACACACAACCAAATAGATCACATCTTGATAGATAAACGGAGACATACTAGTATAGTAGATATTCGAACGTTCAGGGGTGCAGACTGTAATTCTGACCATTATTTGGTGATTGGAGAATTAAGAGAAAGATTATCAGTAGCCAAGCGAGTAGAGCAACAAGTTAATATTACTAAATTCAATATTTTGAAATTAAAGAACGAGGAAGCTAAGCAAAATTATCAGGTCGAAATTTCGAATAGGTTTGCCACTTTAGAAAGTTCTGACGAAGTTGAGAAAGAATTAGATGTTAATAGCGTGTGGGAAAATATCAGAGATAGTATCAAAATTGCAGCTGAGCAGAGCATAGGTTATTATGAAACTAAGAAAAAGAAACCGTGGTTTGATGAAGATTGTTGCATGGTAGTAGAAAGAAGGAAACAGGCAAAATTGAAATTCTTACAGGATCCAGTTGAGGAGAAGAGAGATAATTATTTCAATGAAAGACGGGAAGCAAGTCGTACACTTAGGAATAAAAAGAGAGGTTACTTGAAGGAAAAACTGAATGAGGTAGAAACAAATAGTAAGAATAAAAACATTCGAGATTTATATAAGGGTATAAAGGAATTTAAGAACGGATATCAGCCAAGGGTAAACGTGATCAAGGATGAGAATGGTGACTTGCTTGCAGACTCTCCATCAATCCTAAACAGATGGAAAAACTATTTTGCGCAACTACTAAATGTACATAGGCCAAATAGAAATGATCGGGACGAAATTGAAATACAAACTGCTGAGCCATTTATACCCGAACCCACGCTTTCAGAAGTCGAAATTGCGATAGAAAATCTGAAAAAGTACAAGTCTCCAGGTATCGATCAAATTCCAGCAGAATTAATACAAGAGGGTGGGAGTGCATTATATAGCGAAATTTATAAACTTGTACTTGCTATTTGGGAAAAGGAAATTGTACCAGAACAATGGAAGGAGTCCATAATTGTACCTATTTTTAAAAAGGGGGGACAAAACCAACTGTGGTAACTTTCGAGGAATATCACTTTTGTTGACGTCGTACAAAATTTTGTCCAATATTCTTTTGAGAAGATTAACTCCGTACGTAGATGAAATTATTGGGGATCATCAGTGTGGTTTTCGGCGTAATAGATCGACTATTGATCAGATTTTTGTATTCGACAGATAATGGAGAAAAATGGGAGTATAAGGGTACAGTACATCAGTTATTCATAGATTTCAAAAAGGCTTATGACTCGGTTAAGAGGGAAGTATTATATGATATTCTTATTGAATTTGGTATTCCCAAGAAACTGGTTCGATTAATTAAAATGTGTCTCAGTGAAACATACAGCAGAGTCCGTATAGGTCAGTTTCTATCTGATGCTTTTCCAATTCACTGCGGGCTAAAGCAGGGAGATGCACTATCACCTTTACTTTTTAACTTTGCTCTAGAATATGCCATTAGGAAAGTTCAGGATAACAGGCAGGGTTTGGAATTGAACGGGTTACATCAGCTTCTTGTCTATGCGGATGACGTGAATATGTTAGGAGAAAATACACAAACGATTAGGGAAAACACGGAAATTTTACTTGAAGCAAGTAGAGCGATCGGTTTGGAAGTAAATCCCGAAAAGACAAAGTATATGATTATGTCTCGTGACCAGAATATTGTACGAAATGGAAATATAAAAATTGGAGATTTATCCTTCGAAGAGGTGGAAAAATTCAAATATCTTGGAGCAACAGTAACAAATATAAATGACACTCGGGAGGAAATTAAACGCAGAATAAATATGGGAAATGCGTGTTATTATTCGGTTGAGAAGCTCTTATCATCCAGTCTGCTGTCCAAAATCTGAAAGTTAGAATTTATAAAACAGTTATATTACCAGTTCTTCTGTATGGTTGTGAAACTTGGACTCTCACTCTGAGAGAGGAACATAGGTTCAGGGTGTTTGAGAATAAGGTGCTAAGGAAAATATTTGGGGCTAAGCGGGATGAAGTTACAGGAGAATGGAGAAAGTTACACAACACAGAACTGCACGCATTGTATTCTTCACCTGACATAATTAGGAACATTAAATCCAGACGTTTGAGATGGGCAGGGCATGTAGCACGTATGGGCGAATCCAGAAATGCATATAGAGTGTTAGTTGGGAGACCGGAGGGAAAAAGACCTTTAGGGAGGCCGAGACGTAGATGGGAGGATAATATTAAAATGGATTTGAGGGAGGTGGGGTATGATGATAGAGACTGGATTAATCTTGCACAGGATAGGGACCGCTGGCGGGCTTATGTGAGGGCGGCAATGAACCTTCGGGTTCCTTAAAAGCCATTTGTAAGTAAGTAAGTAAGTAAGGTCACTAGCGATAATAACATGTCCAAAGAAATCTCTAATCGATTAATGAAAGCAAACAGAGCATATTTCGGCTTGAAATATCACTTTATTTCGCATGCTCTATCCAGAAAAGTAAAAGTTATTCTTTACAAAACATTAGTGAGACCAGTTTTGACATATGCGGCAGAAACGTGGTCAATCTCCAAAAATGATGAAAAAGGCTGGAGATTTTCGAAAGAAAGATTCTGCGAAGGATCTATGGCCCAACATTTGAGGAAGGTCTCTGGAGGAGGAGATGCAACTATGAATTATATAGACTTCTAGGAGAGCCAAATATAATCAATACAGTTAAAACTAGCAGATTGAGGTGGGCAGGACATATAATACGCATGGACCCAAGTGAACCTTGCAAAAAAAATTGTAATAACAAATCCGGGAGGTCAGAGAAGACGAGGTCGACCGCACTTGCGATGGATTGATGGAGTGGAAGAGGATGCCAGAAAGTTGGGGTGCAAGAATTGAAAGGCTGCTACACAAGATAGAGACGGATGGCGACAATTACTAAGGGAGGCCCAGGCCCACCAAGGGCTGTAGCGCCAATGATGATGATGAAAGCTATTTTTATGGAGAAAGGAAATTGTTTTAAGAAAGTACATTAGACTGAAAACGAGTAAGAAAAAAGTGGTTTACATATTTTTTCAAAATGGCGGCTAGAAAAATTCTCAAACCTTAGCATGGCCATATCAGGGACACCTACCTTAGTTGCAAATGGGTCTGTGATATTAAACCACGTGACAATTCCAAGAGAAATCCGTGCTACTGGGAGCATTGCTTCGCCGTGGGAGAGACAAGTTCATCAGTGTCTGTTTCTACGAAACTCTCATGAAATCGACATTTATTGCTACATCTCTATTCTCCTCGAAATAAAAGTGTAGCAATTTTAGTACTTTCTTTTTTAAAATAAGGGGGAACATCGGGTTTATAACAGAGGGAAAATAAAGGTCTGTCGGTTCTGCTTTATACGCACTATCACGACAATTAGAGAGTTTCATTTTTATCCGAAGCATTCTGTACAGATTTTCCGCAGACGAGGTGGAGCGCATGCGCAAACCCAACCGCAAATCTGAATTACGACTAGAGAAGCACGGCGGCGGAGAGAACACATTTACAACGTGTATCGCCTTCCGCTGCGCTGGAAATGTACGAAGCGGCATTGTGGCTTCCGCTCTCACAAGCAGCCTCGCCAGACGCGACATCTGTCGGTTGTAAATGATTTATATTGAGGAGGCGATGGCTTATCGATGAGAAGGGCTTTCTTTAGATCGGTGGTCGTCATTCCTGCAATAGCGACTTCATGCGGAAGTTGTGCCTTGAGGACACTCATGCATACAGAATGACATCCCATTTCACTCCGCCCACCCACTACACTCTTGAGAGAGAGCGGAAGCATGCAGTCGTAACTACTGAGCGAGTCCCAGCTCTGTGTCTGCAGAGAAAACTGAATCGGAACTGAAATCCAGTAGCGTGTCACTAGCAAAACACATTAATTTTAAGTCACTTATTAAATACGTTGTATCAACTAGTAGGTTAGTTAGAATTGGTGAGAGTGAGATGATACTTTGCGAGATGAGGCTTAGGATTCACCATAGATTACCTGGCATACGCCTTACAGTTGGGGGAAACCAGTGACAAAACATAAGCAGACAATCAGCCCAAACGGTAATCGAACTGTTTATCCCACTGTTAGTCCTACTCTTTATATTATCCCCAATGTTCCTATTTATATTAATGCTATTTCTTATCTTATTGATAGAGCTATTGTTTATTTTAGTGCTACTGATACTGCTACTCTTTTATCTTACTGATATTGCTACAGTTAATCTGCTACTGTTTATCTTACTGCTGCTGTTTATCTCACAGCCACTATTTTTAAAATTACATTTTACTGATACTGCTACTGTTTATTTTAGTGCTAATGATACTGATAAAGTTTTATCTTACTGATATTGCTAATGTCTATCTTACTGCCGCTCTTTATCTCACTCCTACTATTTTTAAATTACTTTTAACTGATACTGCTACTGTTTATTTTAGTGCTAATGATACTGCTACTGTTTTATCTTACTGATATTGCTACTGTTTATCTTACTGCCGCTCTTTATCTCACAGCCACTATTTTTTAAATTAATTTTTAATGATACTGCTACTGTTTATTTTAGTGCTAATGATACTGCTACTGTTTTATCTTAATGATATTGCTGCTGTTTCATCTTACTGATATTGCTACTGTTTATCTACCTGCCGCTCTTTATATTTTTACTACTTTAAATTAATTTTAACGATACTGCTACTGTTTATTTTAGTGCTAATGATACTGCTACTGTTTTATCTTACTGATATTGCTACTGTTTATCTTACTGCCGCTCTTTATCTAACAGCTACTATTTTAGAACTAATTTTTAATGACACTGCTACTGTTTATTTTAGTGCTACTCATACTGATACTGTTTATTTTAGTGCTACTCACACTGTTTTTTATCTTACTGATATTGCTACTGTTTATCTTACTGCCGCCCTTTATCTCACTGCTACTATTTTAGAACTAATCTTTAATGATACTGCTACTGTTTATTTTAGTGCTAATGATACTGCTACTGTTTTTTTATCTTACTCATATTGCTACTGTTTATTTTAATGCTACTCATTACTGCTACTGTTTATTTTAGTTTTAATGATACTGCTACTGTTTATTTTAGTGCTACTCATACTGCTACTGTTTTATTTTAGTGCTACTCATACTGCTACTGTTTATTTTAGTGCTACTCATTATGCTATTGTTTATTTTAGTGCTAATACTGCTACTGTTTATTTTAGTGCTACTCATACTGATACTGTTTATTTTAGTGCTACTCATACTGCTACTGTTTTTTTATGCTTACTCATACTGATACTGTTTATTTTAGTGCTACTCATACTTTATCTTTATTTTAGTGCTACTTATAATGCTACTGTTTATTTTAGTGTTACTCATACTGATACTGTTTATTTTAGTGCTACTCATACGGCTGCTGTTTAATCTTACTGATGTTGCTACATTTATCTTACTGATATTGCTACTGTTTATCTTACTGCCGCTCTTTATCTCATTGCTACTACTTTAGAATTAATCTTTCATGATATTGCTACTGTTTATTTTAGTGCTATTGATACTGCTACTGTTTTATCTTACTGATATTGCTACTGTTTATTTTAGTGCTACTGATACTGCTACTGTTTTATCTTACTGATATTGCTACTGTTTTATCTTACTGATATTGCTACTGTTTTATCTTACTGCCGCTATTTATCTCACTGCTACTAGTTTAGAACTACTCTTTAATGATACTGCTACTGTTTATTTTAGTGCTACTGATACTGCTACTGTTTTATCTTACTGATATTGCTACTGTTTTATCTTACTGATATTGCTACTGTTTATCTTACTGCCGCCCTTTATCTCACTGCTACTATTTTAGAACTAATCTTTAATGATACTGCTACTGTTTATTTTAGTGCTTCCCATACTGCTATTGTTTATTTTAGTGCTACTCATACTGCTACTGTTTTATCGTACTGGTATTGCTACTGTTTATCTTACTGCCGCCCTTTATCTCACTGCTACTATTTTAGAACTAATCTTTAATGATACTGCTACTGTTTATTTTAGTGCTACTCATACTGCTACTGTATATTTTAGTTTAATACTGCTACTGTTTTATCTTACTGATACTGCTACTGTTTTATCTCACTGATATTGCTACTGTTTATCTTAATGCCTCCCTTTATCTCACTGCTACTATTTTAGAACTAATCTTTACTGATACTGCTACTGTTTATTTTAGTGCTACTCATACTGCTACTGTATATTTTATCTGCTACTAATACTGCTACTGTTTTATCTTATTGCCGCTCTTTTATCTCACTGCTACTATTTTAGAACTAATCTCTAATGATACTGCTACTGTTTATTTTAGTGCTACTGATATTGCTACTGTTTATTTTAATGCTACTGATACTGCTACTGTTTTATCTTACTGATATTGCTACTGATTTATCTTACTGATATTGCTACTGTTTATCTAACTGCCGGGCTTTATCTCATTGCTAGTATTTTATAACTACTCTTTAATGATACTGCTACTGTTTATTTTAGTGCTACTCATACTGCTACTGTATATTTTAGTGCTACTGATACTGCTACTGTTTTATCTTATTGCCGCTCTTTATCTCACTACTACTATTTTAAAACTACTCTTTAATGATACTGCTACTGTATATTTTAGTGCTACTGATACTGCTACTGTTTTATCTTATTGCCGCTCTTTATCTCACTGCTACTATTTTAGAACTACTCTTTAATGATACCGCTACTGTTTATTTTAGTGCTACTGATATTGCTACTGTTTATTTTAATGCTACTGATACTACTACTATTTTATCTTACTGATACTGCTACTGTTTTATCTTACTGATATTGCTACTGATTTATCTTACTGATATTGCTACTGTTTATCTTACTGCCGTGCTTTATCTCATTGCTACTATTTTAGAACTACTCTTTAATGATACTGCTACTGTTTATTTTAGTGCTACTGATACTGCTATTGTTTTATGTTACTGATATTGCTGCAGTTCATCCAACTGCTACTATTTATCTTACTGTCGCTGTTTATCTCATTGCTACTATTTTAGAACTACTCTTTACTGATACTGCTACTGTTTATTTTAGTGCTACTGATACTGCTATTGTTTTATTTTACTGATATTGCTACAGTTCATCTTACTGCTACTATTTATCTTATTGTCGCTGTTTATCTCATTGCTACTATTTTTAGAACTACTCTTTACTGATACAGATATTGTTTATTTTAGTGCTACTGATACTGCTATCTTTCTATCTTACTGATATTTCTTCATCCAGTTCATTTATCTTACTGTCGCTGTTTATCTCATTGCTACTATTTTAGAACTACTCTTTACTGATACTGCTACTGTTTTTACTGCTACTACGTCTCTTTATCTAATTGTTAATGCTACTGCTCATCTTACTGACTGCTACTGTTACGTTGCTGGTACTGCTACTGTACTTTTTAACTTAGATATGCCGCTTCTATGTATTTTACTGACACTGCTACAGTTTCTCATACTGATGTTGCTACTGTTTTTGTCTTACTAATACTGCCACTGGCTAAGTCTCTACTTTTTGTATTATTGACACTGCTCCTGTTTATCTTACTTGTAGGCCTACTGCGAGCTTTTGTTATTTTTATTTTACTGGTACTGCCACTGTTTATCATAGTAATACTATTTTAATTTCTGTATAATTTATACTAAGACGTTTGAGAATATGCGGATTGTCTTCTTCCAAGCTGCTTTCGTTACAGTAATGGAACACTTCATTGCATCAGACTACTTTGAATGAATTTGCATGCTGCGTACTGAATATGGAAAGTGCGGTTTGTTCATTTCTGTTAATGGATTTCCTGGTTAATTTGTTTTATACCACTTATTATGTTTGGCTGCGACTTTCCACTTGTATTTTGCTATCGAGTAGCTTTCTTGAATATATTAACTCTCTTGAACGCTGTCTGCCTGTTTTGACTAGGTCACTTGTGTTGGTTTGGGATGAAGATATGTTTTTTGCAACTTTTTTACTTTCATATCGGTTCCGATTTCCTTATTCATGCCTTACCGGTTATTTTTCCAGTATTACATTGAATTTTCTATTGAACTCGTGGTCTCTATTACGCTGTATCTACTCTCTCGTTCATGAGACGTATCTATGCTGTTCATGCTGTTTTGAAATTTAAGCTATAATCTGTTTTCATATTTTGCTTCTTGCTCCTTTATTGTTTCTGGATAAGATATTGCAATTTCATATCCGGAAGTTCATCCTCATATTTCTACCGTCATGCATTCTTTTTATAGCGTCTTCTTTTGTAATATGTATTCTCTCCTTATGAAGTCCTTATATATGTATAGTATTGATTTTCTGTCTCGTCTGCTGTTGAGCATATATCCTACACTTCGTTCCATAATATCTGACAGGAGAAATAAACATTGCCGGGAGAGGAGGAGAGGAGTATAATTGCTATTTAACTAATGCTTGACTTGAGGTTGGACAGTCTGAAACGTCCTACCCTGCCCAACTTCAAGACAAACAAGAGACAAGACAAAGACAAGAATGAGACCTCTGCTATTGGTTAAATAGCAATTATACTTCTCTCCTCCTCTGTCGACAATGTTTACTTATCCTGCCAGACATTACGGAACGAAGATAGGTTTGAAGTAAAAGTGGCCGTTTTTCAGTAGTTAATGAGTTCTGACCGAGAGGGCTAAAATGAGTGGTAGAGGGCTGGCCTCGCATTCGGGAGGTCGGGGTTCGATCCTAGGGGCCGGAATTCCTAACTGAGGTTTTTCATGGTTTCAGTTATTTCCAGGCAAATGCCGGGATTGTACCTCTTGAAAGTCCGGCCATGGACGGCGATCCTTCCTTAATCCTTTCATATGTGTGAGTGAATGATGTACAATGTCTTAAATGTTTGTGTTGTATCGTATAGTGGCCCTGGCATTGAGCTGATCCCTCATCCGGGGAGGCCCTCCATGTCCTTCTGTGGTCAAAAAGTATGTATGTGATCCATTGAGAGTAATTCTATCTCCTTCACAGGTCGCGGCCCTGTAAGGCCCAGGTGGCGTTTGTCGTGTAAATGCACCTAGAAGGCAGAGGTTAAACTGAGAGAAAGAAGGAAAGAAAGAAAGAAAGAAAGAAAGAGCTCTGATTACTTTACGTACTTACTGGCTTTTAAGTTCAACCCCGGAGGTTCATTGCCGCCACCTCACATAAGCCTGCCATTGGTCCCTATCCTGGTGCAAGATTAATCCAGTTCTAATGGCATATTCAACCTCCCGAAATCCATTTTAATATTATCTTCCCATCTACGTCTCGGCCTCCCCAAAGGTCTTCTTCCTCCGGCCTCCCAACTAACACTCTATATGCATTTATGGATTCGCCGATACGTGCTACAAGTCCTGCCCATCTCAAACGTCTGGATTTTATGTTCCTAATTATGTCAGGTGAAGTATACAATGCGTGCAGCTCTGCGTTGTGTAACTTTCTCCATTCTCCTGTAACTTCATCCCTCTTAGTCCCAAATATTTTCCTAAGAACCTTATTCTCAAAAACCTTAATCCCTGTTTCTCTTTTAAAGTGAGAGTCCAAGTTTCCAACCATTAGAACAACTTTGGTAATATAACTTTTTATAAATTCTAACTTTCAAATTTTTACAGAAGACTAGATGACAAAAGCTTCTCAACCGAATAATAACAGGCATTTCCCATATTTATTCTGGATTTAATTTCCTTCCGAGTGTCGTTTATATTTGTTACTGTTGCTCCAAGATATTTGAATTTTTTAAAAATAAATCTCCAATTTTTGTAGTTCCATTTTAACAATATTCTGGTCACGAGATAAATCATATACTTAGTCTTTTCGGGATTTACTTTTGTGTAACCCTATCCTTTACTTGCTTCAACTAGAATTTCCGCGTTTTCCCTAATCGTTTGTGGATTTTCTCCTAACATATTCACGTCATCCGCATAGACAAGAAGCTGATGTAACTGTTTTTCCAAACCCTAATGAGTTCTGATTAGTAGGAAAAATGTTTTATCTTCTATTTCATTTTTCCAAATTTCTTTCTTCGTTATAATTTGAAACAAAATTTATTTTAAGTCTTCCTTTGAGTTTCATATGTTAAGATAATGTGATATTTTTGTTTTAATTTTGTTTGCATTTGATTAACTTTGCATGTAACAATTTATCCAATAATAAATTGTACATATATATTTTTATATTAATATTTATAAGATGTGTTATGGATTAGTTCCGCTGTGAAATTTTCAAGACATTTTGTTTAGTGTCTAATGGTTTACCATATATTTCAAATATATGTTGAAGTGTTCACCGTATCAAAACGCCATAGAGCACTTTGTAAGCTTTAATATTTGGTCCCAAGTGCTTACGTGATAAATATTTTAGTAATTCCAATTTCTACTCGTCCATATATACTGTACAGTCTCCTATAATCTGCGTACAGTGGAAGCTCTTAAGTTCGACAGAAAACAAGTTCGACATCCTATAGTTTGACTGTTTACGTAGGAGAATTAGACACGTCCCTATACGGGCACTAAGAAATGGGTTTGCCATTTGAATGGGAATTGGTTCTGTATCTTGTAGTGATACTTTTGTTAAAGGTAAACATAATATTTTATTGATTAGGACATACATATTTAATCACTGATTTTAAATTAATAAACTCTTCTTTTTTTATTTGAGAATTGTGCCGTTTGTGAGACGGAACTGTCGAAACCCACTGTGATACTAGAAGCGCATACACAAGTCTCGGGGCGGGCAGGAAATGCAAGTACAGTACTGTATTCGTTGATGGATAACCAATAAGAATTTGTATTCATTTCACTTGCCACACCCACTGTCCTTATTGGACTGAACTTTCAATTCTGTTCAGTCGAACTTAGGAGAGTCCACTGTACTCATTGCTTGTTATTTCTGAGACCATTGTAGATATCGAATAGTAGAACTTCATTGCGTTCTAATGAAACCTTCACATATGTCCTTCCTTTTGTGAAGAAGATTTCCCAATTCTTGTAAGTAAACTTGTTTCTGATTTAGTATGATTTGTAACTTTCACAATGCTCAACGTAAAGACTGTTCAATGTATTTTAATCCTAATGCCAAGACAAATTGTATTCATCCGCGCTGTGATTGAAGCAATATCGCGAAATACTGGTACTACTTTCAAGTGCCATGTGGCAAAGGTACGAGTACTGCATCATTAAAATAGTCCACCAGCAAATGAACATATTATTACTGTAATATTAAGATTATTGTAATTAATAATTTTAAATTGATGAAGTTAACATATATGTAATGTATGTATGTATGTATGTATTTTTGTATATCAGCATGCTCCATTACATTGGAGTAATACTACATGCTTTACATAAAATATTACAATAATTAGTTACATAATTTATGACATGAGAACAAGATATTTACAATTTTGATTGAGATCTTGAAATTCTTATAGATACAAGTGTTGCCTAATTGTACTTCTTCTATTTTAGGTTACCATCATTGTTAGTATTATTTCTAATTTCAGTTACTGTTACATTTTGCCAAATTCTATGGATTTTATAAATTTTCTGAAGCTTTTGAGGTATGTTGTTGTGAACTGATCAAAAGGTGGAGGCCAAGTTTGACCTGTGCGTATTATATTAGCTCGTAGTTATTCTTCTTTCTTTTGTCAGTGTGGCACATCTTAGTATTATATGGTTGACTGTCTGTTCTTCTTTTAGTCTGCAAGGGCACGTTGGTGTTGGAATAATCTTGAATCTGTGAATTTACGATCTTGTGAAGCCATGACCTGTCACAATAGAAGTAAATTTTGCCCCGACAGGTAAATTTATCTTCAATCTGTCTTTAATTGATGGGAAGAATGATTTCGTTATTGCGCCTTTAGTTGAGATAGCCCACTGCTCTTGCCATTTTCTTAAGGTCTTTTCTCTCTTTTCTGTTAATATGGTATCTCTCGGTATTTTGTTATAAGCTATTTCCCCTTCATCTTCTATGGGGGCTTGTTTGGCAAGACTGTCAGGTATTTTATTCCCTAGTATTCCGACATGGGCCTTCACCCACCTAAAGAGCACTGTCCATTGCTGTCTCTCCAATTTTTCCAGTTGTATGTATGTGTGTATGTACTGTAAGGCATTTTCAAATATTCAACGTTTGAAGTTCTGTAAGTACACAAACACCAATCTTTTCATGGTACAATCATTTATATAATATAGGGATAGAGAGAAACATCGAATTCCAACCGTAATACATTTCGAAAATGTGTGTATATCGGCTTTTCAGAAAGTCAACTAGATAAGTTATATACATAATTTATTTCAATTATTCCTAAATATGTAGATATGTAAGGTACGTAGAGAGTTAATGTTATTTCAAGTTATGTATCATTACAGAGATGTGCAACTTAGCCTTGACTACCTATTTTAGGAACAACTTGTAGTCTGCGTAAGTAGTAGATATGTAGTTGTAGCCACCTATAGTGAGGATCACGTAACAGCAGCTCCTAAAAGGCTAATTTGGCCGTTTCTTCAGTGTTGCCATCTAATACCAGATATCACCAAAGAGGGTAAAATCACAATGCTACGTACTGAAATAATAATAATAATAATAATAATAATAATAATAATAATAATAATAATAATAATGTAGTATTAACAATAACAATGTCTTGCTTATTTACCACATCTCATCTTCATGTTGCGAGGTGTTTCTTAAATGGTTCAATAATAATTTATTTATGAAATAGTATATTTTCTTCCTGGACTTCTCGCATATTATGCTGGTGATTAGGATTAGTATGATCTAATATTACAATTTATTTTGTCAGGCAACATGAAATTTATTGCTTAGATTAAAGAGTATACGATTCATGAGACCTAACCTAAAAATGTATTTACGTGTGGACTTGCATTTTCATGGTTGAGGTTTTTCCGGGGTTTTCCCTCAACAGTTTGCTTTACTGTAAACCACCTTCATCTCATTCAGTAATCATTCCTACTAAAATAAAAAAATGTGTTTACAATTTTTATGAGTTTGCATAACCGTAATCATTCCTGCCAACATAACAATTAGAAAATAACTGCCAGTTGTAGTACTTGTCAGTACCCGAAATTCGAAACGAAGTTGGTAAAAGAAAATTCAACCTGAGAGCTATAAAATCACTATAATCCACTAGCATATTTAATAATAGTGGAAAAATGGTTAGGTTTCACCCTTAGGGTATTAAATAAGCTGATTCGGACTATAGAACTCTTCGTGCACACAGCAGATATTCCATCAGTACCTACACACCTTTGTTTAAATGACTGTCTGATCATGCCGCGCTAGTATGCTATAGTAAATGTACCATTAACCTTACGTCCACTGGAGCGAAACCGCCAAGCCTGGTTATCATTAACTCAAACAATATCATCTGTGAATAAAGCGATCTCTGTTCATCGAGTGATTCTTCTAATGATACATGAAGGGAGGAAATATCGTTAAGGCTAAAGTAGAACCTGATAATATATCTTCACACTGTGCATTTTTCTTTATGCTTCACATAAATTATGTATTTTAAGGGGAGTTGGTCATTATCGCATGCAAAATAATGGTAAAAATATCCTATCTTCTAGCAGTCATAAATATAATAGTCTACTATTTATCAGTGGTCTTTCATTTTTGTTAGCTATGTGTGTATACATATTAAGCTTTAAAATGAAAAAGAATGGTGGCTCTAGAGTAAATCTGTATCCTTAAATTATTTTCTTTAATTAAGCACAATTTTTTTTATAAATTCACTACATTTCTGTGATTAGGAACACTCTCTTCACTTATTATAACACATATTGAATTGAAAATTTGATCACTTACTGCTAATAGATATCAAAACATACCCTACTAAAATTATTCATATATCTGTAATATTATGGGCATAGGGCTTATAGTAATCATCACCGTCAATAATTTTAAAAAGAATTGAAGATTAGTATAAGCCCTATGCACATAATATTACAGATATTTTAATAATTTTAGTAGGGTATGTTTTAGTATCTATTAGCAGTAAGTGGCCAAAATTTTAATTCAATGTGTGCTATGATAAGTGAATAGAGTGTACCTAACCACAGGTATGTAGTGAATTTATATTAAAAATATGTTTAAATTCAAAATTTATTTTAAGGGCAAGTTTTACACTAGATTAACAATTCTTTTTTCATTTTAAAGTTTAATGTGTATACATATATCACTAAAAAAATGAAATAGCTGTGATAAATAGTATTATATTTATGACTGCTTGAAGACAGGCTATTTTTACCATTACTTTGCATGCGATAACGTCCAGTTCCCCTTAAGACAGTCGTAGACCTATTCCATTGTTCTGCAAACCATGTGATATTTGCTATAGTACAATTTTATGAGTATAATGAGTTCATTTTTCATCACGCAATGGGAAACTTCTCGTAATTTTAAAAGAAGTGCTCTATGTAGTATGTTTCTTGGTTTCTTATTACAGGTAAGCCCCTGGAAAATTATTCTGTCTAGTATTTGGACATTGTCATATAATTATTACTACTTTGACAATGACATAGGATATGTCGTTTCTGTCTCTTCCATATTTCCAGTAAAGAGATTATTTGTGATTTAGTCTTTATCAGCTTCTTTATTCTCTCCGCTTCACTATTAATTCCATTAATTTTTGTGGTTATAAGCTTCTTTGCCCGGTTTTAATGTAATAATAATTGTTTTATTTTCCCTGGCAGAATTAAGGCCATCAGGCCCTCTCTTCCACTCAACCAGGATCAAATCACATACAGAAAAACACAGACCTGTATACAAATATTAACTTAAAAATAATGATAAACATAATTAAGTAAAAAAGAGAGATTGAATACATATACACTATCAGTATTAACTTTAAAATAACAATAATAAAAAAATAATTAATACATATGAATATAATCTCACAACTAAAGGAATAGTGCAATTAGTATGATCAGCCCAGCACGTGTTACATTGATGCAATGACAATTACCTAGGATATAAGTGTTAATGGAAAAATAAAGTAATGACTGTGTATAATAATAATAATAATAATAATAATAATAATAATAATAATAATAATAATAATAATAATAATAATAAATAAAAATTATACCTAAAACTAATTCTTTGCATTTAAAATATTTCTAAACAACTAATTTTAAACAACTGAGGACTAAGACTACCACTGATTTCGAGTGGCAGCGAATTCCATGAGCGGGCCATGGCTATTGAGAAAGAACTTGAGTACAGAGATGTCTGATGACGTGGTATTGATAGCAACAGATTGTGCTGTGAACGTGTATTACGATTATGATGTGAAGCTAGGAGAGTAAACCGAGAGGCAAGGTAGTTGGGTGTGGAATCATGTATAATTCGATATAGCAGGCAAAGAGAATGTACTAAACGTCGATCTTGCAAGCGGAGCCAGGAGAGTCGTAGAAAATATTCCGATATGTGATCATGTCGGCGGATATTGAAAATAAATCGGACGCAGACATTATGTACACGTTGAAGTTTTTCAGAAAGCTCAGCACTTAGGTCGCTATATAAAACATCACAATAGTCAAAGTGAGGCATTAGAAGAGTCTGTACTAGAATTTGTTTGAGTTTAGCAGGAACAAAGTTTTTTCAGGCGTTTCAAAGAATGCATGATAGAGAAAACTTTTCTACAGATACAGTATATCTGATTTGCGTATTCCAGTTCATATTAGAGTCGAAATAGATGCCGAGGTTTTTTACAGTAGCACTGAAAGGAATTATTTTGTTGTTGAGAGAGACAGGCTGAAGGGTGTTCATATTAATGAAGGATAAAAGCCTTTGCTGCCCCAAGAGAATGAGTTGGGTTTTATCTGTAATGTAGAGATTAGTGTTTTATGTTTGCGAGATTCTTTACTCACACTTAGTATTGATATTATTGTTGATTTTTATGATTATAAGCTTCTTTCTCTGACCACAGTATAAGGATTATTGTTGATATTTGTGTACAAGCTTTTTCCCCTTCGCCAGTATAGAGATTACTGTTTACAGTACTTTAATGTGTTGTAAGCTTACTTTCCGTGAATCACTGTGGGGATTACTTTTCATTTTTATGCTTTTAACCTTCTTTTACAACCTTCAGTAGAGAAATTATCTATTTTATGCATAGAATGAGACAAGTGGCCAACAGCTTTGGCGATCACGTAATTTGTTTACCCACTCTCCAAGGACGACACACTCTAACGCACTTTATAGTATATAAGTCCTTCCTCGTCCTTTTTGATTCCGATTCCTCTACATTTGAATTTTAATCTCTAAGATGCCCTAAATATTCCGTTAGTAATATTTTGAATAATGTATGAAATTTTGCGTGAATTATTTAATCGATTATAATTAAGCTACTCAAGTGCGCGTTCTTTCAAGGAGAGTTTTGAGGCAGTAGGAAAGAACTGAGGGTCGTATTCATAGACAAGACTTTGGACCAAAGTTGACTTTGGAAAGTACAAAGTCACCATTTTCCTATTCAAGTCGACACTTTGACGAAAGTGAACTTCAATCGTGACTTTACTTCGAAGTCGCCGCAAATCTAGACTTTGACTTTCGTTCGTGGACATAAGGAAAATGGCTGATATTTAGAAAATTGTTTAATTTTCCGAGAATATTGAGGACATGTAGGAGATTATTAAGGCTATTCATTTTCCTTAGTGTAGGCCTAATATTAGATATAGATAATAAATTCAAATCAAGGTACAGATTTGATAAACAGTATTAGATATCCTCGTCATGTTTCAACATTCAGTGATGAATAATAATCAAAGAGGATTATCTATTCCACCAATAATTGAATTTATTATTTCATCGCGATTTTACGGTACAGGTAATTAATGGCTTAATATTGATTCGACTGTTTAATTTTATAGAGAATATGTTATATGCAGTTAATTTTTAATCCTGCGATCGTCGTCATAATGTTTTCTGAATATTGACTTCAATTAATTTTTAAGTAGTCTATCATTAGCGACATCTTCTTATCTTCCATATTTTCGGAATAAAATTATTTTATAATGAAATAATTCGAGGGCTTATTGTGAACCTAACGTAATTACAATCGATGTTTTATTCACAACAAAATTCTTAGCAGGCAATACTAAGCCTATTTCAGATCAACTATACCATCATGTTTTCTAGTTAAGAATTTTATTGTATTATATACGATTGCAAGACTGTTCGGAACTGAGTTACTATTTTTTGTGACCAAGTAGAAGAACGAATTCTGCAGTGCTTGGGAAAAGTGACATAAGTCAGTTTACACAAATCTTTTTTTGATAATTTATTGACAACTTACGGAACATCTGCTCGTTTGGAAAAAGAGACATAAGTATTTCTCCCATTACAATAATTCATACAGAAAAAAATCAAATCGACATAAACCAGTGTACAATAAATTATCAAAAAAGGTTTGTAGAAACTGACTTATGTCACTTTTCTCAGGCACTGCAGAATTATCTGTTGGTGTAAAGATCTAAAAATATCAATTTTTTTACTTACGTTAGTTTCACACTAAACCCACGAATAGTTATTCCTTATGTAAAGCTGCAAGAACGGTTAACAATCGCTTAACATGTAGCCTACCGATGTTCAATTGTTTCATTGATTTGTATCTGAAAAGATGCCTTTGGTTGTGGGAATGCCTACTCTATTTCAAATATCTGTGAATTTAATTCGTTTAGAAAGCAGTGGTTGTGATTGCCAACATTAGAACAAGATCCTCAAATCTTGACTTACCAAAGTCGAAGTCAAAGTCTCAGAAGTATTGTCTATGAATATGACTTTTAACAAAGTTAAACTTTACTACGAAAGTCGACTTTGGAAAGTCTTCATCCAAAGTCTCGTTTATGAATACGGCCCTAAGCAACTATGTGAGCTTCAAGCTAGTAGGTCACTTATCTCACTCCGTTTGTCGCCGTTCCATTGAGAAAATCTAGGCAATTTTTAAGGGTAAAAGGTGATAGTATAGAATACCATTATTTTATGATTATTTCTATCTTCTATCCCAGTTCCCTCTCTGATCAACAGCTGAAACATACTCGGTTTCCTTTGTGTCCGCAGAGAATCCGCACACGCGTTCAGTTCCCTTCACCACTGCCACTCGGTTGATATGCTCAGCGTCTGCAGTCCGACTCACTCTCTGCCAGACGACAGTGCAAAAAGTAGGGGAGTAGTGGGTACAGTGAGACACAAAATATCAAGACATATGTATGCAAGTGAAATTTCAAGTATTTTTAAAACTAAGTGCAATAGAAATATACATTAAAACATGGAGTACATTAATACATAAACAGAAATGTTAATAGATAAAGGACATAATATACAATGCGTGTTTGTCAAAAAATGCAAATGTCTCACAGTTCCCATTCAGGAGATTACAGTGAGACACTACAGTGTCTATTAACGGACATTGAAATGATTTACATTTATTTCAAAAGAAAAAAAGCTTGCTGTCTCATTATCTTGCCATGTTCTATAGGCATATTTAGAATCATTTTGATGTCTGACTTCGAAACCATTGAAACATCTGGAACATTTGGAAAAGTGAATTTTTCATGACTTTTGAAATTTTTGCGAAAAAAATAAAATGAATTTTTGGCGACAACAAAGCTTATAATTATAAGAATTTAATTTAATTCTTTACTATTTTTTAATATTTCCTTAAATTTTGTGAATAATTTTTTATTTAAGAAACCATTAAAATTTAATGTATCCATTATTTTATGCTATAGTTCCTAAATTGGTTACTAGTATGTTCATTTTTAATGTTAGTTACCGGTAAATGTAATATGGTTACAGTTTATTTTTGCAAATCATTGGTACATGGGAACAGTGAGACGTCTCAGTGTACCCTTCAATGGCATGCATCACTGTTCTCTTTACGCACAGTTCGTTTAAAAAGGGCGCCATCACTTCAAAATCAAAACAAGAAAGACGAAACTTTGCCAAACATAACGTCAAATACCATAGTATTAGGTAACAAAACATTCATATTTCTATTTCATTTGTATATCCAATATAACCTTCGTAAAACACAAGCCAAAATTTTACTTCTAGAGTGAAAAATTACGCATTATTTATTCATCAATCACCTTTATAACTAGAATCAAATCGAGTATGAAAATACTGTTACTTTACTCATGCAACATACAACTCCACTTTTACAAATATTTCAACATCAAAATTTACCATCTAATAAAAAATGTCTCACTGTTCTCCCTGTCTCACTGTACCCACTTCTCCCCTACTTACATTTGTATAACATAATGCAAGAAGAGCGTTGTCATAATTTACTCGTCATAGACTACACGCAGAGCGTAAGTGTAGGAGAAGTTGTCGCGTGAGGATGGGGCCTGTTTGTGGGTACACCAAGCAGGGGGTTTAACTCATATGATGCAACGTATTATATCATCTTGGAAGTTCTTCCATTTATCTTATTCGGGCCAATGGGAATGTTGGAAAAAAATCATTATAAGCGTTACCAATCTGGCAATTTTAAACTGATATTTATTAATATCAATTATTTACAGAATTTCCTAGTTTAATTTTACTGTAAATATTATTATTATTATTATTATTATTATTATTCATTCACTAATTTAGTGTTCTGTCCAAGGGCAGGCCTTTCACTGCAATCCCAGCATTCTCCAATCTTTCCTATTTCTGCCTTCCTCTTCGTTTCCTCATATGATCCATATATCTTAATGTCGTCTATGATCTGATATCTTCTTCTACCTCGAACTCTTCTCCCGTTCACCATTCCTTCCAGTGCATCCTTCAGTAGGCAGTTTCTTCTCAGCCAGTGACCCAACCAATTCCTTTTCCTCTTCCTGATCAGTTTCAGCATCATTCTTTCTCCAATCGCTCTTTCCAACACAGCTTCATTTCTTATTCTGTCTGTCCAATTCAAACGTTCCATTCTTCTCCATATCCACATTTCAAATGCTTCTATTCGCGTCTCTTCACTTCGTCGTAATGTCCATGTTTCTGCCCCATAAAATGCCACACTCCACACAAAGCACTTTACCAGTCTCTTCCTCAGTTCTTTTTCCAGAGGTTCCCAGAAGTGGTGTTGTTATTATTATTATTATTATTATTATTATTATTATTATTATTGCTACTGCTATTACTGCTACTGCTACTGCTACTACTACTGCTACTACTACTACTACTACTACTACTACTACTACTACTATCTTCGAATTCCCTGCTGTTCAGAGTTTCAGAGTCGTGCATAAAGGTCCAGCCCACGATCTGCTTTATCACTGCAGCCCAATGGCACTAAACAGTGTCGCACGGAACTAGCACGTGACGTCACCCTGCATCACAGCACGGGTAGCAGCGGACTGCTTGTGGAGCGGTTTAGTACGGTGAACTTGTTTGTATCAAAGCATGAGCCCAAGTTTCCGTTTCTATCAGTTACTTATGAATTGAGTTGGCGCGGGTTTGTGCTTGTGTGTACGGTTCGATCAACGATCAGCTACTGTTTCAAGCGTTTTCGTTTTCGATTTGTTTTTCAAGATGAGTCCAAATAAAGATGCTTCGTAATGAAAATACAGTCTCTGTGAGACTGCTATTACACCGGAAAACCTTCATCCCAGATACCGGCCTTGAAAGCATACATGCTAAAATACAGTCTCTCTAGAGAAAAAGTGGTAAACGAGAAAATCGCTGCTATAGAGTTTAAAACAACAGAGTCGAATGGAAATTAAAGAAGTACCATAGAGACAGTTTTTAAATCTGTGTTCAACAGCAGTGGAAAATAATTTAATTTTGTAATGTGTCCGGTATGCAAGTAACTGTATGCTCATGCCACACGCCAAGCGAAAGCACAACCGATGTGTGCAAGCAGGAAAGCAGTAGAATGCGATCAACTAGTGCAGCGCTGCGGGCTTGGAAGCCCAGTGCACTGGGCTAGGGAGCGGCCGCGTCAAGCAGTGTTGGTCTTAGGTGGGCTGGGCTGCGAATGCATTAGAACTCGCAGATCTGAGCTGTGGGCCAGTCTGCACGACTCTGCTGCTGTTATACCATCTCGCCAGGTAGTTCTTGATCTCCCCCTCTTCCTTCTTCCTTTTGGTATCCACTCGAGTACACTTTTGGGAAGTCTGTCTCCATTCATCCTTTGCACGTGCCCATACCATATCAACCGATTCATTATGGTGTCATCCAAAATTGTGTGTTTGACTCCCATTTATTACCCTTATTACTATTATCATTGAAATATAAAATCGTCTTTTATGTAGACGAATTACAATTTTAATCGCAGACAAGTAACCATATCAGCCACTTTTGTTCAGCACGTCAGTGATTAGATATTGGCGATCCTATTATATTTGAATATTAAAGACAAATGCCGTTGATGTAAACAGATCGGGTAACAGAGGGATTATGTTGCCAATGGTTTTCAGTTTAATGTTCAAACATTATATTCATATGCACATGTTAAACCAAAAACCATAATATATGCTATGCATATTGTAGTTAAATATTTCATTTATAGGCAGATGCACCTTTCGCTGGTAGACCTACATTTTTTCTATAATTGAACGCTTTCTTCCTCACAGTATCTATAGATGGCTTGGAAAAAAAAATTAGATGTTGAATAGACATCTATGCTATGTGTACATCACTAAGCAATTTCAATGTTTTTGAAAAGCTGATAGTTAACTTTTTCATTATGAAAATTTGTGGAGTATTTTATTTAGTTGGACAGCTTTTACATGATAACAAAATATTACTTAAGATATTTTAATGAAACTTTGCATGCGTGTATAGTTCTCTCACGTGAGCAACATACTCTAAAATATTTAGTATAGGATGTATGATTTATTAAAAAAAATAACATCTATGAAATTCGTCCTCAAAATTTTGTATGAAATTAATAAAAATAATAAAAAAAATTGAACTGACATATCTGATATTTTATTGTATGTTGTAGACGTACTTATTAAAAATATATCAAAACAAGAATTAGATCAAAATTGAAATATTTGAATAATATATTATCTATAGTAATATCACAAGAGGTCTGAGATTTGCCGATAAATCCACGAACGAAACGAGTGGATTTATTTGGGAAATCTCAGACCTCGAGTGACATTTATTAGGACTATTTCGTGAATAAAATAAAAATATAAATAAGATATCCCTAAAATTCGCTCACAAAATATTAATAATATTCTATATTTAACCTACTTGTCCCATTCAGACATTATGAAGTCGAAATAGATGAATAACGATTACTGCAATAAAGAAATTGAATGTTATTCAGTAATGCCAATTGAGAAAATCGAAATACAGGTTTAAAAATGTCAATTACATGTACTGCGCTTTTCTCTTGTTATTATAACAGAAATAAGTTTTCATTATCTGCTGAAATCATAATTTAATTTAAACATTTTATAGTATAATTACAAATAACCTGATTAATACATTAATTAAATGAACAGTTGTCATTTTCTTTAGATATAATGGACATGGAATTAGAAAATGAAAATGTAGAGGTGGAAGTAAGATTTCGCACTTTATTTAGTGCAGTGGATTCATGCTCATCGATTTAAGTGGAAACAGTTGGCGACACTGACTAAACAAAAGAACGGCCATGCGATAAATTGATAGTGATAAATCGAGCTGCAGAAATTATCGCGATGTATGATTGTGATCGGTTGGAATTCAAAATTTCATTACACTTCATTGGCCTAAAAAGAAATGACGTCACATAAACGAAATGGTCATGCAAATCTAGCTTTCAGATAAAGCTCCCTGTGAAGCAGACTTGAATAATTTCAAGGGAAAAATTGTTCCGGAGCCGGGTATCGATCCCGAAACCTCTGGCTAAACGCACCAACGCTCTTACCAAATGAGCTATCCAGGAACTTCACCCGACACCCTCTCAACTTTTCTTTATTCAGTATATTATCATGTTAAAGCTGGCCGGTTGAATGAAACACTACACATTTACTCACATTTTTTTTAATTAAGGCATGTTTAAAAAAAAAAGAGGACATTAAAGTGATTATTGCTGTACATATATTGTAGGCTATATTAAACCGGTTAATTTTTATTTCAAATTATGTATAGATTCTAAGGAAAAAATCTGAAATAATTATACTAGCAAAAGATGTACAGCAGTGGCAAAAAAACCGGACCGACCCTTGTAGCTGATTTCAGAGTCACAGATTCAGATTTTGCTAGTCACAAAACATATCCATCTTGTATAATTAATTGTAACAATGAAATTTATTGCAATTGTTCGATTCTTACCGTCTTTTGTTTCCTTCAGTGCCTCAAACTTACAGACGAAAAAACTTTGAGAGTTTTATTTTCATCTGTCATCAATATTACATTTCTAGGTACATCTATTCGGCAAAGATAACTGCGTATTTTTACATTAAATAGCAGTACATACCTTTGGCTTCACTATCCGTATTGAAATTATCCGTTTGTTCTTTTTTGCCAGCTACTGTACTTTTGCATTCATTCATTTAGTCTTCTGCCCAATGTCAGGTGTTTCACTGCAAACCCTGCTTTCTTCAATCTATCCTATTTTCTGCCTTCCGAAACCGCCAGCCCTGTTAATCATATTCTTTCTGGTAAGAGTGTCTTTTACTACTTCTGAGTATATGATTAAAATTTCTTTCACATCTGAAATATAGAAAAAGGGAATATTGTACCAATGTATGTGAGTATTATTAATGAAACCATAATTATGTTAGTGTTAATCTTTTCGAAGAAGTAAAAAAAAAATATATTAGAACTTCTAGTACGTACCTAAAGATTAGAAAAATTATATAATAAGCAAAAATATAATGTAATTTTGTTACAATCAGGGTATGAAAAATAAAATGTATCACGAAATAAAAAGTCACTAGTGGCTTGTGCAGCAAATGCTGCTGCAAACTAAGTTCGTTAGACGTTCAAATAAATTTTTTTCAGATTTATTTTCAATGAAGAATACTTGTCTTTTTGATAGTTATTTGCTTCCATAATAATGAAACATACTCCCTCTGAATGGATTTTTTTAGGCCAAATACTTTTTCTTGAACCTATCCAACTTCAGTTTTTGAGTTTCAACGCGAAAACGCAAGTATCAATGTCAGGACGATAGCAGTAGCTATTTCAGGTCATTGTGGATTGTAGGCAAAAGTTAAAAAAAGTCAGGTTTGCTAAGCTTTCGAACAATAGCATTTTCGCATAGCTGCTGCATATAGAACTTGAAATGTAGAGCGTAAAATCATTTTATCCTACTAAGAGATCTTGCTGAAATGATCTGGAGACTACAAAATTTTCTAGGCCTCTTATTGTATCAGTAAGTAATACCTTTTCATCTTTTCTTAGGAACTGTAATTTTTGCGCTCTCTCGAGCCAATACTGAAGGCAATGACACATATCAATATCTACACTACACCGCCATTACTTACCTACTGGCTTTTAAGGAACCCAGAGGTTCATTGCCGCCCTCACATAAGCCCGCCATTGGTCCCTATCCTGAGCTACACCGCCATTGTATATGAAAAAGACCCAACCCCACTGGTTTAATAAGTATAAAAATATTTGATTTTTAATAATATTATTATCTTACTTAAGTTTTGTAGTTATATATAGCAGTCACTCAGTAAATTATAGAAATGAAGATCTAAATTAAGATATTCTCTACATTTACTTACATAATCTCAAAATGTTTCACTTTCATGTCATCAATATAGCATCAATATTATGTACAATTAATGAAGAATAGATGCATCATGATATTAACTATAATAATATTTAATTTCTAATGGTAATAATGCCATCAAACCACCTCAAGTTTCGTTGATTTAAATATCCAATACACAGCTGTACTCAGAAAATTATACACTGCAGAATCAGTTTTTAATAACAAATTGAATTGAGCTCTGAATATGTCGGCAATCCTGCAGGTCATGGCCTTCGTGTAATAGCCTATTGTTTTTTGTAGTGTGTGTTTTGTTCTGAAATTCAATCAAGTCGGCCGTGATTCTATAATATTAGTTCTCAAAACTGAAAACAGATGGATTTTTGAAAATAGGAAAATTATGTAGGAAAATTGACATTTCACTGAAAACTACTACTTTTCCGAAAAACTTTGGATACCAGGCATGAAAATGAAGGGTCACTCATTAAAATTCGTTCAGCCGTTTTCCCGTAATTTCCATTACCAGTTCAAATTATATATATAGATTTTTAACATCAGCGTCCTAAATAACTGTTATGTGTAATCCATACAAAAATAAAATTCGTCTATTTCCACGCTTATTAAATTATTCAATTTACGCATAAACGTTTCTTGAATATCAGTTGAAGAAAAGAAACGATAAACAGCCATGACATTCGCAGCAATTAATAGAGAGACTGAATTTCCACGAAATGCGTAAAACGCATAATGAGTGAGTCTGTGTCACTCATGTCATTCTTTTTGTTCTTCAATTGTCGATCCACGACTGCCAGAAGTAGCAATTAACTGACTGGCGTATCATTAGTTCCGGGATGTACCGCTACGAGGCGCTCACTGTCACACACAGAGGACAATTTGAGTGATCGGCGGTTACTACAAGAGGATATTGCGATTGCAACTCTTCAGTGAAAGAGTGGTACAAGCCAATAGTTTCCGTTCTTTATTGTAATGGTCTTGTCCATTCTGAATAAAAGGGAGGGGTGCTCCTTGACGTCGTGTGTCCGTCGTGTGCTGGATGAAGGCTGGTTCACAATAAACCGGGAACGGAAACGACGACAACGAGAACGAGAACGGAAATAATGTTAAAATAAATGTATTTAAATGTGAGCGTTCACAATAGTTAATTGTGAATACTTACTTACTGGCTTTTAAGGGACCCGGAGGTTCATTGCCGCCCTCAAATAAGCCCGCAATTGGTCCCTATCCTGAGCAAGATTAATCCAGTCTCTACCATTATATCCCACCTCCTTCAAATACATTTTAATATTATCTTCCCACCTACGTCTCGGCCTCCCCAAAGGTCTTTTTCCCTTCGGCCTCCCAACTAACACTCTATATGCATTTCTGGATTCGCCCATACGTGCTACATGTCCTGCCCATCTGAAACGTCTGGATTTTATGTTCCTAATTATGGCAGGTGAAGAATACAATGCGTGCAGCTCTGCGTTGTGTAACTTTCTCCATTCCCCTGTAACTTCATCCCTCTTAGCCCCAAATATTTTCCTAAGAACCTTATTCTCAAACACCCTTTATCTCTGTCCCTCTCTCAATGTGAGAGTCCAAGTTTCACAACCATACAGAACAACTGGTAATATAACTGTTTTATAAATTCTCTTTCAGATTTTTTGACAGAAGACTATATGACAAAAGCTTCTCAACCGAATAATAACAGGCATTTCCCATATTTATTCTGCGTTTAATTTCCTCCCGAGTGTTATTTATATTTCTTGCTGTTGCTCCAAGATATTTGAATTTTTCCACCTCTTCGAAAGATAAATCTCCAATTTTTATAGTTCTATTTCGTACAATTTTCTGGCCACGAGATATAATCATATACTTAGTCTTTTCGGGATTTACTTCAAACCCTATCGCTTTACTTGCTTCAACTAGAATTTCCCTAATCGTTTGTGGATTTTCTCCTAGCATATTCACGTCATCCGCATAGAAAAGAAGCTGATGTAACCCATTCAACTCCAAACCCTGTCTATTATCCTGAACTTTCCTAATGGCATATTCTAGAGCGAAGTTCAAAAGTAAAAGTGATAGTGCATCTCCCTGCTTTATCCCGCAGTGAATTGGAAAAGCATCAGATAGAAACTGGCCTATACGGACTCTGCTGTAAGTTTCACACATTTTAATTAATCGAACTAGTTTCTTGGGAATACGAAATTCAATAAGAATATTACTGTATATAAAACTTCTCTCTTAACCGAGTCATACGCCTTTTTTAAATCTATGAATAGCTGATGTACTGTACCCTTATACTCCCATTTCTTCTCCAATATCTGTCGAATACAAAAAATATGATCATTAGTCGATCTATTACGCCTAAAACCACACTGATGATCCCCAATAATTTCATCTACATATGGAGTTAATCTTCTCAAAAGGATATTCGACAAAATAGTTAATTGTGATTACTCACATTTAAATACATTTATTTTAACAATATTTCCGTTCTCGTTCTCGTTGTCGTTACCGTTCCCGGTTTATTGTGAATCAGCCTTGACATGAAAAGTATCAGCTCGTAATTCAATATGAAGTCGAGATTACTAAAATCGTACTAAAATTTATAAGTTGAGAATATGTTATTATTTGTATCGTTCAAGAACGTTACCGACATAAATAAAAGGGGTCAACAATTTACCAAGCGATTAGTTGAAAGAATCATGTACACTATGTTGAACAGTTATTTCAACGTGGAACAAATTTCTTCCTAATTCTTGTAGACATTCATTCATTCATTCATTCATTCATTCATTCATTCATAGTGTTCTCCCCAAGGGCACGTCTTTCACTGCTAACCCAGCATTCTCCAATCTTTCCTATTTCTGCCTTCCTCTTCGTTTCCTCATATGATCCACATATCTTAATGTCGTCTATGATCTGATACCTTCTTCTACTGCGAACTCTTCTCCCGTTCACCATTCCTTCCAGTGCATCCTTCAGAAGGCAGTTTCTTCTCAGCCAGTGACCCAGCCAATTCCTTTTTCTCTTCCTGATCTGTTTCAGCATTATTCTTTCTTCAGCCGCTATTTCCAACATAGCTTCGTTTCTTATTCTGTCTGTCCATTTCACACGCTCCATCCTTCTCCATATTCACATTTGAAATGCTTTTATTCACTTCTCTTCACTTCGTCGTAATGCCCATGTTTTTGCCCCATACAATTCCATACTCCACACAAAGCGCTTCACCAGTCTCTTCCTTAGTTCTTTCTTCAGAGGTCCGCAGAAAATTCTTCTTTTTCTATTGAAAGCTTCCTTTACCGTTGCTATTCTCCTTTTGAATTCCTGGCAGCAGCTCATGTCACTACTTATAGTACACCCCAAGTATTTGGAGCTATACACTAGCTCTACTGCCTCATTTAGAATTTGCAAGTTTATCTTCTTTATTTTTCTATGCCCATGATCTTCGTTTTATTTGCATTTATTTTCATTCCATACTGTTCAAAGCTGTCACTTAGCTGCAATAGCATATCCCTTAGTATCATTTCCTCGTCTGCTAACAACGCCATTTCATCAGCAAATCTTATGCACTTTATTCTTCTTCCTCCTACTATCACTCTTCCCATGTTCTGAAAACAGTTGTAGACATGTGTGATATTGAAATACGAGGGAAGTCTGAGTATTTGCTACGAATTATAGTGCTTAATATTCGCCTTATATTTTGAGAAAAGAAAATAAGGGAAATACAAGAAAGACAAAAGAAAGACAAGAGAACACGTGGAATACATTGATAAGAAGGATAATACAAGGATAACTAGGTGAAGACAAGAAGAGCAAGGGGAATACAAGTAGAACGAGTGAAAGACAAGAAGTACAGCACGATTATTAAGTCCTGACAGTCGCCGACAATGTGCGCATGGGTCAGGCGAGTCCATTAAGTTACGCTAAGGGGTGTTTGGGTTATTCAGTCGCTTGCATTCATAGCGATCGGATGTCACGCGTGCTGTAGAGCGGAGTTTCCAATACATTTAAGCTGTACTGTATTTATTTACTGACCACTCGCCCTTATCTCTACTTCAGAGCTCTCCCCACTACTAGTATTACTTCCCCTCTTTCGCGTCATCGAGCAGGAAAGGAGAACAAGGGGAAGATAGGGAAAACAAAGGGAATACAAAGAGTACAAAAGGAAGACAAATAAAAGAAGAGGAATACGTGAACAAGACGAAATGGAGAACAAGGGGAAAGACAAGGAAAACACGGGAAATTAGAGAAAAATAAGAGAAAGTCAAGGAAAACAAGGATAATACAGGGCGACTAAGGGAACGACAAAGAGAGAAAGGGAGATACAAGAAAAAACTAAGGCAATACGAGGAGTAGGAGAGAAGTATAAGAAGTGCAAGAGGATAAAATTATAAGAAATCCATGGAACTACAAAAAGTCCACACCTGTGGAGTAACGGCCAGCGCGTCTGGCCGCGAAACCAGGTGGCCCGGGTTCGAATCCCGGTCGGGGCAAGTTACCTGGTTGAGGTTTTTTCCGGACTTTTCCCTCAACCCAATACGAGCAAATGCTGGGTAACTTTCAGTGCTGGATTCCGAACTATTTCACCGGCATTATCACCTTCATATCATTCAGACGCTAAATAACCTATATGTTGATGCAGCGTCGTAAAATAACTCAGTAAATTAAAAAAAAACTACAAGAACAAGAGAAAGACTAGCAGATCAAGGGGAATATGAGGGGTAGATAAGGTTGAATGTTTGTGTGACTGGTAATTCCCAAGTTACTCTTCCCATACCTAGAGAGAAGAAAGACGTAATTCTGCGTCAGTTATGGATATTAGAGCAGAACAAATACGCCTGCATTTGCGGAGTAAGGTTTGCCTAGACGACAATGAGTTGTCTCGAACAATGCTATAAAATTTACACGCCCTGTGTGTAGTAATGAAGACAGGAGGAAGGCCGTAGGTCTGTTGTAAAATGAAACGGAAACCCACGCGCAGCTTTGATAGGGTCACGTATGAGACGAGACAGTATGGAAAATGTATCCACTCACTATCTTGGAAAAGAACGAATTCTAGCGTCCTCGTCACTGCATCCTTATGATGCGTATAGGAGAGCTTCCAGCAATGTCAGGCTATTTATCAGAAATGAATACATGATTTAACTTGAAATATAATTTTATTTTCTTATGGTTATATTATACATCTTGATTACACAACGTTTAACACTATATCACTTCGGAATATGTATGATAAAACTTTCTTGTGTTAAATTCTAACGTACCTTGTTTACATGTTTCGACCTTTTATGGGTCATCCTCAGAACTGGTCGTTGTTAGTCTTGGCGCTTCTTGTTTTGTATCCTGTGAGGATGTGTTCGTGTGGTATAATGTAGAGTCAAAGAGTGTGTGTGTTCTGAAATTGAGTTGTGTGTTGAGAATTTCGTTGGGGTGTGTTTTCGTGTGTCTGTATATTTCATATTGTTCTAGTGTGTTTAGTTTCTGGCTTTTGGTTGGATGTGTAGTATTTCCATGTCTGTGTTGATGTCTCTGTGGGTGTGGTTAGCATTTGTGATGTGTTTTGCATATGTGGAGGTGTTTTGTAATTTTGTTATGGCTGTGATGTGTTATTTGTAATGTGTTTGAAATGACTGCCTGTCTGTCCTCTGTAGAAGTTGTTGAAGGTGTTACATTGTAACAACAAAATACATAACAAAATTACAAAACACCTCTACATATGCAGAACACATCATAAATGCTAACCACACCCACAGAGACATCAACACAGACATGGAAATACTACACATCCAACCAAAAAGCCAGAAACTAAACACACTAGAACAATATGAAATATACAGACACACGAAAACACACCCCAAACGAAATTGTCAACACACAACTCAATTTCAGAACACACACTCTTTGACACTACATTATACCACACGAACATACCCTCACAGGAAACAAAACAAGAGGCGCCAAGACCAACAACGACCAGTTCTGAGGATGACCCATAAAATGTCGAAACAAGGTACGTTAGGATTTAACACAAGGAAATCTTTTCGTACATATTCCGAGGTTATATTATATATAAATGTTTTTTTTAGAAATGAAGGGAACATAATTATTTTAATTTAATTGTGTATTAATTTGGGCCATTCCATTGTCACGGGTGGGACATTTGCTTTGCATTTTTCTGCTCATATGATAAATATTTAATTCAATGGGAACATAAGTGAAAAGCCACTATATGATATGCACTATTGAAATTAAAATCCTTCATTCTGTGCAGAGGTAGTGAATGGTAAACGAAACGAGATGCTAATAGAGAAGTGGTTGTGGATGATTTCAAATATTAATAAAAGGAAATTGAGAAGTCTACTTTCTTCAAAACTTAAATTTTATTCTTCTTCAGTGTTGGTGCTACCTGCTTTGTGTTGGCACAGTTGAGTAGCCCAGCGTTCATTTCTGGCTGTTGATATGAACTTTATTTAATTCGGAAGCAACGGCGGAATGTCGACAAAAAGTGGGAATATCCCGAGAATATTAATTGTACCGTGGACGCAGTGGTCTCGCCGCCGAGTGTGCCACTTTTCCCCTCACATATTGCAAATTGCAGAGGATCCTCATACAGTGCATGAATAGGCTTAGTTTAGGAAACTCGAGGGGGTGAAGGCACAGGGTGGAACATGCTAACTTTCCGAACCTCCGCCCTTGCTCTAGTGTTTAATTAACGCCTACGGGTTGAACACTGAACATTGCGGCAGAATGGAGAGAGTGTGAAATTCGGGGATTGCATTGCAATGCACATTTGGTCGGCCGAATGCGTACGCAGAATACGCACCCAGTTGGCCATTTGTTATGAACGTAAACTGCGGCATGTAACTAAACAGCATAGCCTAATAGTTTGATCTGTTTGTCTGTCTGTGTGATATCTGTCGATGCCTGCTTACCTGCCTGCCCATCTACCTGTTCTCCTGTAGGCTATCTGTGTGTGCCACCCTGTCTGTGTGCCTATTTTTATCCGTCTGTGTCTGTAGGTATCTGTTTTGTCTGTCTGCCTGTATATGTCTGTATGTACGTCTGTATCTGTATATATCCGTAAGATTGTATCTATATGTACATCTCTTTGTATCTATCTCTGTGCCTGTATCCCTCACTCTGTAACAGTCTGTACATCTGTATGCATCTGTCTGCATTCGTATGTCTATGTTTCTATGTCTTCCTGCATCCTCCAATTTACAGTAGAACTCTGTTATAACGACATCCAAGGGACCTTAAAAATTATGTTATAAACAGGGAAAGGGATTTGGAGTAATATAAAGAATGGTGAAACGTAGTATAGATATTCGTAGCTCAGCGACTGTCAAGCGAGCTGCGTCACAGAGCATGGACTAGTAAGTACACTTCATACAAACTTAAATGCAACGTGCTGTAAACGTAATTCAGAATAAACAAATGGAATAGTGTACATAATCTGCATTCCTTTTTTAACTATATGTGCTTTTCTTGGCAACGCACAAGACAGCAATAAACATTATAAATATCAACCTCTGCATCTTCGCCTGTAGAAGGAAGTAATCACACTTTCTAAATACACACTAAATTACGATTCTATATTCATTATTTCAGTTACAATCAGTGGACATATTGATGGCTGATAGACAGTTGTTTCTGTATGGAACTCGCCTCTGAATATGTGTTTTTTCTGTCAGGAGCGTGTTAAATTAAAACCTTTATTTACAATGTCATGAAATATGATAATATGTATACACCCATACTCTATTTACAATATTTGCAATATCTTCAATTTTACAATATAGCCTAATAAGTATCATTAAATGTTGAAGAAAATGTAGAACCAAACGAAATGGCATTTTCAATTAATGCTATGTTTTGTTGATGAAACAATTATTCTTGCAGTGCCTTATTATAATAAATTGTAAATATTATTTTCAAATTTTCAAAATACAACTTTGCTCTGTTGCAAGGAAGGAAATTTTTAACATGGAAAAACTCCGCTCTACATCTAGGAGAGACAATTGGAAAGTACTTGAAACAAGATACGTCAATTAAATTCACATGTTGAATGATGTCATTGGGACACATCCTTGTTAGTACATCTGAAATCCGACTAAGAATACCGTACCCATCATTTTTTAATCAAACCTCTGTTCATTTTTTCACCAACACGTTTTCCTATTTCACCTTCTACTGCACTCAGTTTATTTACAATAGTCCTCATCATAATTATTTGCTCAATTATTTCCACTAGCCTGACCTTCCTAATTGAATAATGGCATCCGGTAAATATCCAAAAACGTCTTAATATCCATGGCTTCTTTCTCGATTTTTCTATCATTTAGCAGTTCCTGGCGTATTTGAATCGTCAGCGGCGTCATCTTGAGATCGAAAGACTGGACCACTTTCTTCACAGATTTGAGGTGATGTGCGTAATAATTGCAACCTTCGTTAGCTCTTAAGAACTGGACATGGGGGAATCGACAATTTAGGGAATTGTTTCCTGAATTTTGATACTCGATCTGGAGCTTTTATAAATATAGGCTAGTCTTTCAATTTTGTATTGTTAGTTGGTTTCACTTTCGGCATTGTACCTGCACTTCACTACTCTGAAACATATTATTTCACAGGAACTGCAAACCTGCATGTTGAAGTTCTTATGCGACAACTGTCCCGTTCACCAGGTGATGTTGACGTTTAGAGAGCTGCGAGTATGTCATGGAGGAGGACTTGGTATAAAGGGTTGTAAACAAATGACTGTGTAGATGCTAATACTAGCTTTTACTACTCCAAATTCCGTTCCCAGTTATAAACCTTCGTAGTAACATTCAGAATTTTATAAATAAGTCTAGTGAGGTGGAAAATGAAAAATAACAAACTTAATTAGGCTTATTTTAGATTTATGTATTCACTTTTAAGCATACCATGAACGTAATAAAATACGAGTACACGTACAATTATAAATGCAATATTCTGTATTAAAACAGTTTGTTCAATACTCACCAAACTTCTTTACTTATTGTAGGAGTCATGTAATCAGTCATTTTACTCTGTTGTCTCCTATTTTCCCAATACACACTTTCTAAATTACGTTCTATATTCATCATTTCAGTTACAATTTCACTGCTCCTTCCCCTAGCTTCGATCTATTCTGTTAAATTGCAGCATCAATTTTATCCTTGCTCTTCCAAATCGTTTGGACTGTGCAATTAACTAGGCTAAACTCACGACACACGTCAGCTTTTTTAAATTCCAATCTCAATTTGATGAATGACTAACTTTTTCTTCCAACGTTAAAACTTTTCTTTTAGTGGCCATACTGCGCTAAAATGCGTGCTCTTACTGAAAACTACCTGGCCGTTAATACGGCATGAATTCGGGCGGGTTAAAGGAAATCTGCCTCCGTTTCAGAAGTCTATGACCGAAGGGGATAATAAATAATTCGCCAGATTACAAAAAAATATTTCTTAAAATACTTTGGTTCTTAGACAATCTTATTCCACACTAAGGTTGAAAATGACGTTATATGCGAGGTAGACGCATATACGTTTGTCGTATTAAACAAGGTAGAAAAGTATGTCTTATGGGGAATTAGTTGGAACCACAGAATATTTGGCGTTATAGGCGAGGTGTCGTACAAAACGAGGTCGCTATAACCAAGTTCTACTGTATATCTCTCTGTATATCGATTTGCATCTGTTTGTATCTCCATGTCTGTCTCTATCCTTCTCTCTGTAACTGTACATATCTGTATGTACGTCTGTGTCTGCCTATATCCGTCTGTATCTGTAGGTATCTGTTTTGTCTGTCTGATTGTATATGTCTATATGTACGTCTGTGTATGTATATATCCGTAAGATTGTATCTGTCTGTACATTTCTTTTTACCTATCTCTGTGCCTGTGTTCACTCTGTAACTGTCTGTACATCTGTATGCATCTGTCTGCATTCGTTTGTCTATGTTTCTATGTCTTCCTGCATCCTCCAATTTATATCTGTTTCTATATCGATTTGCATCTGTTTGTATCTCCATGTCTGTCTCTATCCTTCTCTCTATATTTGTACATACAGACCTGGACAAATTATTAGATTAAATTAATTATATGTGCAACGAAGCTGAATTTATCGGTAGAAATAATGAATAAAAATGTATTTTCCACAGATATAATGAACAGAAAATCGAGTCTTGAGGTTACTAATATTTTCTGAACATTCCCTTATTCTTTATTAACACGTTGATTTTGTCAGGGATGCAGGAAACCAAAGTTTGAGATTTTCTTTGAATATCAGCATCATTTAGATAGATATCAAACGGTGCTTAAATGTTGTAAGCCTCTTTTGTTCACTTTCTTTTTCAGTATAGATCACAAATTTTCAATTTCGTTCATGTCCGGTTTTCTTCCAAGCCATGGGAGAATATCTTCTGCAGTATATAATTAAAACAACAGTAGTACCAACATAGCCAGAAAAAAATATACTTAATTATTGGAAAAATATACCAGAAGATGTAAACAATCATATTTACAACAATAGAGACTCTGTGAATTATACTGATAGTGGATTTGACGAATTATATTATGTTTCCAAGAAAATGTTTCAGTCTAATAATTTGTCGACGTTTGTATATCTGTATGTACGTCTGTTTCTGCCTATATCCATCATTCTGTATGTCTGTATTTGTTTGCACATCTCTTTGTATCTGTCTCTATGCCTGTATTCGTCTGTATTTTTTCCTATTTTCCTGTATCCCTCACTCTGTAACTGTCTGTACATCTGTATGTCTACGTTTCTATGTCTTCCTGCATCCTCCAATTTATATCTGTCTGTATATCGATTTGCATCTGTTTGTATCTCCATGTCTGTCTCTATCCTTCTCTCTGTATTTGTACATATTTGTATGTACGTCTGTGTCTGCCTATATCCGCCAGTCTGTATTTGTTTGCACTACTCTTTGTATCTGTCTCTATGCCTGTATTCGTCTGTATTTTTTCCAGTTTTCCTGTATCCCTCACTCTGTAACTGTCTGTACATCTGTCTGCATCTGTCTGCATTCGTTTGTCTATGTTTCTATGTCTTCCTGCATCCTCCAATTTATATCTGTCTGTATATCGATTTGCATCTGTTTGTATCTCCGTGTCTGCCTATATCCACCAGTCTGTATTTGTTTGCACATCTCTTTGTATCTGTCTCTATGCCTGTATTCGTCTACATTTTTCCCTCTTTTCCTATATCCCTCACTCTGTAACTGTCTGTACATGTCTGTATCCGTTTGTCTATGTCTGTCTGTCTTCCTGCATCCCCTAACCTGTATCTGTCTGTATATGAAATTGCATCTGTTTGTATCTCCATATCTATCTGTATCCGTTTCTCTGTATTTGTACATGTCTGTATCTACGTCTTTGTCAGTTTGTATCTGTCTGTACATCTCTTTGCATCCATCTCTGTGACTGTATTCGTCTGTATTTTTCTCTGTATTCTGTATCCTTCGCTCTGTAACATCATCTCTACCTTTCAGTGTATAATAATCCGTTCCCCAGTCTTTATTTAATTACTAGGCCATTATTAAAAAGCTAGGAATTTTCTTTTCATATGTTTGAGATCAAGTGTGCAATCTCAAGTAAAAATATATTAACGTTATGTTTTATCTTTCTTAGAAATGCAAATTTATTTGAGAATTGTTTTTTTTTTCTATTTATATACCATAAGTAATTTCATGCAATAGAACCAGAACATTTTGATAACTAAGATACTATTCTGTTTTGTCTTTGTGACTCATTTAACATTTAAACTTTTGAGAGCAGAAGTGGTGTAAGTAAAAAATGGGTAATGAGGGTTAAAGTAAACATTCTGTAAAATACAGCGCAAAGTAGCAATCAACATTCAATTTATTTAAATTATTAGTAATCAGTGGATAGGACGAAGGACATATTAATTGCTACTTTGCGCTGTATTTTACAGAATTTTTACTTTAAACATCAATACCCTATTTTGACGTACACCACTGTTGCTCTGAACGGCTCATTTATAATGTTATTTATTTCAATGATGTATGTTATTCAAAGTTACGGAATCTTTCCTCGTCGACCAAATGCTATTTCGAGAATTACGAGCGAGACTCGCTGCGCACGAGAATGACGAGACGAGACTCGAAAGACAAACACAACGTACACTGCGAGCGAGAGAGGCAGTTAGTTTTGTTCATCTCTAGATGTAAAGCATAGTGTGAGAATATGGCTATTTAATGCACGCAGGAACTCAAATGTTAAGAAGAGGAAGTAAACTGTTTCCAAATTCACTATACAGACGTGGACAAATTATTAGACTAAAACGCTTTTCTTGGAAACATAATATAATTCGTCATAACAACTATCGGTATAATTCACAGAGTCTCTATTATCGTAAATGTAATTGTTTACATCTTCTGGTATATTTTTCCAACGGTTAAGTATATTTTATCTGGCTGTGTTGGTACTACTGGTGTTTTAATTATATACTGCACAAGATATTCAACAGTCTGTTCTCCCATGGCCCGCAAGAAAACCGGACATGAACAAAATTGAAAATCTGTGATCTATACTGTAGAATAAAGTGATCAAAAAGACGCTTACTACAAAACATGGACTCATTTAAGCACTGTCTGATATCTGGCTAAATGATGCTGATATGCAAAGGAAGTGTCAAATTTTGGTTTCCAGCATCCCTTACAAAATCATCGTGTTAAGAAAGAATAAAGGAATGTTCACGAAATATTAGTAACTTCCAGACTCTATTTTCTGTTCATTATTTCTGAGCAAAATGCATTTTTGTTCATTATTTCTGCCGATAAATACAGCTTTGTTGCACATATAATTAATTTTGTCTAATAAATTGTCCACGTCTGTATATACCGGAAATAAAAAAGTTATTTGTAAAATGCTAGGTGATGAAAGAGAACGTTATTTGGAATGAAGGATGTAAATAAACAAATCTATTATTTGGAAGAGTTTCCGAAAAACATACAATAGAAAAATATTCTAACATACGATGTTAAATATGGTGTTTAGCAGCCTTTCTTTACCTGTCCATACTTCCTGACACTGGAGGGAATTGTTTTGTAAACGGATGCCTCCCTTTGATGGTCGAATCTCTAAGAAGATAATATTGTTCACAAACTTTAAAAATGTAAGTAATTCTTCTGAACAGTGGATAAATCTGATTTAATCCTTTTACAATTAAACTGGATAATAAGGAATTTGTGCTGCAGAATAAGAGATGCAGCACAAAAATTCGAGAAGACGTCAATCGCAGTACAAAAATGATTTCTGTGTCGCTATGGAAAGATGACACTTCGAACAGTTCTTTAAATAAATGTAAGGATCTTGGTATGGAATGGAATGGAATTTTCTGGAGGAGACACTACGACCCAATACTGCGACCTTTTACGATCTATTGCGCTAACCCACAAGCTAGGTGCATTCCCAAACTCAAACCTGGTAACTACACTCAGGTTCGCTGCGTACCGAGGTTTCGAGCAAGCCACCCCACTCGTCCCTAGGCCAGCCTCCTCCGTGCATCGCCAACCGGCGTTCGGGGAATGCTATGTAATGATGACGAAATGGGGAAATGTTTACGGAATGATGCAGATCCTAATAATTATGAAGAAATGGAAAAACACTAGAAAAACCCCGTCTGCGACCTTGTTCGCCACGAGAGTCACTATAGATTTTTCAATGAAAAATCTTAGGCCGAAAATTTTTGTATAATACTGCTGATACGAACCGGTATTTTCTAATAATAACAGAGTATTTCATTCATTCATTCATTCATTCATTCATTCATTCATTCATTCATTCATTCATTCATTCATTCATTCATTCAGTGTTCTGCCCAAGGGCAGGTCTTTCACTGCAAACACAACTTTCTCCAATCTTTCCTATTTTCTGCCCTCCTCTTTTTTCTCCTCATATGATCCATATATCTTAATGTCGTCTAACACCTGATATCTTCTTCTGCCCCGAAATCTTCTCCCGTTCACCACTCCTTCAATTGCATCCTTCATTAGGCAGTTTCTTCTCAGCCAGTGACCCAATCAATTCCTTTTCCTCTTCCTGATCAGTTTCAGTATCATTCTTTCTTCACCCACTCTTTCCAAGACAGCTCCATTTCTTATTCTGTCTGTCCATTTCACACGGTCCATTCTTCTCCACATTCACATTTCAAATGCTTCTATTCACTTCTCTTCACTTCGTCGTAATGTCCATGTTTCTGCCCCATGCAATGCTACACTCGACACAAAGCACATCACTAGTCACAAAGTATTTATTACATTTTAATATTTTCGTGATGGTATTACATTACTAATTACATAATAGCACCCCCAATTAATAGAAAACATATCGTAATATCATTGTTTCAAATTACATTTGAAAATATTATATCTCTGAAAGAATGCCGTATTTTATAAAAAGTTATTTATATTTCCTGTAACAAAAAGTCAAATCTTTCATCATGTAGCACCTCGAGAAACCCTTTGAACTACTATATATTTTGAGTGTTATGTCACCTTTATGACAATGTTTACTTCTTTTAGATTTACTGGATATGAATCCATTGTGTATCTGGCGAGACACCATCAGCTGACTAAGCTATCATCGGTGGGCACAAGAAATGTCAAGTGCTTTGTTTTTGTTCTTTTGAAAATTTCTCGTCTCACCTCAGACTCGTTTCAACGTACAAGACGTATTGTTTCCTGATTGACTTCCACAGTGCCCACATTCATGATGTCAAGGAATTGTTGAAATGGTATCAAGACAAACGATAGAATACGGAAATGAACTTCCAAAATCCCGTCTTTGTCTGTCTATTAACAAAATCCGCCTCTGGCCAGGAAATGAAACCTGTCTTTTGTGTAGAAGATGCGTTATATACTAACTGGATCTCAATATTGTCTACTAAAGAAAACAGTAAGGTTTGCCTTAGCAAGAAGCATCTCGTTCTGGCCGTGTTTGACCTCAGGCATTTCTTTCAGAGGAAGCCCCAGCTCGGTCTGGGAGTTCTGACGAAAAGAAACTCTTCCCTCGGTTTTCCTCTCACTTGTACGGACTGACACAGCTCGGCGCCTCACAAATAAATCGCCAAGTTGTTAGATTCATTATGCCGCCATGTGTAGTTCACACGTGGAGTACACGTGGGCAATACGGCTTCTATTCTTGTTTCCACGTGGGGGCTTCTGTGATGAACGCTCTTCACAAACGGGGCTTTGTTCGAAGCTTGTTATTGTAATCGGAGGGAGCATTCCGTGGTGTCAGTTATCCAACATCTGGGGGATTTGTACAGGTTATGTGAGTGACTAATCTTAACAGTTTCGTGCAATAGAGTCAAATGCCGTTATTTCTTATTTGTAAATTGGTGTTCTTTTGTTTAACAACACAAAGATCACTCAGAGAAGACGAAATTATAACATGGTAATGCAGGGGGCTGGAGAAATGAAACTAGCAGGCAAACGGAAACACTCGAACATAACGAACCAGGGATCATAGCCCGTCCTCTGTGGTAGAAAGTCGTCAGCCACATGTTTTAAATTAATCAATAAGCCAAGTACATGGATCAATTGAATAGTATGCAGCAGCAGCACAGTCAGATAGACAGAAGGTTACAAATAGAGAGAAATACACACATACATGTGAATACAGACAGACGGATAGACGCAGAGACAGGTATAAAAAGACGGATACAGGCACACGCATATACAGAAGTAAGTCCAAAACCTCCGTTTCGCAATAATTTTGATTTGATTTAATTATTCAAATCAGCTTTACAGGGAGTTATAACTGAAAGCTTGATTTGCATAATACACGTCACTGTTCGTTAACAGAAAACCACAATTTAAGTCACACAGAGTTGGTGTGCACTCAGTGTTGGTTGCTTGACGGTTGTCAGCCCACTTTGAGGTCTGTGGATACAGAGGAAAAAGTTGGATCGGTGTCGGGTAGCTCAGTTGGTAGAGCGTTGGTACGTTTAACCAAAGGTCCCGGGTTCGATACCCGGCCCCGGAACAATTTTTCCCTCAAAATTATTCAAATCAACTTTACAGGGAGTTATACCTGAAAGCTTGATTTGCATATATAACAGTTGTCAAAGTAGATGAAAGTTCAGTCAGGTATAAACAACTGTGGCGATTCAAGGCTGCTTGACGTTCGGGACTTCGGGAGTGATCAATCTCGGCGTCTCGAAACACTCACAAGCAGTCTTTACGTCAACGACGCGACATATAGAACATTGTCGTGCGGGTTTTCGGCTTTGCGGACGCTGTTAGTCTTGCTTTCTCGATCGTTGTTCATCTCTATTTACATCCGATCTCCGTCATCTCACCCTTGTTTGGGCCGATATAGAGCATGCATGAGTGGAGAACGGTTCCCGGCGTAAACAGGGTCAATTTCGGTCTGTGGCGGTGGTGATGATTATGAGGCTGTGAGTAGGCGAAAAATATGGCCATGCTAAAACAATTTGCCTTGAATGTCGATGCCGGAAATATAACTCTATGATATTTTCACTGTAAGCAAACCCTAATATAAACAATAGCACGTGACTGAAGTGAGGCTTCATTGGCCGCTGTTTGGCGCCATAGATTCTCAGTACATTTTCCCGCCTACTGTTGTACATTCTGTTTCATGTTAAACATTTCCCGTTACTCGTCAAGTAGGCCTAACCTCACTACTACGTATTCGTTTGCTTAGGAAACATTTACTTTATAATTAAAACTCACTTAACTATATTATATACATTTAAGACCATTTGCTTTTCTCCGCTTTTGAGAGGGTTTGCACTCTTATGTTTAATAACCACGCACACCGAGGATGCAGAAGCTATAACTTACTTCAGTACCACGTGCTTACGTGAACAACTATACTGTTTTCGCTGTAAGAAAAATCCTAATGTAAACACAAGCACGTGGCTGTCATACCCATGATTTGCTCGCAGTCGAAACACTCACATGACGCAGGAAAATGTAGTTCGTATTTGGAAACTATCATCTGATATTATTTGAAAATAAAAAATTGAATTCTAGTTGTTAAATACAATGAAACATATAACTTCACTCATATGTAAAACGATATCTAAAAGAAAAGCTATTTTTATATTTGTTATGTACTATGAACGCGGATGAATACCAACAGTAATACCGAGGTAGTCTGTTCTTGTAACAAGCTGGCGTCACTTGAGCTCGTAGTTGTTCCCGTAAGCATGTGGTACTGAAGTATGGCTTCTGCATCCTCGGTGTGTGAGGTTATTAAACATAAGAGTGGAAACCCTCTCAAAAATGGAGACAAACAAATAGTCTTAAATGTATAAAATAAGTTATGTTAGTTTTAATTAGAGTAATTATAAAGTAAATGTTTCATAAGCTAATGAATGCATAGTAGTGAGGTTAGGCCTACTTGACGAGTAACGGGAAATGTTTAACATGAAACAGAATGTACAACAGTAGGCGGGAAAATGTACTGAGAATCTATGGCGCCAAACAGCGGCCAATGAAGCCTCACTTCAGTCACGTGCTATTGTTTATATTAGGATTTTTCTTACAGCGAAAAGATTATACGAACTCTATTGACGCCAGCTTGTTACAAGAACAGACTACCTCGGTATTACTTTTAGTATTCATCCCCGTTCATAACAAAATATAAAAGTAGCTTTTCTTTTACATACCCTTTTACATATGAGTGAAGTTATATGTTTCATCGTATTTAACAACTGGAATTCAACTTTTTATTTTCAAATAATACAAGATTATGGTTTCCAAATACGAACTATATTTTCCTGCATCGTGTGAGTGTTTCGACTGGCAGCCAATCACGGGTATGACAGCAACGTGCTTATGTTTACATTAGGATTTTTCTTACAGCGAAAACAGTATAGGAACATCAAAATACAGGAATGAGGTTAAGTCCGACGGCTGGCTGGACCGATCGTTGAGCGGATCTCACAGAGGTTCAGAACTTCCTCTAAAATTATCCTCTCTTCACGAAGTTTACCGATTTGTGACGAAAGTAACCGAGGATCGCTTGTATACCAAGGGGAAGGGTTGGGGAAATTTCACACGAAACTTCAAAGGGAGTTTCGTATTTTAAATTTATATCCCTTGTGTTTTGTAGAGGGGCTTAGACTTGTACCTCGCCGGGCTAGATTACACACGGACCTACATCGTGGGTAGACGCAAATTTATGGACCACTGAACAAGCTTAAAATAGATTTTAAACATCTGAGGCCTCCCCAATTAATGTACTAGCAAGCATAACCCGATAAAGTCCTGCGCAGGAACGCTGTGGCAGGATTTATGCGGATTTGGTTTCAGAATTAAAGTTTACTTCTCTTACAGAACCTGTACAGGTACGGGTGATGTACTGCCGAACATGCTGGATTACACTTCTCAAAACATGTGGAACAGCCGAACACGGCTTGTATATGCACGTATTTTCGAAACCAACCTCATCTGGTTGATGGTAAAGCGTTTCTTATATAACCTTTATGAACCTCGACGATTACGTTGAATGAGATACTGCTTTTTTTTTAATTGGGGACTTTAATTGAAGTGAATTTATAATGGCAGGCAGAGTAACTATCTCATGCCCCCATGTTTCATGTTGCTACCAGTGCATTTCATTAGAACCAGGTACCCAGCTTCGAAACCGTTAGCTCTGTGAACTTACAGTGTATTTATTTTCCCCTATTATCATATTATAGGATTACCTAAGAAATTAGCAATTTGTTTATGATAGTAGAAGAGAAAGAGTGGGGGAAGAGAAGAGATCCGTGGCCCATTTCGTTTAGGGCTTATCCCGACATTTGTCTTATTACTAAGGGAAACCACGGGAAAACCTTGAGCAGGATGTGGTGTCGTACTGACGACAAGTCAATTGGCTTCATTGGGATATGTACAGACGTGGACAAATTATTAGCAAAATTGAAGACTTTTATTATATATTTTTACAAAATATGATTCTTCAATTCAGACTACAGTTGACATTTTTGCGTATTTCCAAATTATTAGCAAAATTTAAGATTTGTAGTGTATATTTTTAGAAAATTTGACTCTTCAATTTGGACTACATTTGATATTTTTGCATATTTACAAATTATTAGCAAAACTGAAGATTTTTACTACATATTTTTACCAAATTTGTCTCTGCAATTTGGACTACAGTTACATTTAGGCTATTTCCAAATTATTAGCAAAACTGAAGATTTTATTTTATATTTTTACAAAATTTGACTCTTCAATTTAGACTGCAGTTGACATTTTTGTATATTTACAAATTTTTAGCGAAATTAAAGATTTTTTTATATAGGCTATTTTAACAAAATTTAGCTCTTCAGTTTAAACTACAGTTGACATTTTTTTCATATTTCTGTCTATTATAATGATAGAAATATGCAAAAATGTCAACTGTAGTCTAAATTGAAAAGTCAAATTTTGTAAACAGAATTATCATAATCGTCAATTTTGTTAATAATTTGTCCACGTCTGTATATATTCAGGAGAAGAGCTGTCTTTTTAATCATAATTTAAAATACAAATACAGTACATAAAAATAAATACATAAATAATATTTACAATATGTCTAGGCAGCCAATAACGTGATGACCCTGAAACAGAGAAATAACATTATTAGTGCAGTAATATACTTATGTATGTCTGTCGAGTCATGTTGGTTAGTGTTCAATTTGATTTGCGTTTTGTACATTGTCATTCCAAGCTAGAGGGTGGAGTACGCTCTTAGGTCTTTTGTGTGGTCATAGTTAATGACGTATATAGTGTAGCGTTGTTGTTCGCCTAAGATGAATTCCTTTATTATTATTATTATTATTATTATTATTATTATTATTATTATTATTATTAAAAATATTTACCAGGATTTGCCAGAAATTAACATATGGTTAGTCATTTTACACAGGGTGTAAGGGGTATAAGAGCCATTATTTTAACTGATGAGTGTTCATGTCATAAGAAAGAAAAATGTCCTCACAATTTTTTCTAATTGCAATATTTAACTAATTATTAAAGTTTACAATATTAGGCGTTTGGCAACGTTGCTGGATGGAGAGGAGGGAGTTTACAAATACACAGTACAGCTCAAGCGGATACAGACATACCGGTACAAAACAGATGCTCCTGTTATAATGCAGGGGGGACCGTTGTTTACATAAAACACACAGCAAATACAAACTTTCAATCTCATTAATAGAACTTTATGGTTAATTTCCATTTTATTTAACAATATTGGCAATATTAGTCCATTTTTTAATTGTACGTCTAAAAAATAAACAATAATGGTTTACTGTACAAAATCACACGAACTTTTTTTTAAATGTAACGTTTTAATCTCTCCCGCTTCCATAAACCAGTAACATTTTTAAAGAAAGTTCTGTTTGTTTGATTTTCGAAACGAGGTAAGAGACTCCTAGTTTATAATATAATCGTTGAGAAACCGCTACAAAAGTTCGCCGATTAGGTAACCTTCATAGCGGAAAACATTGACGGTACATTTTCTTGCCTCACTTGAATTACGACTTCTTTCTCCATAAATTAATAACATATATTATGATATTTCTAAACTGTGAATGACATTGTAAGTTTTTTTATCGAATACCTGGTACCGACCGAACTCTCCGCTCGACAGTAGATTCTATGGATTGGGAGGGAGCTTGAACTCAGCTGACATGTATGTACGTCTGTGCAGAGTACTGCCTGCTGAACACGTTGCCACGTCTCTCACGCCAGAATATTAACAGTTTTAAGTATGCAATTTTACTTAATTTCACGAGATCGTAATAGAACACACAAATATGTATTTAAACTAATATTAACTCTTTGCTAGATATATCTACTGATGTAAATGTTTTCGTAATTTCACTAACCATATAAGCAGTATACCAGGTGCTCCGGGTTCGATTCCCGGTCGGGGCAAGTTACCTCGTTGAGGTTTTTTCCGGGGTTTTCCCTCAACCCAATATGAGCAAATGCTGGGTAACTTTCGGTGCTGGACCCCGGACTCATTTCACCGGCATTATCACCTTCATCTGTTTCAGACGCTAAATAACCGAAGATGTTGATAAAGCGTCGTAAAATAACCTACTAAAAGAAATAATAATAAGCAGTATAACGCGAATCAAATAAGAGAAGATAATTTTCCCAGAAAAAAATATTTCAAGTTTTGACTCTATGTTGTATGGATATTTTTTGATCCTGTAGACCAGTGATGTCAAAGCAAGCGCATTTTTCTGACCTTGACGTCGTTCGCGGGCATTAAGCTCTAGGTATGCTAGGGGGAATAAGCAGCCTGTTGGATTAAGAAAACAGTGGTGCACAAACTTCAAACGGAACATGAAATTTTATGTCGTTATTTTTATATGGCTTCTTTCTGTTTGTTATTTTCTATATTGTCTGTAAAACAAAAGTACTAAAACCTATTTCTTAGGCTAATATTGCAGTTGTGTTTTAAACGTTAATAACATAATAAAGAATAAAGAAGGAATATTCACACAAATTCCATAATAACTACAACTATACTGTACTAAGTGAATTAAACACATCATTCATAAAGAAAGTGTAATCCCAAAAAAGACACTGAGTATGACATGATAAGTTGAAATTGTTATTGATGGTATCTTTAGCCTTATAAAATTAATCAAAACAATATTATAGTACAAAGCAAAGTTGTCTAGGTATATGTTTTAACTGTAACTAATATTACATTATAAAACTCTTATAGCATTATGCTTTTAGGTGATATTGGTGCGCAACTTTCTGTTATTAGAATATTAAATTATCTCGAAATCTGCTGAAACTATAGAGCTGACGTTTTACCAACACATAGGCACATATCTTTTGTTTGTGATGTAACAGTATTTGGTTTGTTAATTCATTTCCTTACAAACATTTTCCATGCGAATATTTTCAAACATTTTAATACACTATCTTCAGTAATACGTATTTACGATATATTAGATTTACGAAAACATTGCTTTAGTACCTATAAGGCTACTAAACATCTGAAATTTTCACTTTTCTATAAGAAAGTTGAGAATATATTGCTTTTGAATAAAAAAGCAAACTTGTGAAAAATGAACATTAAAATTAAAGCTTATATTCTTATAATGCACTTATACTTCCCAGACAAATCTATAAATTAGCATGGATACAGTTTTAATAAGTTCTCTTCCCTCTAGCTATTGAATCAGTGCTGGCCATCCCTGTATATAGCTCGACCAAGCGGCATATACTACCTCTTTCGTCTGCCACTTTCCTTTCCGCTGTAAAGCGCTCAGGGTCTCCTGAGCTCTAAAGCACGCGCTTGCTCCTACGGGCATCAATTGACATGACTGCAGTAGACCGTCCCCGACGACTGTGAAAAGACGGCACTTATACCCCTTACACGTGTATATGAAATAAGCTATCGGACTTTGTAATATGTAGGACACTTTTGCATTAAGCACCGGGTGAACACGAGATGTTCTACAGTCTATAGTGATTTTAATTTATTTCGGGTTTCTCCGCTTTGACCTAGTTAGACTGACGCAGATATCAGCAAAATAACAGTTACTGAATAAATGCATACTGAATATGTTCGATGTACTTCGTGTTGTTTTTAAATCCGTCTCTATGCTACGCATTGGATACCCGCATAGTTTGTCGTTCCGTTAATGGAGGTAACGGTTAACTAGAGAAGTTCGCGATTGTACGTCCAGTACATGCAGTGGAGTGTTCATATGCTGGCTTATGTTCAGATTTGTTCTTGCTGGCGGTTACATTCGTCGTATTCTGTATTGTAAGGACTGAGTTTCAAATAACCGGTTTAACCAAAGTTGTTCGACAGATATTAAATTAACGGTTATTTGTGTATTATATTTTCTTGCTGAAAAGGTTTTTTTTTTGTGAATATAATTAAAGAAAGCAATATTTGGTGTAAGTGTTATGGGATACGTGAAAGGCGATGCTGGTGAAATATTCATTTTTCTTTTTGTTTTATGAAATATTGATATTTCGTATTTTCTGTTGAATATAGGTTTCTTTAATATTTTTAGTAGGTTATTTTACGAAGCTTTATCAACATCTTAGGTTATTTAGCGTCTGAATGAGATGAAGGTGATAATGCCGGTGAAATGAGTCCGGGGTCCAGCACCGAAAGTTACCCAGCATTTGCTCATATCTTTAATATTAACTGATTTTAAATATATTAAATATTCATATATTCATATTCATATTCTTTATTTGCCTGAAGGTACAAGAATACAAGAGGCCTCGTCAATATGATAATATAAAAAACAATGTGTCAATATTTAAAATATTAAAAGAGTAAAAAATAATCAAATTTAACTAAAATACTACATCATTTTCAAAAATTCATTCATATTATAAAAGGGATTATTTTTTAGCCATCTCTTAATCTGAAATTTAAATTGTGTTTCGTTAAGTGCCTTTATATTTGTAGGTATCTTATTATATACTTTTATTGCAGTAATTACATAGCTTGATAGTGATACTTTTAATATTATGTTACTACACGAGCAAATTTTTTTTTTTCGTGAACACTACTAAGTTAAAATAGTCCGCCGAGTTAGCTCTATGGTAGCACGTCTGCCTCCAGACTAGCCGGCCCGGGTTCAATTCCCGGGAACGTCAGAAATTTTCATGTAAAATTTCTACCTCGGAACTAGGAGAGGTGGCGGTGCACAACTTCTAATCACTAAATTGTGCATCAATATGTCTGGATTAAACCCCAAATCTTTCCGCAGTGCATATGATGAGAAGGCATATGTCACTGTTGATAGTGATTCGTCCGTCGATTGGTGACGTTAAGCCTGGCGGCACCCTTGGTGCTAATCGGCAGAAGTAGGCTACGTTCCGGCACCGGGTTCCCCTTCTCCCTTCTTTATCTTCATTATCATCCTTACCCATTCCATACACTACATTTACACGAACACTTACACATACACTCACACTAGTACACGACATAACTCTTCATAGATACACATCATGTACAGCGTGGTCCGCCGAAGTGGTGTACAAATTGAAAATTGGTCACAGTACTGCCATATATCCGCAATATGCGGAACCCGAATCACGCAAGTGAAGTGGGTAGACATTAGATACACCCACACTTGAGTGGGATTAATTTATAAATTTCGGGGGGTACGGCTTGTGGGAGGTGGATTTGCTTGCTTTTTCCCCTCTGGAATTAATCTCATCCGAGCTTTGCCAGTCTTAATAACACACAGAAGATACCTTTCCTGGAAATAACGAAACCACGTTTTTTGCAGGCTCCTGTGATTTTCACGTAACTGTACTTAGCATCGGAAATAGTTGTTATGTACCCCTCCGAAAAAGGCTCGATTTTCTTGGACATTGCTGCTGTGAAACGACGTGCAATCTATGAAATCACTCACTACTGGTTTGTCACCTCTCGCCACAGTTCAGCTGTCGCGTGACACCTGACGCACATGATGTCATTCAAATGCGTTTTCAGAGATCGGAAACAACTGTCTGTATTATTGCGTGAAATCTAAGTGGAGGACTATTTCTCTGCAGAAGTAGGTAGCCAATTCTTGTTCGTATAAATTCGTAATCTTTGTCGAATTTGTTCTATAATTTTTAAGACGACTTATTTTCATAGACGAGTTAGTGGTGTAAGTTTATTACTATCCGAGAAGTGCAGTAATAGCTTCTGTTCATTATTCGTAACTTGTAGCTGTCACATATTTCACTCACTCCAGATGCAACACTTTGACAGGGTGGTGAAAATATATCCCGCTCTCTCAGGCACTGGGTGTGTGGAATTTTTAATCCTGTCTTATTTTAAACGCTAGCTTCTTCCAGTGCTGACTAGAGCTCTGTGGACGTTCAGTACTGGCTTGGCGAAAAAAAAAGATTAAATTAATAAATAATAGAATGAACGAGTGCATGAATGAGTAAATGAGTGAGTAAATAAATGAATGAATGAGTGCACAAATGAATGAGTAAATGAAGGGATATATGAGTGAAGGAATGAATGAGTGCAGAAATTTGAGTGAAGGAATGAATGAGTGCAGAAATTAATGTGTGAATGAAGGGATAAATGAGTGCAGAAATGAATTAGTGAGTGAAGGAATGAATGAATAGATGCAGAAATGTATGAGTGAGTGAAGGGATATTTGAGTGAAGGAATGAGTGAGTGCAGAAATTTATGAGTGAAGGAATCAATGAGTGCAGAAATTTAGGAGTGAAGAATGAATGAGTGCAGAAATGAATGGGTGAGTGAAGCGATAAATGAGAGCAGAAATGAATGAGTGAGTGAAGGGATGAATGAGTGCAGAAATGAATGAGTGAGTGAAGGGATGTTTGAGTGAAGGAATGAATGAGTGCAGAGATTTATGAGTTAGTGAAGGAATGTTTGAGTGAAGGAATGAATGAGTGCAGAAATGAATGGGTGAGTGAAGCGATAAATGAGTGCAGAAATGAATGAGTGAGTGAAGGGATGTTTGAGTGAAGGAATGAATGAGTGCAGAGATTTATGAGTGAGTGAAGGAATGTTTGAAAGGAATGTTTGAGTGAAGGAATGAATGAGTGAAGTAAATGAGTGCAGAAATTAATGAGTGAGTGAAGGATGTTTGAGTGAAGGAATGAATGAGTGCAGAGATTTATGAATGAAGTGTTTGAGTGAAGGAATGAATGAGTGGAGAAATTTATGAGTGAAGCGATAAATGAGTGCAGAAATGAATGAGTGAGTGAAGGAATGAATGAGTGCAGAAATGAATGAGTGAGTGAAGCGATAAATGATTGCAGAAATGAATGAGTGAGTGAAGCGATAAATGAGTGCAGAAATGAATGAGTGAGTGAAGCGATAGATGAGTGCAGAAATGAATGAGTGAGTGAAGGGATTTTTGAGTGAAGGAATGAATGAGTGCAGAAATTTATGAGTGAAGGAAGGAATGAGTGCAGAAATGAGTGAGTAAATGAAGCGATAAATGAGTGCAGAAATGAATGAGTGAAGCGATAAATGAGTACAGAAATGAATGAGTGAGTGAAGCGATAAACGAGTGCAGAAATGAATGAGTGAGTGAAGGAATGAATGAGTGCAGAAATTTATGAGTGAAGGAAGGAATGAGTGCAGAAATGAGTGAGTAAATGAAGCGATAAATGAGTGCAGAAATGAATGAGTGAAGCGATAAATGAGTACAGAAATGAATGAGTAAATGATGGGATAAATGAGTGCAAAAATGAATGAGTGAGTGAAAGAATGAATGAGTGCAGAAATGGATGAGTGAGTGAAGGAATGAATGAGTGCAGAAATTGATGAGTGAGTGAAGGGATGTTTGAGTGAAGGAATGAATGAGTGCAGAAATTTATGAGTGAGTGAAGGAATGAATGAGTAGAAATGAATAAGTGAAGCGATAAATGAGTGCAAAAATGAATGAGTGATTGAAGCAATAAATGAGTACAGAAATGAATGAGTGAGTGAAGGAATGAATGAGTGCAGAAATGAATGAGTGAGTGAAGGAATGAATGAGTGCAGAAATTGATGAGTGAGTGAAGGGATGTTTGAGTGAAGGAATGAATGAGTGCAGAAATTTATGAGTGAAGGAATGAATGAGTGCAGAAATGAATGAGTAAATGAAGGGATAAATGAGTGCAAAAATGAATGAGTGAGTGAAAGAATGAATGAGTACAGAAATGGATGAGTGAGTGAAGGAATGAATGAGTGCAGAAATGGATGAGTGAGTGAAGGAATGAATGAATGCAGAAATTTATGAGTGAAAGAATGAATGAGTGCAGAAATTAATAAGTAAATTATGCGATAAATGAGTGAAAAAATGATTTAGTGAGTGAAGCGATAAATGAGTGCAAAAATGAATGAGTGAGTGAAAGAATGAATGAGTGCAGAAATGGATGAGTGAGTGAAGGAATGAATGAGTGCAGAAATGAATGAGCAAATGATGGGATAAATGAGTGCAAAAATGAATGAGTGAATGAAGGAATGAATGAGTGCAGAAATTTATGAGTGAAGAAATGAATGAGTGCGGAAATTAACGAGTAAATGAAGCGATAAATGAATGCAAAAAAGAATGAGTAAGTGAAGCGATAAATGAGTGCAGAAATAAAGGAGTGATTCAGCACAGTCTCTGTCTCTGTCCCCAGCGTGTGGGAGCGCGCCTGTCGATTGCAACAGTTGCCGCTTTCCGGTTGGGAGATTTTTTGCTCACAAATATTACAATGCATTAAATACCGTAACATATACACAGATTTCTCGCAATTGCGTCTGTTTCTGCATGACAAATGTACATAGATGAATATAACTTTAGGTTAAAAAATATGTTTGTCTTTGTGTTACAGGTCATTTGCACTTGTGTAATTTCTAGATACTTCAACTCTTTGCGGTATTTTGCTTTTCTCGACCATTGGTTGCCACCAGTTTTCCTAAACATGTCAACTGTTCTGTTTTTAGGTCTTCCTTGACTTCACTTCCCGATATATGGATCCTAAATAGTAGACTAGCCATGGGTCTATTTAATTTGGCGGAACATCGTAACATATCGTGCCCTCTTTCACTTCATCACTGTATGGCTCTTTCCGCAGTGTCTGTAGTGTAAAATAATGCTTGCAATTGTAAGTTAGATATTGTGTTTAATTATTCACAGGATTCTCTTGTCTACATTTTCCATTCGCATATCTGAATGGCATTCCTTTGTTCCTCAGCGAGTGCTCAAGTTTGGTATTCGCAAAGCAACACTGGAAGTATGCAGATACTGTATCTAGTGCCTCTAACTTCAGCTTCCTGTTGAAAATATTTTCCAATAATATGAATATTATACGGCAGAATGCCTATGCAATTGTTTTCTTCTTATTACATTGTGCTGTTCTGGAAAATGTCTATTTGTCAAAGATATTTTGAAACTCTGCTCCATTAATACGAAAAGATATCGCTGATGATGATGATGATGATGATGATGATGATGATGATGATGATGATGATGATGATGATGATAGAATAGTACATTATGCAACGAGCCTATAATGAAGGTAATTAAGAAGCGAGTATGGATATTTATGAAACGAGCGCAAGCGCAAGCGACTTTTTATGCTCGACCATATTTCTAACTTGATATTATTAATTTTTGAGCAATGTCCCGTATGTTGTGAGATGTTCACAGACGCGAAAGTATTGATTTTTTCCGAGGAACAGATGTTCACATTGACCTTGCTAGGCCATAAGAACCTACAGAGATAACATTGAAATTAAATTAGACATTGAAAAACGAGATGACTAATTGAATTTATTTGAATATTATTTACAATTAACGCTAATTATTATAGTAACAGAACATAACCTTCTGCGACAGTATTGGATTTCCAGCCGCCGTGACTTTTCGCTAATTCTCTTTCGATTGCATATCCGAGAATAATCGAATATTAAAATGTTATGTTTTATTTAACGACGCTCGCAACTGCAGAGGTTATATCAGCGTCGCCGGATGTGCCGGAATTTTGTCCCGCAGGAGTTCTTTTACATGCCAGTAAATCTACTGACATGAGCCTGTCGCATTTAAGCACACTTAAATGCATCGACCTGGCCCGGGATCGAACCAGCAACCTTGGGCATGGAAGGCCAGCACTATACCAACTAGCCAACCAGGTCGACAGAATAATCGATACTTGCGGTTTTATAACGGTAGGAAGCTGACCTGTCATTGGCTGAACAGTTGTAACCTGAGTCGTCATTGGCTGAAAGACCTGACCTTTAATGAGTAGGTGTACTTTAATGACATGCATTAAAGGTCTGCTACCAGGTGTATAATTACTACATTTCGGCATGGTCGAGCATAATAGTACTTTCTAAAATAATCCAGTATGTTCAAACTGGCCAACTGTGTAATACTTCGTCAGTCATTTGATGATAATCAGTTCGCTTGACGACGGTTGGAATTTTGTCTCAAGTTCTACCATCAATTTAACGAATGAATATTATGAACACGAATGTTCAATATTACAAGAATAAGCAGTTTCACAGTTTTTAAGTATTCCATATTCGTTGAAATATTTCAATTATAATCAGTGAAACCTCCTATAATAACTCTAGTAACCGCTAGTTAATGAAACATTGTGCGTTACAAGTTAGTTTCTCATAAATGAACCAATGAAACCAAATGTTGATTTTTCCAAATCTCATTAGAAGAGGGTGCCTTTCCGATTGCGTCATGGACGAAATTCCTTTAGGCACCACTCATGGGTCATGGGGTGGCAGCTCTGATATTTTGAAAAATACAAGTTACAGGAAATGAGCGTTAAACATAACTTGTGTGGAGAGCTAAATAAGCGTACGCTCGCACGTTTATGGTCATATCTACCAAAATAATTTATGTATCGTAAAAATTCCTTCACTGACATAAAGACAAAATGTCCAATATTTACATATATAAACAAATTAATTTAAAAACACAGAGAATGCACTTGCATTTAGCTTTCATCGATTACCAAAAGCCTTCGAAACATTCAAACGAGAAAAATTATGGGAAATAATAATAGCGAGTGGAATCCCAAAACATTTAATAATAACAATACAGTGTTTAAATAAAAATAACTCAATTAAAATAAAATCGAACAAAAATATCACTAATGAAATTAGAGGAATAACAAGAGGCGTAAGGCAAGGTGCCTTTGTCGCCCACTTCATTTAACTTTTATATAGATGAAGTCACAAGACAGTGGCAGATAAATTTAAAATCAAATTTTAATGTAAATAAGGAATATTTGAACACCTTACTTTTTACAGATGATCAGGTAAGTCCACACCTGTGGAGTAAAGCTAGCGCGTCTGGCCGCGAAACCAGGTGGCCCAGGTTCGATTCCCGGTGGGGGCAAGTTACCTGGTTGAGGTTTTTTCCGGGGTTTTTCCTCAACCCAATATGAGCAAATGCTGGGTAACTTCAGGTGCTGAACCCCGGACTCATTTCACCGGCATTATCACCTTCATCTCATTCAGACGCTAAATAACCTTAGATGTTGATAAAGCGTCGTAAACTAACCTAATAAAATAAAAATAAAATGAATGATCAGGTAATATTTGCAAACTCAGAAGATAACCTGCATAGGACATTATATAATCTGAACATAATAGCTAAAGAATTTAACTTAAATATTTAAAAATAAAGACAAAAGTTATGGGATTCAAAGGAAGAACACTAATAAGATTAAAAATAATCCTTAATGATGAATTAGTAGAACAAGTGAACCATTTTGAATATTTACGCTGCACAATAGCATATGACAATACAGGGTGTTTAAAAAATACGAGGCATAATTTCAGGTATGTAGGCCTATTTCCCACATGTAGACAATCAAAATAGTTCATTACAACATGTGTCCGGAAATGCTTTATTTCCGAGTTATGGCCTTCACAACATTGAAATTCACCAGAACGTTTTTATTTCCGCAGGACGTTGCCGTCAAAGGAGACATTAAGAGGGCACTCTGACAGTTCATTCCGAGGCGAAGGTTACATTCAGTGTTGTGTAGGCGTTAGACTGTGCGACATGTATTCAAATCAAGAGCTGGCAGAGATACACTTCATGTACGGTAAGGCGGACGGCAATGCTGCGCTGGCTCGTCGTTTGTACCAAAGAGTACCCACAGCGACAATGATCAATCGTCAACACATTCACTTCTTGCATGATGGCGCTCCTGCACACTTCAGTCGTACGGCTCGCCGGTACTTGGATCGAAGGTTTCCTGATCGATGGATAGATAGAGGTGGCACAATTGCTTGGCCTCCACACTTACCTGATCTGAACCCTCTCGATTTCTACTTGTGGGGCCATTTAAAATCATTGGTTTATTCGTCTCCGGTGCCTGATTTGGAATCCCTTCGGAATCGAATGTGGCATGTTCTGAGGACATACGCAATACTCCTGGAGTTTGGGATCGTGTTCGCAGATCAATGAGACATCGATGTGAGTCTGTATTCAAGCAGGAGGTGGAAATTTTGAACATCTTCTGTAATGACAACGACCTGCAGAAAGAAAAACGTTCCGGTGAATTTCAATGTTGTAAAATAACTCGAAATGAAGCATTTCCGGACACATGTTGTAATGAACTATTTTGATTGTCTACATGTGGGAAATACATACCTGAAATTATGCTCCCGTATTTTGAAACACCCTGTATAAATGATTTTGACAAAAAAGTATTAAAATTTCAAAACCAATAAGAACAGTTAAAAGAACCTTAATTAAGAAGGTAAGGACGGATACAGTTCTGAAGTTTTACAGAACAATGGTCATACCAACATTGGTATATGGCTCAGAGATTTGGAACCTAACTAAAGAGCAAGAAAGAAGAATGGAGGCAGCAGAAATGAAATTGTTGAGACCGTTGGCAGGATATACAGTGTTAGATCATAAACAAAATAAATAAATTAGACAGGAGTTAGGCATTTCAAATATAATAGCTGTAACACATACCTATATAAATAGATGGCACGAACATGCAGAGAGAATGTCACTCATCAGAGTTCCAAGAAAACTGCACAACTACAGACCCATGGGACGACGGGATGCAGGAAGGCCGAAACGACGATGGAGTGGCTTCAATTAACTATTTGAACGGGACTAACCCGTGATGTTTATGATAATGATGATGATGATGATGATGATGATGATGATGATGACTTTTTAATGGTAATTGTGAAGAGTGTTCGTGCAATCACAAGCATAAATGGAGAACTCCGAGAAAACATTACCGACATTACTTGACTTCAATAAGGCATTTGATACAGTAGACACTCACCTTCTATTATGTAAATTAAGACTTCTGAATCTTTGTGAAAGTTCTGTTACTTGGTTTGAATCCTACCTTCGCGAACGCCAACAATGTGTCATTGCAAGCGATTATTCTTCAAAATGGCGTGTCGTGAAATCTGGAATTCAACAAGGATCAGTTCTCGGACCTTTACTCTTCATGATTTATATTAATGACGTGACTAGAATGATGAAACACTGCAGATACCATATGTATGCTGACGACTTGCAAATTTATTTGCATATCCACCCTGACGAGACTAGTGACGCAGTAAATAAAATAAACGAAGACTTGAATTCGATTTCACTGTGGGCACATAAATTTGGATTAAGGTTAAATCCAGAGAAATCGCAAGCAATCATAATGGGACATAATCGTCTACGAAGCACGCTTGATAGTAGTACTATACCACATATAAAATTGAATGGGATTATTGTTAAATACAGTGAAACAGTTAAAAATCTTAGCATTTTTATGGATAGCGATTTAAATTGGAACACTCAAGTAACACACACTTGCAAAAATATTTTCTCAGCTTCACTCCTTGTTTCATATGAAAGAATTTCTACCACTTAGTCTAAAAAAGAATGTTATTCAGACGCTTGTAATGCCGCATTTTGATTATTGCGATTTCTTGCTAACTAATGTAAGTTCACTATTAGCTGTTCATAATGTGTGCATACGATTTATCTGCAATACTCGTAAATTTGGTCATATAACACCTTCCCTCCAGTTACTTTCATGGGTGCGTCTGAAGGAAAGAAGAACAATACATTCACTCTCTCTTCTGTTTAGAATCATGCATAATTCTACTCCGAATTATCTCTTACCGCGCTTTCAATTTCTTACAACCATTCGAAATAGGCACCAAGCACTTCTTTCTATCCCTCATCATAAAACGTATTCATACTGATCCTCCTATACTGTAGAAATACCTCGCCTCTGGAATTCGTTACCTAATGACGTCAGGGTCTGCCGGACTTTATCACAATTCAAAATTAAATTGGAAAATTTTGTCTTATTTTAGGTATTGCTAGAAGTGTTGATTTGTGTTTTCTTTACTCTAGATTAAAATTGAAGTTTCTTGTTTATGTTAGTTAATTAGTTAGGATACAATTAATTACGATACTTGATCACTCATTTAAAGTTTGTGTGACTGCAACCTATGTATACTTTTGTGTGGCTTGATTTGTTTATAGTATGATTTTCTTTTTATTTCTATTATTGCAGTTGTATTTATGGTGGTGTGGAAGAGAAGGCCTGATGGCCTTAGCTACACCAGAAGAGATAAATAAATAAATAAATAAATAAATAAATGAGTAAATAAGTAAATAAATGAATAAATAAATAAATAAATAAACTTACTTACTTACTGGCTTTTAAGGAACCCGGAGGTTCATTGCCGCCCTCACATAAGCCGCCATTGGTCCCTATCCTGAGCAAGATTAATCCAGTCTTTATCATCATATCCCACCTCCCTCAAATCCATTTTAATATTATCTTCCCATCTACGTCTCGGCCTCCCTAAAGATCTTTTTCCCTCCGGCCTCCCAACTAACAATCTATATGCATTTCTGGATTCGCCCATACATGCTACATGTCCCGCCCATCTCAAACGTCTGGATTTAATGTTCCTAATTATGTCAGGTGAAGAATACAATGCGTGCAGTTCTGTGTTGTGTAACTTTCTCCATTCTCCTGTAACTTCATCCCTTTTAGCCCCAAATATTTTCCTAAGCACCTTATTCTCAAACACCCTTAACCTATGTTCCTCTCTCAGAGTGAGAGTCCAAGTTTCACAACCATAAAGAACAACCGGTAATATAACTGTTTTATAAATTCTAACTTTCAGAATTTTGGACAGCAGACTGAATGATAAAAGTTTCTCAACCGAATAACAGGCATTTCCCATATTTATTCTGTGTTTAATTTCCTCCCGAGTATAATTTATATTTGTTACTGTTGCTCCAAGATATTTGAACTTCTCCACCTCTTCAAGAGATAAATTTCCAATTTTTATATTTCCATTTCGTACAATATTCTCGTCTCGAGACATAATCATATACTTCGTCTTTTCGGGATTTACTTCCAAACATATCTCTTTAGTTGCTTCCAGTAAATTTCCCGTGTTTGCCCTAATCGTTTGTGGATTTTCTCCAAACCTATTTACGTCATCCGCATAGACAAGAAGCTGTTTTAACCCGTTCAATTCCAAACCCTCTCTGTTATCCTGGACATTCCTAATGGCATACTCTAGAGCAAAGTTAAAAATAAAGGTGATAGTGCATCTCCTTGATTTAGCCCACAGTGAATTGGAAACGCATCTGGCAGAATCTGAATTATACGAACTCTGGTGTACGTTTTACTGAGACACATTTTAATTAATTGAAGTAGTTTCTTGGGAATATCAAATTCAATAAGAATATCATATAAAACTTCTCTCTTAACCGACTCATATGCCTTTTTGAAATTTATGAATAACTGATGCACTATACTCTTATAGGCCTTAACTACACCAGAATAAATAAATAAACAAATAGATAAATAGATAAATAGATAGATGAATAAATGAATAAATAGATAGATAGATAGATAGATAGATAGATAGATAGATAGATAGATAGATAGATAGATAGATAGATAGATAGATAGATAGATAGATAGATAGATAGATAGATAGATAGATAGATAGATAGATAGATAGATAGATAGATAGATAGATAGATAGATAGATAGATAGATAGATAGATAGATAACGATAGATAGATAGATAGAATTTTGTCCCGCAGGATAGATAGATCTAGATAGATAGATTTAGATAGATAGATAGATAGATAGATAGATAGATAGATAGATAGATAGATAGATAGATAGATAGATAGATAGATAGATAGATAGATAGATAGATAGATAGATAGATAGATAGATAGATAGATAGATAGATAGATAGATAGATAGATAGATAGATAGATAGACAGACAGACAGACAGACAGACAGACAGACAGACAGATATAAATAAATAAATAGATAAATAAATAAATAAATAAATAAATAAATAAATAAATACCCATCCTAAATTAGGTTTTCCACCAAAATTAAAACTCTGCCATCATCGAAATTTTAACTCGAGTCCTCAGAGCGTTGTGATAATGATGAGCAATCAGAATGAATTAGGGATGAGTCAAATAACAAATTTGGTGTGAGGACCAAACGAAGGGATAAAGTTACGGATTGTTGTGCTTGGGTGACGGGACTCTAGCACCTGCGCCCCGTTGACATCGCAATGTTCTGTTGGAAACCTGGCCTATCCATCTTCGTGGGAGTTCGGGCTCCTCGCAGCGACAATACGACAATGGTGCCCGTCGGGCAGGGCGGCGGGGGCGAGGGCTCTTAACTTGATTGAATCCCTGTCCTGATGGAGCTCCAGGGACCCGACCTGCGTCCCAACTTCCTAACTCGTCCGGCGAGCGCCCGCTGCTTCCACTTTCCAGCCTTCTTGCGATGGATATTGACTGATTCCATTTCATGCTTCAGCCCATGTTATGCAAGCACTACAGCTAATTCCGAATCGTGAGAGAATGGGTTATGGAGCGACGTCAAAAGTTAAATCGGTTATCCCTGCCCCGATAGGTTCACAGGAGTACTTATATCAGAAATTACCAGAAATAAGTTGGTTTGCATTGCCGAGCAATTGAAAATTAAATCATCGCTTCCTCTAGAGCAGTGACGTCAAAGCGAGCGCATTTTTCTGACCTTGCCGTCGTGCGCGGGCATCAAGCGCTAGGTATGGAAGGAGCAAGGATTATGTAAGGTGGGAGCTCCTGTTATGGCCATGTTCCTGATATGGCCACTCCCTATTGTGAGTTAGTTAACCAAAAATCCGCTAAATTGCAGCAACATCAATGAAAGGGCATTCTGGTATGTCACTTGATCTTTTCCATCCAGTCAGGTTGAGCAATATGGCGTCAGGTGCCTGTTTTGCGGTTTTCATGTGACCTCTTCTTATTTTTCTCTGGTAAGTCTCCTTTGTTTTATGCATGTTTTTCAAAGACTTGTTTCATGAAAACCATCGTATTCCATTCAGTTTTTAATGTTCTGTTGATTGGTGTTGTAGTTGATGTTGTATCTTTTACGAGTTTTCATAATCAAACGATTTTCGTGAAAGCTTACCTGCTCCTGATATGGCCATATCAAATGCACTATGGTCATATCAAATGCACCATGGTTATATCAAGTTCATTTCACTTTTATTTTTCACCTGACAAATTTACATGCCTTATAGCTGGGATTACGCAAAAATTTTGTATTCTAAGAAAAACAACATAATTTTTTTATGGAAAAACCTGTTTTGACTACACTTTTTAATTATAAAAAAATATTATGAATTGTCATTTTTATTCATTTTACACCAAAATTATTTAATTTTAACACAACAGCGCTATCAAACTGAAAACAATCACGATTTGTAGAACATGGAACAAGGGTGGCCATATCATGTGCACATGTTCCTGATATGGCCACTAGATAGACTTTTGGAATGTGGGACTTTTTGGACAATTAAAGCTATTTTTATGGGGAAAGGAAGTTGTTTTAAGAAAGTCCATTAGACTGAGAACGAGTAAGAAAAAAGTGGTTTACAAATTTGTTCAAAATGACGGCTAGAAAAATTCTCAAATCTTAGCATGGCCATATCAGTGACACCTACCTTATATGAATAAGGAGCGTGTTGCATTAAGAAAACACTTGTGTACAAACTTTAAACGGAACGTGAAATTTTATGTCGTTATTCTTATATGGCTTCTTTCTGTTTAATATTCTTTATATTGTCTGTAAAACAAAAGTACTAACACTGATTTCTTAATATTGCACTTGTGTTTTAAATCTTAATAACATAATAGAGAGTTAAGAAGGAATATTCACTTAAATTCCATAGTAGTATAATATTATACTGTATTAAATGGATGAAACACATCATTCATAAAGAAAGTGATATTCCAAAGAAAGAGATTGAGTATGACATCATAAGTTAGAATTTATATTGATGGTATCATTAGCATTACAAAAGTAATCAATAAACTAATCAAAACAATATTACAGTACAAAGCAAAGATACCTAGGTAGCTTACTGTATCTGTTTTACGTGTAACTAACATTCCATAACAAAACTGTTATCGCATTATGCTTTTAAGGTGATATTTGTGAGCAACTTCCTATCATCAGAATATTAAATTATTTTCTCGAAATCTGCTCAAGCTACAGAGCTGACATTTTTACAACACATGGGCACGTATCTTTTACTTATGATGTAACAGTAGTTGCTTTGTTAATTCATTTCCTTACAAACAATTTCCATGCGAATATTTTCAAAATTTTCAATGCACTATCTTCAGTAATACGTATATACGGTATATTAAATTTACGAAAAAAATTCTGTAAGGCTACTAAATAAATAGGCCTATACCTGAAAATTTCACTTTTCTATACGAAAAGTTGAGAAAATATTTCTTTTGAATAAAAAAATTAAACTTGTGAAAAATGAGCATTAAAATTAAAACTTACATGCTTATACTTCTCAGGAAAATCTAAAAATTATCATGGATACTGTTTCAATAAGTTCTCTTCCCTTTATCTATTGAATCAGTGCTGGCCATCCCTGAATATAGCTCGACCAAGCGGCATATACCACCTCTTTCGTCTGTCTCTTTCCTTTCCACTGTAAAGCGCTCAGGGTCTCCTGGGCTCTAAAGCGCGCTCTTGCTCCTGTGGGCATCAATTGACATGCCTGCTCTAAAGTGCTGTGGTAAACATGTTGGATGTGAATAGGTACATGGATTCTTACACATAGTAGTTTGTGAGACTATAAAAATTTTGAATCGAAATTAATTTTACACGAGAGGTGTCTGTAACCATCATAACTACAAAGGAGCCTTGAATCGCCATTTGTTTATACCTGACTGGACTTTTATCTACTTTGGCAACTGTTATGTATGTATAAATAATCAAGTAGCCTATTTGAAACATCATCTCTACCTTTCAGTGTATAATAATCCGTTCCCCAGTCTTTATTTAATTACTAGGCCCTTATTAAAAGGCTAGGAATTTTCTTTTAATATGTTTAAGATAATTGTGCAATCTCAAGTAAACCGATATTAACGTTATATTTTATGTTTCTTAGAAATGCAAATTTATTTGAGAACTTTTTCTATTTATATAACCATAGCTAATATCATATAATAGAACCAGGACATTTTGATAAGTAAGATACTGTTCTATTTTGTCTTTTGTCTCATTTAATCATTTATGCTGGACCATGCCGAAATGTAATAATTATACACCTGGTAGCAGCCCTTTAATGGACCTCATTAAAGTACACCTATTCCTTAAATTTTAGGTGTTCCACCAATCAGAAAACACCATTGTAGCAATATAAAAGCGCAAGTATCGATTATTCTCGGATATGCAATCGAAAGACAATTAGCGAAACGTCACGGAGACTGGAAATCCAATACTGTCACAGAAGGTTATGTTCTGTTACTATAATTATTAGCGTTAATTGTAAATAATATTCAAATAAATTCAATTTGTCATCTCGTTTTTCAATGTCTAAATCAATTTCAAGGTTATATCAAGATTAGTGTTTATTTTACTCTCTAGATTATATCAAGGTCAATGATATTTGTTTCTCGGAAGAAAAAATCAATACTTTCGCGTCTGCGCACATCTCCCAATTCACGAGATATTGCACAAGTTCAGTACCACTCCCCAGTCAGATAAGAATAACATGAATACTTATGATTAATTTCAAGTTAGAAGTATGGTTGAGCATAAAAAGTCGTATGAAATTTGCCTATAATGGTAATTAAGACGCTCGTATGAAAATTATGAAACTCGCTTGCGCTCGTTTCATGAACATACTCGCGTCTTAATTGCTACCATTACAGCTCGTTGCATAATTTACTATTATAATGTTATTTATTTCAATGATGTATGTTATTCAAAGTTAAGAAATCTTTCCTCGTCGACCAAATGCTATTTCGAGAATGATGAGCGAGACTCGAAGCGCACGAGAATGACGAGACGAGACTCGAAAGACAAATGCAACGAACACAGCGAGCGAGAGCGGCAGTTAGTTTTGTTCATCTCCAATAGATACGATAACAGTTTATGAAAATAAGTTAATTTTTTCTGCTGTGAATAACATTTATATGCCTTGAAATCCCTTAAATTTCACTTATTTCTTTTCTGGTTGTCATTCTAGGCATAGTTTATATCTTCAAAGTATGTAAGTTATGTATTTATTCACACTGCAATGGATATATACCCGGTGGCAGTGGTAACTAATTCCACTCAATAATGACAATAATAAACTTATTAATTAAAAATACAATTAATAATATTACTAATAATTAATACTAACAATAATAATAATAATAATAATAATAATAATAACAACAGGAATATCCTAAATTAAATGAAACGATCACTTAAAATAACATTTGAAATAAACCTAATTTTATCTTAAACCTAAGATCGAACTAAAACCCACGAGTATGATATGTTCATATCTGCACAAGTACCTTTCAACATTACACTCATTTCGCTGTCAACTCACTCACTGCACTGGAACTACGACACATTTCACTGATTCTATCCTGATTTCACTAACACTTCAAAAACATTTCACTGTTCAAATACTTTGCACTGCCACTATAAACTATAAAGCTTCACTGACAGGAACATGTTTCACTTACACTACATACTTCACTGACACAACACACTTCACTGACACAACATAATTCTTCACTAATACAACACTTCAATAACAACATATCATTTACACCCTTTAAATACTGTGTATAATTACCGTCTATTAGTAAAGTCCTTAAGCCTATTTTAAATACATTTTTGGTTGTTGGTAAAGCCTTTAGTAAGTCTGCAGGTAAAGCATTCTAGTCCCTGATAGTACGATTGAGAAAAGAAAACTTTCCAGTGTCCGTCCTCTGCCTTCTTTCCCTCAATAAACCACAAAACAATTTTATATTTCTTATGGCATATTTTTTATATTATGAAGAGCATATTTCTGGAATTTTTAGGTCACAAGTGCATGGTTTATACTGCACATTTTGGCGATTTTTAGGACATAAAATTCCTATTCCTAGTTATGAAACTCGCTCTAAACCTCTCCCTTGTCTCCCTCCTCGTCCTTGAGCTCGTTATCCCGAGCATATTGACGAACACGCCTCATTGTATAGAAATTCCACTAACGACGCCATTTTTCAAATCAGACTGCTAACAGCATCAGTTGAATGGCTGCATAGTCGATCGAATACCTATACAGCCTAAACTCTGCCGTGGGTCGAGTGTTGTTACAGGCTATGGATCTAGCGGTTCCAGATTTATTTCCTTTCACAGAATTGAAATTTCATCTTTCTTACGAAGGGACTGGAAGCGTGTGTGTCTGTCCGTTTGATCTGAATTACTCTTCACTGTGTCATTCATAAATACAGGGACATCATTTTATTTTCAATTTAATTTTTATTCTACCTGAGTTTTTAATGTAATTGACTTCCACCCCTTCTACTAATGAAGTTCCAACTGTCCTCCACACAGAACCAAGTCCACATATAGTAAACAGCACTGAGTTAGTGAGTATAGTACGTTCCAAAAATATGTTCGCGTTTTCCAATGACGAAAGAGCTTTCAAAATTGAATCATATTTTCGCACAGCCTACTGTCCGTTTGCCTACGTCGCATCCCGATTTCCCCCACCTGCTTCTGCTCGTCCCCTGTAACAGCTGGGCTGTCTTAGCTCTTTTCTGAAAACCTTAATTTTCTGTTAGAAATTGGACGTTTACGTAACATTATGCAACTGTTTAAAATAACTTAAATAAAAGGGCCTCGTTAAGTAATTAACTGTCACATGATTTCCCCCTTCCTACGATCCTGCGACATAACCACTTGGACGGACAGTAGATAGCATGTCTGAGTAATTTTATCTGTGCGGTTCGGGCAGAAGTGAAGATTTAATTTACAGTACGTAAGGTACTCTTTTATAGAATAGGTACAGAATTATTTCAACATGAGTTACTAGTACGAAGGATGAAACTGGCAAATGGAATTAGATGCAATAGTGTCCACACCTGTGGAGTAACGGTTAGCACGTCTAGCCGCGAAACCAGGTGGCCCGGGTTCGATTCCCGATCGGGGCAAGTTACCTGGTTGAGGTTTTTTCCGGGCTTTCCCTCAATCCAATATGAGCAAATGCTGGGTAACTTTCGGTGCTGGACCCCGAACTCATTTCACCGGCATTATCACCTTCATCTCATTCAGACGCTAAATAACCTGAGCTGTTGATAAAGCGTCGTAAAATAACCTACTAAAAAAAGATGCAATAGTCTATAGTGCGATAATATGCCTGTATCGAAATGAGCGGCCACCATTTTAAAAAAATATGTTTAAATATCCATATTATGATTATTTTTCAATTTAACTTCATTCTCTATATTGTACGCTAATGTGCTGTAGACAGTATAATATACACTGCATAATGAATACGTTCGCATGGATAACTCAGTTCATGAGTAAAAACACTTATTTTTAATACAGTACTGTATTTTGATTAAACAAAAACTAATGAAAATTATCGATCTCAAAATCGCGATATTTCCTAGTTTACGTAAATGGATGAACTACTTTTCTTCCCTCCTATACCTAGTAAAGTGATTTGTTTGTGTTTTACGCCAGTATCATCGAACTCCAGTCGTGGAAGGGGGTAGAAAACTGTGTTTCCGGTTCTCTAAAGGTATAGCCAGGTTAATATTAAAAATGTTAGTAAAAATAAAATGATGACCCTGTACATGTTGGTCTACACGAAATGAGCCATTCGTTTAGTTATCCAAAACAAATGCTGCCGGTCTTTATTTATCGAAGATAGAACCTGCAATAAATTGCTCACAGACTGGATTTCAAGATGATTGCAATAAACATATGTGAAATAAAAATAATAATTAAGATATCTTGAAGTACTGAGTTCATGATTGAAGGAAAAATGTTCATTTGGAGGTGTATGTAGCACAATTATGATAAATAGATTTCAGATTTTAGGTAAGAACCTATTTAATCCTTAAAAGATAAGTTCATAAAAACTTGCAAGTACACATTTCATATAAAACTATGCCTAAAATTGGTATTTTAATAGCACCTAAAATGGCTATTTTGACGACAAAACCTATTTTGACCTATTAAGATTTTTTTCTTTAATAGGTCAAAACTCCATTCTTATTTCGAAAATTTGTATTTTAAATCCTGTGGCCGGAAGGAAAAAGGTCTTAAGTAAATATTTTATACTTTTCAGGAGAGCAGTAGAAAGATTGAAATTGGTGTCAATTATAGAGTTTTTTTAATGAAGAGGTTTTTCCTGGATATTATTTGTTCATATTTCTTCTAAAATAGGTAATGTTGCTCATTTAACAATTGTCTTGATTATTTCCAAAAATTAGCCGCACTTATTCCCTTTTAAGACTAGAACCCAAACTGAGTAGAAGGGACTATTTAAACATAAGACCTTTTTCGTGTAACATAAATGAGAAATGTAAATTATTAGGAATGCAAAATGGGTTTTAAACAGTTATAGGACTGTTTACCCTGGTGCTAAAGTTTTAAAAGGAAAGGGCATCAGTATGTGCTAAAATGGCTAAAATGCAAGTTAGACATTTGTAATAGAGAAGCATGGAAAGTAAACACGTGATGGTTTGTAAGGAATAAAGTATTAAATATTCTTACGTCCTTTATTCTGTGTGTGCTCGATTTAAAAAAATACTTAGGACATTTTGTGACGCTCTATAAATCCAGTCAGGAGTCTTATTTGACTTTAGCCGTTTTACCAGATTGTAGAGAATTGTTTTCGCTTTCAGGATATATAAAAATCTCATTTTCACAACAAATTGACTTAAGACCTTTTTCCTCCCGTCCACAGAATTTATTCGAAATGTGTTCCTGGTTCTGCTGAAAATTAAGTAGGGATAAACTGGAGCAAGTTCTGCAGAGAAATGTAGGACTGAAGGACCTGCGTACTGCTTCAGATATCCTAGCAGGGAAGAACACGGATTTACAATGTAACATTCCTGTCCATCTAGTGTTAAAATTGAAATGCGCTCCTGTTACTTCAGTGGATGTGGAGCGTTCATTTTCAGAATACAAATTTGTGTTGAGTGACAGACGGCATTGCTTTTTAGTTGAAAATTTAGAAAAAGTATTAGTAATTTATTGTGAAGCTAATATTGGACATTAACGGACAAGGCTTGGTAAAACTGATTAAATTTGACTTGTTTCTGTACTGAATTTATGTCTAACATTTATTTTTCACATTTAATTATTTAGTTTATGTATAACTAACTAGATATTTGCGGTTCTTGTACTTTTAATAGTAGTGATGGTAACGGTGTATAAGCATTTAAAATTATTACATTCAAGAAGTGAATTCCTGATGATGTGGAACGTATAGACTCCACTGAAAATCATGAAAATTTTTCCAAATTTTTTAGTTATTTCACTTATTCAGAATTTATATTTTCATACCCCAAATGGATTCAGCTCAATTCTGATTTCAAATACTCGTAAGTTTACACTTTTAAATTAAGGCTGGAAGGGGCGTGGAATTTAAAGAGCTGTCAAAATTGTTTTTCATCGAAGAATTCTTTTTTTAAAATTTCTGATTACAAATCTAGTAACTTTTTGTTGGCTCCCTGAAGTTACTAGATGAATGTAGCGGAGGAGAATATTAATTTACATAAATATTCATTTTATTTTCAAATCCATTTTCTGTGTTCATGTTTGTTGATTTAACACCAACTTTCTTATGCCAAATATTAATCAATCTGAATGAAATTTTTACTGGAAGTAGTTATGAGGTAGCTGCATGTTTCTATGCGTTTATTTTGTGAGCAAAATATTAATAAAATAAACTAGTAGCATTAAGAAAAATATTAATAAAATAAACTAGCAACATTTCTCACAAAATAAATGCACAGAAACATGCAGCTACCACATAAATACTTGCAGTAAAAATTTCATCCAGATTAATTAATATTTTCATAAGAAAGTTGGTGTTGAATCAACAAAGATGAACACAGAAACATGGATTTGAAAATGAAATGAATATTTATGTAAATTAATATTCTCTTGCGCTACATTCATCTAGTAACTTCAGGGAGCCAACAAAAAGTTACTGGATTTGTAATCAGAAATTTAAAAAAGAATTCTTCGATGAAAAACAATTTTGACAGCTCTTTAAATTCCACGCCCCCTTCCAGCCTTAATTTAAAAATTGTAAACATACGAGTATTTGTAATCAGAATTGAGCTGAATCCATTTGGAGTATGAAAATATAAATTCTGAATAAGTGAAATAGCTAAAAGAATTTTGGAAAAATTTTCATGATTTTCAGTGGAGACTTCCCTTAAAGAAAACATAATTTTTTGTTAGAGGCTATTTTCATTTCTTTAAAGACTCTTCCCTACACTTTTAAGCCTATTTTAGGCACCTAAATTTACATTTTAACGGCCTAAAAATCCGTATCCTAATGATAAACATTAAAATTCTAGTCACTCTCTATTGATTGAAACACATTTGGACAAGTTAAAGAAATCCTTAAGTGCTCCAAGTGCCCTGTATTGTTAAAAAGACTCCTGGTTATTTGAAATTTATCTTATATTCAAATCTTAATTCTACCTAGTATTCAGTTATGCTTAATTGTGAGCTTTCTTTCCAAAACTCACTATCTAAAAATTTGAAGTTTTCACCTAAGAGTGGATTCAGATATTGTCTGTGGTTAGGTATTATTTCATTTAAAATAATACTAAATAAATCCCTGTGAATTTCTATGAAAAGAATGCATTTTTTTCCATAATTAATTAAATGCAGAGCAAAAATGCCCTACTTTCAGACGTCTGCATCGGACGTTTTCATAGCATAAAATCCGATAGGTAGTGCACATACATGATGGGTAAAATTGTCGCGAGCGATAAATCCTCGAACGATATAAGCCGAGCGTTAGACATTCGTTCTTGTTACAGTGATGAACTGTGTAGTAACATCAGAGATGTTTATCATTTCAAAACATTTTAGTGTTTAACTAACCTCTCCGTAGTACAACTACAAAACTTGTTTTAAAATGTAATATAAATGTTGTAGGTCAATGTTTGTTTTTCTCCACACAGGAGTGATTTTATTTTTGCCACATCTGATAGATGTTATTGGATGTAAATGTAATTATTATAAACGGAGAACACAATCACGATAATGCAAAAACCGTATCAAGTTTTCTAGTAATAATAATAATCTATAATAATTAGTGTATCAATTTTTGCGTCTGTAACAGTTGTGCAGCATGATTATTCGTTTTATTATATTTTCTGTGACATTATCACTGTACTAATATTATTATTAATCTACTGCTATATCAATAATATTTTGTAAAACGTTTCTACATTGTCGCAGTATATAGGGGAACACTATGTATGGACCTATTATATTATATATGTGGTAAATCAAATATTGAATAATTATTAATTAGCAATAATAACTGTATATCGAAGTTTTTCGTACTATTTTATTTATAACTTCATGTTACTGTTTTGGTACGTTCCATTAGACTGTTCCATTAAACGTTTGTCAGAAACGCAGAAACTAAAGTCTTATTTTTACCTACCGTGTGAGCAAAACTAATGTGTACCTTATGTGTCGCCTTCCATACAAGTTAAGACATGTCGGTGAGATGACCTTGTACTGTGCTTCCATTAATTACGAAGCGTATCAGACCGATCTTATCTCACTCGAGGGTGCGACATTCGACCGAGTTCAAGCGAGCGATTTAACTCCAATGCAGCACTCTGCCTACTTTCCTTCCATGAAACACTATATCCACAGGACCGCAAAAGAAATTCTCCAAGAGGAGCAAAATGACATGAAAAATGATGTAAGTATAAATATCCTGTGTTTGATTTTTGCTTGTAGCAATGACAGCAGAAATTCGCGTTTCCTCTAAAAACAGGTTTCTGGAGATACTGAGTTTTGGAAAGAAAGCTCACAATTGAAATCATTCCCTTTTGGTTACGTTCAACATCCACAGATCGTATCAGCAGCAGATTGGAGATGACCTACACTGACTTATAACAGACCGGCCGTTATGTGAATCTGAACCTGTTTTCAGCTATACAATATCAAGGTCCTGTTATGTGCCGAGCAAACGCTTATTATCCTAGCTCATATTTCTTCAGCAAGCTATCAATTGAACTACAAACGGAAGCAACAAAAAGAAAAGTTCTAACTCCACGAATTTTCTTGGTATGTGACTCCGACCTATATAATCGTGATTAACATTAATGCTGTTAAATTAATTGTGGTATATATAACACAGACCTGCGATGAAATTTTTTAAAACAATTTTAGGTCTCCTTCATGCATTTTTGTGTCCTGAAGCCAGAAATGACATCAAAAATGGCACATCATCCACCATTTTTACACAAAACTATATTTTATGTTTCATATTATTAATATACTAGTGAGTTCTCTCCATCCATAATCCAGTGCTCTAACGTAAAATTTTGTACTAACCAGTTGATGAGGATCAGAAACATAATATAGAAGGCTGTGCGATGAAGAGCGTGAAAGTCCTGAAGAGTTTACCAATCTCAACTCAATGATTTAATAAGGTATTTAGGGTTACTTACTTACAAATGGCTTTTAAGGAACCCGCAGGTTCATTGCCGCTCTCACATAAGCCCACCATCGGTCCCTACCCTGTGCAAGATTAATCCAATCTCTATCATCATATCCCACCTCCCTGAAATCAATTTTAATATCATTCTCCCATCTACGTCTCGGTCTCCACAAAGGTATTTTTACTTCCGGCCTCCCAACTAACACTTTATATGCAATTCTGGATTCGCTCATTTGCTACATGCCCTGCCCATCTCGAACGTCTGGATTTAATGTTCCTAATTATGTAAAGTGAAGAATACAATGCGTGCAGTTCTGTATTGTGTAACTTTCTCCATTCTCCTGCAACTTCATCCCTCTTAGCTCCAAATATTTTCCTTAGAACCTTTTTCTCAAACACCCTTAATCTCTATTCCTCTCTCAAAGTGAGAGTCCAAGTTTCACAACCATACCGAACAATCGGTAATATAACTGTTTTATATATTCTAATTTAAGATTTTTGACAGCAGACTAGATGACAAAAGCTTCTCAACCGAATAATAACACGCATTTCCCATATTTATTCTGCGTTTAATTTCCTCCCGGGTGTCATTTATATTTGTTACTGTTTCTCCAAGGTATTTAAATTTTTCCACCTCTTCGAAGGATAAATTTAGGGTTACCCAAGAAAAAAGCTGAGCTCTTACGCTTCAGATTAAAGTAAATAAATTTGCTGACACCAGAAACATCCTTCATTGGTACAGGAGTAGAGAAGAGGAATTTATGCCCTGTTCTTCAGAAGAGAGTGCTTAGTATACTGCAGTGATATTCCTGGTTTGATACAGAAGTTTAATGTTCAGTACGAAGTGGATGAATAGAGAAATTTACCGATTCCTCCAAAGCAAGTCTGAAGGCAGTGATCAGTGCTTTTGCACGATGGCAACAAGTATGCTTTGTTACCTGTTGGTCATTCGGTACACCTTAAAGAAACTTATGAGAATCTTGAACTGGTTCTCACAAAGATAACATATAAATGTATATTTACTGGATTATGTGGAGATCTGAGAGAGTTATGCATGCTTCTTGGTCAGCAGGCTGGATGTAGTAAGTTTCCGTATTTCTTTTGTGAATTGGACATCGGAGTGGGAACAAAAACATTGGCTACAAAGAATATCTCTTGAACCTCACACAAGAGAAAAAGCAACAAACGCAACTTCACCATGAAGAGAAGAAGGTGGTATAGAGCAGCGTTTCTCAAACTTTTTAAGTGGGGACCACTTTTAAGTCAGAACAGTTCCATTCTTACTCTTGTTCCCTTCATTTTTATAACATATTTTAATACCAGTATAGTCTACTTATGTTTTAAAATGGAATTAATTAATTATAATACATTCGTAATTATATTTTTGCAGCCAATCACAAGTAACTTATAACAAATTCTGTGCATTATTGATTCATTGCTTCCTGTTAACAGTCAGTTGTTTGAAATCCTTCTTACACTAGTAGTTGTCCATGTCTCTGTTAAATAGTGCCCATTATAAATAATGGAAAACTGGCTTTGGTCCGGATCTTTGAAAAGAAAGGAACATGATGATACGCTTCATTTAGGCAGTGCTAATAGTTCAGAAGCTGTGTGTGAGGAAATATATTATTTATAGTGTCATTAAAGAAATATCTAATCCTACTATTAGCTATTCAAAGAAAAAATACTTCCGTAAATATGACAAGAGTTATTTGGAACTTGGATTTGCTTGGCGTGGCAATGATAGTGAACCAAAACCTCGGTGCGTTGTTTGTTACGAAGTGCTTTCAAACGAGTGTATGAAAGCCGAGAAATTGAAACGGCACTTAGAGACGAAACACGCAAGTGTAAAAGTAAACCTGTTGGATTTTAAAATAGACGGAGTCTAAAATTTCTTATATCGTCATCTGGAAAAACAAATAAAAATTAATGCAGAAACATGCCCGATTTTCAACAAGTAAAGATGCAATTTGGCACGTTCTGGTTTTGGTGTACGACATATAGTACGTGCCCATTTCAATGTGCAGACTGGGTGTCGGCAAAACTATTAAGAAAGTGATCAATAAATGAAAAGGTTTGGTACTTTACTCCTCTGTTATGAATTTGGGTGGTCCCTGGCTGAGTTACAGGTTCGGCGCCAGACATACAGGAAAAGATGGCGAGAAACGCCATGTTCATAGTGCTTTAAATCCCTCTTTTGTTGTTGACAACAGAGTGGGAAGTGGGTAGACGAGCAGGGTAAGAAATTTCATAATATATTAGTAGGCCTATTGGGAGAAAAAGTGAAAGACAATTGCCATGTGCCATGTCCAAACTTTGAGATTTTCAGCTATAATGTGATACGCAATTCCTTTGAATTTTATTTTTCTTCTGTCTTTTTGAAGGACCACAAGGACAGAACTCGAGGACCTGAATTTTATTTTTTCTTCTGTCTTTTTTGAAGGACCACAAGGACAGAACTCGAGGACCACAAGTGGTCCATGGACCATACTTTGAGAAAAGCTGGTATAAAGCATTTTATTAAATGTGAGTTGTTAATTACGACAATATAATAGCTTTCTAAAATATACTTACTTTTAATATTTTCCACAGGTAATATTTCACTTCATGACTTTTTCATATTAAATTCAATAACGCTGCATTCACATTACTAGAAGTTCTAATGCGTGTTGTGGAAAAATGGTACGTAATAGAGAAAATCTGAGTACAGATTTGGATTCAGCACCCCAAGAAACCGTGAATGTAGAAAAAAATTATGACCCTTAATTTTGCAGGCCTGTGTGTTTACATATTTGTGTCCGCTTCATAACTGCATGGTCTAAGGCATCATGCCTGGACTAGCGTTACGGAATGACCATTGGTTCTACTTCTCAAGGAAAAAGGAATTTTATCATGAAATTTCGGCCAGTATGTAGGACCGATACTTTACCAGAATCGTGACGAATTTGGGGTGCTACATTAAATAGCGGAATTCTGATTCATAACAAAGTTTTAACGGCTGGAGTAATCAATATGACAACCACAGATTACCCTCCATGGGCTGTCGCATCAAGGATTATTATTTAGTGTATTTTACATGCTTCAAATTCTAGTTTCTCAACACGTAACTCTAGGAGAATATCACGTTTAGTTTGCAGTGAAGTAACTGACAAATAGGATTTGTAATTTATTGTGAAGTTTCGAGTCTAATGACGAGAGGAGAAAACTCCCCTTCTGTATGTCTGCGATCTTCAGAGCTCGTAATGAGATTTCAAATAAAATGAGGGTAGCTTATATTTCAATTTTAGAAACAAGAGATTTCAGACAGCGCTTATTTCATTAAGTGCAACTTAGATACTGGATGGTTCAAGTGTTTTTTCCAGTGGATAGAGACGTCGCTGTAGCATTTCAGGTTTCCCCCTTCCATCATTGCAAAGAATTTCCATGTCAATAGCACTCCGATGTTCATAACAGAAAACAATAATGGTATTATAATATCTTGCCATTAGATAGCAAGAAATATAGAAGTACTCTCCAAATTTCACGAGAGGATCCCTACGTGGGGTGTACAGTCCTTGCGGGGTAAGGGGAGATGGTAAGCCAGTAACTCAGCGTTCTTGAAGGAGCAGGTGGATGGGAGTGGTGTCATTGGCCGGCTGGGACAAGCAAGGCTCAGTCAATGGCCAGACGGTTCCGAGTTGAGGATAGGTTATAAGAGTTGGGGAAAAACTCGCATTCCTTGCTCAGATCTTCTCGTGAAATGCGGACAGCAAAACACACTCTAAGTATATGTTATTATAGTATGTTTCTTATATAGAAAGAATCGTCCCGCCAAGAGTTTTAAACCGGTCGAATTAGCATGACTTTGAGCGTATTCCGAAACTCAGCGCTGAGTAATCTGATGGCATCACGGTGTTCCGAATTTCACCGATGCAGTCACTGATGCTCCACCGGTGTCGCACCGGTGCCATCAGCTTGCAGAGGTTGTGGCAGTCTCCATCAGCCGCCATGAATGAATCTGATTGGTTCTTGTATAGGGCGGGAATTAGCAGACGAATGACATCGTGCACTGTTGTGTCATGGCGGTGTGTTCTGCTTTAGTTCTGCTGTATTGTTTGTAATGAGCACAACGTAAAAACAATATGTTAATGGCTTATGAGCGAACATGTCAACAGACCAGTTATTACTACCGGTTCAAGAAATAAATTGTTTATGCTCTTTTTTCTTTGAACGAGATAGCAGTACGGAAATTTCGCAAAATTTTGCTAGCGTAGCACAGACAACAATTTATACAGTCGCCATGACAGCCATCGATCCTTCCAGCAGTTTTGTTTCTATTTCGCTGCAGCGTGACGTCATTGTTGTCCACCGGTACGGTGAGATTCGTAATACGCTGTTTCGGGGTTGCAGTGTCCTTTCTCCTACTACCTGCAACCCCTAAATGTCATTGATCTGCTAATCCAACGGTCTTAAAACTTTTGGCGGGATGTTTATTTCTTACAAAACATTCTATAAATTATTCTTCAGGACCTGAGAGTTCGTTATTTCTGTACATCTGTGACAACTAGAGTTATGTCACTTTTTAAAAGTAATTGGTTTGGAACTATTGAAGTTTCGAAGACATTTTCTATGAACAAATTTTCAAATTGTTTTACTTTTTTTTTTTTTTTCAAATTTATTCATAATTTACATTTGAAATGGTACATTTGAATAGGTACCCGAAATGAGCATATGCTCGTCCTCGGGTACAGTCCAGTAGAGTCTACATAAATTTTACAGACATCAATAATAATGTCGATGATAGTAATAATAGTAGTAGTAATAATAATAATAATAATAATAATAATAATAATAATAATAATAATAATAATAATAATAATAGAATAACAGTCACGGAGATAATACAAAGATAGTAATACAAATTAATTAATTAATAATAATAATAATAAAACATGTTAACAATAATAAACATAATAGTTAAGACTGATAAAATAAAATATAAAACCACTTAGCGAGAGTTAACACAACTTATATAAGCAAATAATAATCAGGAAAAAAATAACGAACTCGAAAATCAACAAAAAAGTTCGTTGTATCGCAGACGAAAGCAACCGCCGTATTGATATTGTGTTATGCATTAATGGTAGGGGGAACCGAAGGTCTACATCCTAACGTTCTCTTCGAAGCTTCTCATACAATCATAGGAAGTTAATGCTGAAAAACAAAGTGTCTACGAGTCAAACTGTACATTATTACCAGGATAAATACAAATAATACTGAAATATATTAATCTAGTTTCAGTTATAGATCCCCCCTTTGGTGCAAGAGGTATCATATCAAAATATTTTATGAAAGGCGGGGAAAATATGAATTTTAAGAACTCTCTAGTGATAGAGATAGTGACAAATACAATAAAGTGTATCTGTGCCGATGCTAAGAAAATCATTTATGTGGAAACATACACTGTTATTAATTAAGAAAATGATCTATTTACTGTATATTTATTACAATGTTTTATCTAATAGCTTCATGCATCAGGTAAATACAATACATATCAGTAACATATAATGCTAGTAACACTTAAAATAATAATAAAATTAAACAAATAGCATATAAACATTTTCACTTTATTTTTAAACTTGATTGCTTAGGTTTGGATTATTTTTCAATACTGAATTTTATAATTTTGGTCCATAATTCCTACTGTGTCTTAATCCAGCTGTAGTGTGGCATTTAGGTTCTGCCAAAAGAGTTGGGACATTTCTTCCGGTGTTATGTTATGATTTTCAGTTATAAAATTCATTCGATTTTTATGAAAATATATTAGTACTGTATGTTTATATATTTGCTCGATGTTCAGTACTTGGAATTCAGAAGAAATAAATTGTGTCGGATAATCTACTGGTTTATGCAGACAAATTTTGATGATACGTTTTTGTAGTAATATTAATGGAGTTAGGTTAGTCTTTGTTATTTATGATAATTAACTTTTATGGTAGAAACTTTCTTGACGTTAAACATCTATATTGGACTTATACACTGGGAAAATGTGTAGCATTGTGGAAAATGAAATTCCTAAAGTTGATTATAGAGACAGCACAGACTCTTTGGTTATTGCATCAGCCGATAGATCCTAGTTTAAAAATTAAATGTGTATAAAGGAACAAGTAACTTATATACACTTTGCTTTGAAATTACCTTTCATATTATATCCTATGAACACAGTCTGTGTGTTCTTCGATATAGATAAAGCTTTGATACTGTATGGATACAAGGTTTTCCTATGAAACTGATAACTGACACACCAGTATTTTCCCTCACATATTAATTTTTTAACTTACTGTAGTCCACCGCTATGGAGTAACGGTTAACATGCTTGACCGTGAAACGAGCGGGCCTAGGTTCAAATCATGGTTGGGCCAAGTTACTTGGTTGAGGTTTTTCCGGGGTTTTCCCTCAACCCATTAAGAGCAAATACTGGGTAACTTTCGGCGTTGGACCCTGGACTTATTTCGCCGGCATTATCACCATCTCACTCAAGCACTAGATTACCATTGCAATTGATAAAGCGTCGTAAAACAACCAATTAAAAAATGTATTGTACATTTCAAGTTAAAATCAACGCTTCTTACTCCACATTAAGACATCAAAACTCGCATTCCGCAGGGAACTGTGCTACTATCAATATTCTTCTTAACATTATTCACTATAGATTTTCCTACATATTCTAATTTATTGTAGTTTGTCTCAATATGCTGATGAAAATACTACATAATTAAACTTCTTTGTGCTTATAAGATATGGACAACGGTAAAGAAATCGCTGCTTTGCAGCCTTGGAGACATTTACCGCCGAATTCATAGACATTCTTAGCGCTGGCTTCCGGTGGATGATCAGCGAACTAACGTTTTCGTATTCATAAACCAGTGTTAGCGATATGATATGATATGAATCCTGTACAAGTAACCGGTCGATAGCCGGGGTTAGTTTAGTACGCTCGTAGCGCGGGCTAGCGAAATGTCTGTGAATAGCACCCTTAAAGATCAGTTCTACGTATTATCATTGGCGCGGACTACAAAACAAACAACAAATTCTTACACGAGATTCTTAACATAGATTGCATAGAAGGTTTCTTGAACAAAATATCTAAAGTTTCTGCTGATATTATAGGAGCACACAAATCAGTTATTGAGGAAATCTTTTTAATTTCATTATCACACGAAACCAGCCTATCTTTAACATCAGCACTGAAGAAAGAAGATATTTCGGTCTTAATGAACAAAAATATAAATATACTCAGGGTTAATAGGAGTCACTTGATCTCTATACTACAATCACTCAATGAATTAGGATGCTGGTTTGCTAGTATAAAAGGAAATGACGTCATACATTGAAGAGGTATGAATCGGGCTTTCAAACTGAACGAGTCCATTTACACAAGGGAGGTTAGGTACCCAAAATTAAGAAATAAATGGAAGAATCCATTGTACAGGACTTTCATTTCAAAACTTCCCAGTCTAAATAACTAATAATTTAAATTTAATTCAATTTAAACAAAAAAAAAAAACATATCAATTTAGATACTGAGGAGGAAGTCTGAAACCAGGCTTAATTGCATTTTAGATTTCACCCCCACTCCCCAGCCACCCCCAATTTGAAATTTCAAATGATACCCCTATATTTTTATACTTAAATATGAAAGAGCATTCAATTGTTTACAGACCTCATTCATTTGTTTTCGCATCTTTTGTTTCTATCGTCGCCTGGCAATCTAGATTGTTGTTATTGTTGATTAGAGCTGAAGAGAATAAAGCTACAAAAACTTATTCGGCATTTCATATAAAGCTGTATTTGTGTATTAAATCATTTTAAAATAGCATATACCCTCCAGGATAGACCATAAATCATCCTTATTGATTAAATTTAGTAAATTACACAAAATAAGCTGTGTTTTCATCCTACAATCAGTTGATAATAACAAAAATACAGGCTGCCAAGCGACGATAGAAAACAAAAGATGCAAAAACGAATGAGGTGTGTAAACAATTGAATGTTCTCTCACATGTAAGTATAAAAATATAAGTTTTGATTTGAAATTTCAAAGTGGGGGTGGCGGGGTGGGAAGTGAAATCTAAAATGTAATTAATAATTCGTTTCAGACTTCCCCATAAATATCTAAATTGACGTGTTCTTTGTTTAAATTGAATTCAATTTAAATAATTAGTTATTCAGACTGGGAAGTTTTGAAATGAAAGTCCTGTATATCTTTATGTGAAGATTGAAATTGATAACTTTTACAAGAGTCAGTATTACTTTGTCATAGAACGATGAAAAAAGTAATGGAACGGAAAAATTCTCTCCGGCGCCGGGATTTGAACCGTTTGAACTTCGGTCCTGCGTTCATAGACATCTATGACGTAGTGCAGAGGGCGGCCACTAGAGGGAACCCAAGAGTTGGAGCTTAATCTGAGACGATTCTAACCGGCGTCGGAGTTGTATCCGGTGTGGCTTAGTGGATAAAGCATCAGCACGTAGAGCTGAAAACCCGGAGAATTTTTCTCGTTCCATTACTCTTTCATCGTATGATGACACAGAATATCTGCATGGAAATATCATATGTACTTCGGTACATTAAAGTAATATGATATGCGTAAATCACTTCGTGATTTAAGACGGCGCTTATTCCGTCGGATCCCGGCCAACTAGTCACTCATATCGAGAGCACCTCAGCACATGTGTGAACTTCGGTCCTGCGTTCATAGACATCTATGACGTAGTGCAGAGGGCGGCCACTAGATTTTAACCCAAGAGTTGGAGCTTAATCTGAGACTATTCTAACCGGCGTCGGAGTTGTATCCGGTGTGGCTTAGTGGATAAAGCATCAGCGCGTAGAGCTGAAAACCCGTGTTCAAATCCCGGCGCCGGAGAAATTTTTCTCCGTTCCATTACTCTTTCATCGTATGATGACACAGAATATCTGCATAGAAATATCATATGTACTTCGGTACATTAAAATAATATGATATGCGTAAATCACTTCGTGATCACAAACATCCACAAAATTTGTATGCTAAGACGGCGCTTATTCCGTCGGATCCCGGCCAACTAGTCACTCATATCGAGTGCACCTCAGCACATGTGTGAACTTCGGTCCTGCGTTCATAGACATCTATGACGTAGTGCAGAGGGCGGCCACTAGAGGGAACCCAAGAGTTGGAGGTTAATCTGAGACGATTCTAACCGGCGTCGGAGATGTATTCGGTGTGGCTTAGTGGATAAAGCATCAGCACGTAGAGCTGAAAACCCGGGTTCAAATCCCGGCGCCGGAGAAATTTTTCTCCGTTCCATTACTCTTTCATCGTATGATGACGCAGAATATCTGCATGGAAATATCATATGTACTTCGGTACATTAAAATAATTTGTCATAGAAGCTAAAAGGTCACAAGCAGAGTAAATGTGTGTTTATCGGAAACAAAATAATGGAAATAAGCAGCGAACCGGTAAAACCAAAGCGTAACAAAAAGAGCGGGAAGATCATCTGAGTGTTGTTGACAACGCAAAAAAAAAAAAAACGATTTTGTAAGATGTAGTAGCTATAAATGAATCGGTTATTGTTCGAAGGAACCATGTCCACTTTTTAAAGTTTTGAGATAATCGAAAAAAACTGTTTTGTGAGTAATCTATCGAAGATTAAACCAAAATATATTGTGCACATAAAATATAGGCATACAGAATTAGTTTAGACTCTAAAAAATATTCGCATAGTCATTAGAATCTTTCTAATCTAGAAAATACGTCATTGTACTTAGTTCCTTTCAACATGGAAATGCTCTATATTTTATAAAAATGTAAACACATTTTGACCTATAAAACAAATTGGGAATTTATTAAATCACCTGTAATGCAAGCCTTAAGAAAAAAAATCAACTATGAAACATGTTACTTGCATGGTGCAGTGTAACATACATTATTTTCACAAAATACAAAGAATGTTTACAGTAGTCATACACTTTGTAATGAGAATAACTCAGAAAACAAAACAAAGTTTTTAAAATATCCATACTACAGTATTTGATTGAATTAACCAATATATTATTCTTGGGTAAATACAGAACAACAGTACAAATAAATTACTGTTTTCAATAAAATAGGTTTTCTTTTTTGTTCCGTTGGCCATTGCAATATTTCATCAGAAATCTTTACTATCTCCTGGTGTAGTGACATAACGATAAACTTTCCTCACATCTCCTAGTTTGCTTGTTTTGATTGGAATTCTTCCTTCAGGATAGACTTTCTGTAATAGGCTAATAAGATTACAATTTATCGTGTATTCCGTCTTCCTTTATCTGACACTGTTATCAAGTATAGAATAATCAAATCTGAACATTTAATGCGACAAACAACTACTAATCAACAATCAGTTTCTGCACTCATAAAACCCGCGAAATATTGGAGGCATAATATACTGTTAGCACAGGGCCGCCAACCTGGAATCTTCGTAGTTCCGTGTTGAAAAGCACTATCTACAGGAGTTAGTTCGTTTCAACACCGAATGACAAGATTGACCACCTCAAATAAAGCACAAGGAATATGAGTAATTAGTTCCTTCCAACATCAACAGATGCAGCTTGCTTTCTACATTACAAATCGATAAAAAAATGAAATTGACAAAAATGTGGACTTAGTTCCTTTCAACAACGAACGATTCAAATATTGATGCCTCAACATGAACTGTGGAAGGGAAGACTGTACGTTGATAGTGGCAGCAATGTTATCCCGAAACTTTCAGCAATTTAAAAAAAAAAAACATGTTATTAGAAAATAAGTTAAGTTACATTTTTAATACTGTGTATGTCACTGGCTGTGATACGAGTAAGTCCTAAAGTATTTGAACTTATTTACATACATTTACCTTTCACGCAACCCAAGGGGTTTCATAAATCCCCTGTCACTTTTTCAGACATGCCATCTATACTGGTTCATTTGTCATTTTGTATAAGAAAAGAACACTAAAACATAAAATTGATAATCCGATTTTTAGTAAAATACTGTTTTAGTTCTTTTTAAGCAAAAACATTGTCACTTGTTTGCCAATAATTTTATTGCGTTTAATATCCTTCATTACCGAATTAATATTCTAAGAAGGTTATAAAAATGCTAACATAAGTAGCCTATAAATGTAACCCAAAATTGGCTTTATTTTACTTCTATCTTGTTAAATATTATGAAACAGCATTAATTCCTTTCTCTATAACATCTATTGATAAACAGCCTGAATCATCGTTGTTATTTAAGTTTGGTAATAAAAAATTCTTGTTCTATTTTCAATTATAAATGTTTCACTTTGAAAAACTTTGCACTTGTGAAATATCTGGGAATTATTAAATTGTTATTGATCAGTGTCTGGAATGATACTCTTTTATTTCTTAGTATGCTGCAGATTGCGTAAAATAATTTATAAATTTGTTTTTCTTGTTCGTATTTTCCCCTTCATTATTTTGCACACAGTTTATTTAGCTCTTTTTCAGCGTACCATCCAATATAACATTACTGCATGAGGTGAAACTTCAAACGTTCCTTCAAGTCCTCTAAATACTGTACTTAACAGAAAATGATAATCAAAATCTGCCTAAAACCTCTGAATTCATCTGTTCTGAGAAACTGTAAAGGCCCATTCACAATGATTAAACATCTTAAACACAGAAGTTTGCTCCCAGGCTAACAAATGGGATCATTCATTCTGTTACTGAATTTAAAAACTCTGTAAGATTGAAAACAATACAAATATATATTATTCAAGTGTTGTTAAAAATGATGGTATGACTTCTTCATTTTACCGTAAATATTTTTAAGCTAACGCTTACGTTATGTTTAATTTTCATTGTGAATGATCCTTAAGATTGAAGTGTTGTTAAAAAGTCCCAAAGATTGTATACCATAGACACTTATATTTATAATACTAGGCAGAACGCTAATTAACCATTAAGAGAGCAAGAATTTTTCAAAACGGCATGTTCAAACATAGTATTATTCTGGAATCAAGATTATATAACTCCATAATCAAAATTCATTCCGAATTTTCAATATTTCCAGTTATAATTTCAATAAAAATTGAACATCCGCATATAAATGATATTTAAATCGATTCTATATGAAAAGTTTTGTGTATTTTTATTTTATTTTTTTTTTTTTTCATATTTGTATGTATATTTTAGCTTTTGTCAAATAGTCTGCTGTCAAAAAATCTGAAAGTTAGAATTTATAAAACAGTTATATTACCGGTTGTTCTGTATGGCTGTGAAACTTGGACTCTCACTTTGAGAGAGGAACAGAGATTGAGGGTTTTTGAGAATAAGGTTCTTAGGAAAATATTTGGCGCTAAGAGGGATGAAGTTACAGGAGAATGGAGAAAGTTACACAACGCAGAGCTGCACGCATTGTATCCTTCACCTGACATAATTAGGAACATTAAATCCAGACGTTTGAGATGGGCAGGGCATGTAGCACCAATGGGTGAATCCAGATATGCATATAGAGCGTTAGTTGGGAGACCGGAGGGAAAAAGACCTTTAGGGAGGCCGAGGCGTAGATGAGAAGATAATATTAAAATGGATTTGAGGGAGGTGGGATATGATGATAGAGACTGGATTCATCTTGCTCAGGATAGGGACCAATGGCAGGTTTATGTGAGGGCGGCAATGAATCTCCGGGTTCCTTAAAAGCCAGTAAGTATGTATATTTTAATTTTGTATTTCTTGTATGTACATGGAATATCCGAACACGAGCTTTTATCATACAGGTGTTCCTAATTCTTTATAATTATGTTCTATTTAATTTAGCATGAATAAATATCAAATGTAAAGATTTACAGAATACGAAGAAAAAAACGTTTTCCCTTTTTCAGTTTAAGAGAAATACCTGTAGTCAGACAGAAATGCCATGAGTAGCTCGTTTGGTGCCAGAGATGATGTGTTCTTACGATTTATTTTTGTTGCACAGCAGTATGCAGTATTTTCTCTCTATTTTTCGTGTGACACAAAACTATAAATTAAAGGTAATTTAGGATATAGAATCAGTTGTTTCACTTGTAGACATCAATGCTACAGACCTACTTTCAAAATTAGCATCTCCAGGAAACAAGTCAACTGTCTTCAATTCGTTGGATGCTGTGCAGAGCTTGGAACACATTCCCCTTCCATCGACTGCGAAGCTAGAAGATCCCTCCGTTATTTCATACAAAATTCAACGTGAAAATCTGTTGATATTTCATTCATTCTTATCTTGAACATTCCTCCTCGATACCTTCTTCTTAGTAGACCAACTTATCAGGTCTCAGCTTCGATAACTGTTACCTGAAATAAATTGCACGAAAATCATCTTGAGTTCACACTCCATTCTTTACAACAGGTATGCTCATTCTCTGACTCCCGATTACATTCTGTAATCACAACCTTCCAATGTAGAGCGTGCTGTTCCTCGTTCGAAGCTCGACGGATGACTGCGGAAGGCAATTCAAGTACTCTAGTAAACGCACGAACAGTTCGGGACAATGACACAGTAAAACTTCTGTAAGCAAACGATCATTCCGTACAGTGTGGGAAGAAGATTAATTCGGAGAAAACGTGAAGTGTTTACTATGTTGTAAGATACTGTCACGAAGACTACTGAGCAACATAAACGACATTATACGCTCTACCCAGAATATGCCGAAGTGACAGGAGTGTTTTCAATATACCAACGTTAATATTATTATTATTATTATTATTATTATTATTATTATTATTATTATTATTATTATCATTATTATTATTATTGTGATTTTATTCTAGCAGAAATACGTGTTTTGATTAAATATTTTTTCACGGGTACATCGTGCATTACAGCTTCAAGAATTAAAAACACTTCATGAAAGGCCAAACATTGAAGAGAGTCTACAATTCAGAGTCTATGTTTAGGAGCAAGTTATGTAGTATTTGGGAATTAGCTAGGACACTAAAACCCTTCACGGATGGTGAACTTGTAAAGAGATGTATGGTGCCTGAACAAAATATAAGTAGTTAATTATATCTCTGAATATACTGGAACAGCTCAAATGTGAATTCACAGAAATAGATTTAGTGATTTCATTGGAAGTGATATTAATCTTTTGAATCCTTTCATAGTAAATTTAATAAAATCCGTGAGAGTGCAGTTCCAGGACGAGTTAATTGATTTACAATGTAACATAAATTCAGAACTAAATGCAGAGAAAATGACTTGACAAGCATACAATTATTTAAAAAATGGACAAAACGAAATATCCCAAGATGAGCTTATTCGCTGCCACTATGTTAGCTATCTTCGCCTCTTTCGAACAATTATTTTAGAGAATGAAGGTTGCTAAATCCAAACATAGATCCCGATTAACAGATGAGCATATTTTGAGTCAGCTGCGCATTACAGGAAATTCGTTGGAAATAGATTTCCGATTACTTGCAGAAAGGAATGCACATGTTGAATAGACCGCAATGTATGGAGGAATATGAAAATAACATTTTCTATGATATAATAATATCATAACTATATTAAGCATAATAAATAATGTAATAACTGAATATTGCAGTGTATTCTTTCCTTTTTCAAATTCAGTTTATTATCCGTATTTGTAAGAGTGTAAGAACTGTGCCACGAGCGGTGCTGCAATGTAGTTGCGAAGCCCAGCCCGTACACTGTGTGTGTTATGCAGTGCAGTATCATCCGTGTAATCGGGGCTTTTACAATTTTGAGCATACCTGCTTTACAAGGTCTCATAAAAAGTCATTGATATACTTACCCGGCTTTCGGTCGTTCTTCCTTGGTACTTCAGAGAGTGAGTCAAACCTAAGGGACCGGCACTTCTACCGTCCCTCAGCAACAGTCTGGCAAGCAGATCGCCAGCTCTCGCGGATAACGTTCTTGCCGTCTCACGACACTACCCTATGAAAATTGTCATTAATTTGTAATAAATTATTATGTGACAAAATATGTGAAATAAATGAGTGAGGTGTATAAACAATGGAATGCTCTTTCATATTTAACTATAAAAATATATGGGTGCCATTAGAAATTTCGAAAGGGGGGAGGCTGGGGATGGGGGGTGAAATCTAAAATGCAATTAGGGGAGAGCCGGGTAGTATCGGACATCGGGTAATATCGGACAGTGAGTTTCTTTCATCTACCACACGATGATAGTACCTGATTGACATGGTTACGTTTCTGTGATGTCGCATAGGGAAACGCAACCATGTCATTTAGGTACTATCATATGGTGGTAGATGAAAGAAATGCACTCTCCTTAAGCCTGGTTTCAGACTTCCCCCTCAATATTTAATTGACGTGTTTTGTGTTTAAATTGAATTCAATAAATTTAAATAGTTATGTAAACTGGGAAGTTTTGAAATGAAAGCCCTGTATAAATCAATTAGAAGAAATTGTTCACTTAACTTACATGAATTGCACCAACTCTTTGAAATCCATTTCTGAACATCTATTGCTCAATATCTTTTTGAACTTTTCCCATGCCATTAACATTTCATTTAAATTCAGATTGGTTCAAACACATCTCTGAGTTCATTTCCTCCATCCCCATTTTCATTTCTGAAGTCCAATATGGTTGTCGCATTTTTGTACATTTCCAACGCAAAGTAGAAATATAGTCAGTGACAATTTCGTCTTCCTTCGTCCAGAATGCAAATATATTCATGATTTAAAGCGTTTCTGAAAATTTACTCAAGTCCACTCAACCAAAGTTAAATTCGGAATTATGGTTTCGAGACAGTCGCTTCGGGAAAACATCCATTCCCCCGAAGTTACATTCGGAAATGTGGCTTCGAGAAAATGGATTCGAGAAAACGGTCGGGAAAGTGTAACATGAGATAAAGAAAACTCATGCATTGTGCCCTAAATCGATTTCAGACGTAAGTTGGCGACATTCTTACCCGAGCTGCGAGATTACTGTATGGAAATAAGTGCGCTGGGTTTATCCGCATGCGTAGAGAACGTAAAGGAGAAAATTTTGAGCAACTACTTTGCAATACAGAGTCTTAACATTTCCATATATAAACACTTCTCTAGTTACGCGAAAGGTCACTTACCGGACTTTACTCTCATGAATTCATTGTCATTCTTATTTAGACCTTTCCTTCATCCGTATCCGTCAAATTTGGCCAAATTATCAGGTCGTGGCCTCAGTAACACTCACCTGAAATGCGTCGGATATGAAATAACCTGGATAGTGATCCCATTCTTCTCAGGAAATTCATGGTTAACCTCACTTCAATTTATTTCTTATATTCTTACGGTCTTACTAATAAAAACTCTATATACAGACGTTTAACTGTCTTATACTTGTACAACGAGTAGCTCGTTTATAAGTCGTGTTAAATTCCTAATAATCATTACATACGTCGTGTATAACAGTATAACTGTTTACGTCATAGTTTCGTCATTACTTCGTTACGAAAGGTAATAGAATATCTGAGGTTCTCTATTGCATCCGGCAGAGCGCTCTAGTTGGCGTGTTAAATATCGATAGTACAACTGGCTCTAATCGATTACCACACTACATTTTGGTCAAAGAGTACAAGCTTATTATTCTAATAATTCCTTTGGTTTGTTCTTCTGTGGTTACAAGGTAACCATCATCATAAAATGACAGTCGATACGAACAGCTGTTAGAGGGGCGGCCATTTTTTCGCTATATACAACGCTTAAACAAGGGGTTTCGTGTATATAACTACTGACTGAAGTTTGTATAATTACAGCCTGTTTATACGTCCATAGCTTATTCACGGTATATTAGTAACGTTTTCTGTCTCAACTCTGCATAAGTCTCGTATAAAAACTATACACTGTTTATTAGTAAGACTGTTATTGCTTTTTCATATTTATATTGCTTTTTTATTCCTTTATATCTGCTATATATTTTGCTTGTATGTACAGGGACATCATTCTATTTTTACTAACATTTCTGATATTAACCTGGCTATACCTTTGAATCAACGGTTGCTATCCCCTTCCACGACTGGAGTTCGATGGCGTAATATACAAACAAATAACTTTACTAGGTATAGGTAAAGGTAAAAAAAAAAGAGGGAACAAAAGTAATTCATCCATTTACGTAAACTATGAAATATCACGCTTTTGAGTTTGATAATTTTCATTAGGTTTTTGTTTAATCAGAATACAGTACAGTATTAACAATGAGTGTTTTTACTCACGAACTGAGCTGTCCATACGGACGTATTCATTATGCAGTGTATATTATAGTGTCTACAGCACATCAGCGTACACTATAGAGAATGAAGTTAAATTGAAAAATAATCATAATACGGATATTTAAACACATTTTTCAAAATGGTGGCGGTTCATTTCGATAGAGGCTTCAGTTCTAATATAGGTAATTCCAATTACCAGTTTCGTCCTTCGTACTAGTAACTCATGTTGAAATAATTCTGTACCTACTCTGTAAAAGAGTACCTTATGTACTGTAAATTCAGTCTTCACTTCTGCTCGTTCCGAAAAGATAAAATTACTCAGACATACTATCTACTGTCCGTCCAAGTGGTTATGTCGCAGGGTCGTATAAAGGATGGAAATCACGTGACAGTTAATTACTTAACGAGGCCCTTTTATTTAAGTTATTTTAAACAGTTGTATGGGTATAATATTACGTAGATGTCCAATTCCTAACAGAAATTAATGTTCTCAGAAAAGAGCTAAGACAGCCCAGCCACTAGCCTTTACAGAGAGAGAAAACCGGAATGCGACGTAGGCAAATGGACGACAGTACCTGTGCGAAAATGATGCAATATTGAAAGCTCTTTCGTCATTGGAAGACGCGAACATATTTTTGGAACGTACTGTGACGGTAAGGCTAGTATGACTGTATATGCGGTCTTGGATCTGTGTGGAAGACAGTTGAACTTCATTATCAGAAGGGGTGGGAGTGAAGTACATTCAAAAACTCAGGTACAATAAAAATTGAAGTAAAAATAAAATGATGTCCCTGTATTTGAACACTTTTCGATATTTCCATTGAAGATTTCTCATCAAAATGGTGCTTTGGAGAAACGATACAGTGCAGTTGTTTCCCGTTAATTTTCTAACCATTATTGTATTGAAATTGTACGAAAATTATAGAATACTGGTAAGGAAAACACTAATAGCGTTAGGGAATTATTTTACATTGCCTATGCCAAAATTTTAGCTCGGATTCCTCAAGATGAAGCCTGGTCTCAGCGTGGAAAATCTGTGCAGTAGTCGCAGGCGTTAGATTTATGGAAGTTGCTCACCTTCTCGTTTTCCATTTCCTCCCAGAGTTTTCGAACGTCAGTGGCAAGAAGATCGATGCGAGTCCGCCGGGAATTCAACTTCGGCAGAGATTTGTACACTTGTGTGCTTTTTCGGCTTACTGTGATCGAAAATGCAAAGCGTGTGCGTACCACTTTATATCTTATCATGAAGTCATATAGAATATTTGTGTCTTCCTTTTCCTACATCGCTATATCATCCGTAAAGTTACTGAACTTCCAGAACGTTCAATGGCGAACAGAATTCTCGACAAGCTAACATTCCAATTTTCAAGATAGGTACTTAACACGATGTAGATTGCTATTATTGTTATTATTACATGAGGAAGTGATTAAGATTTCACATACTTTTCCAGAAATCTTGGAGATGCTAAGCATTGACTCGAGTGAATCTATACAATCAAGAAGTTCTCCAAAACATTTGGTAATCATTTGTTCATTGTTGAAACTCAATTATTTGAATACCATCTATACAGCAATGAACATCTCCAACAAAGATTCCATTAATAATTATTTCTAACAAGATAATCACTTCTAAAGTAACAATAACACAAAAAACTTAAACGAAATTGCACATCAATGATTCATTCATTTAGTGTTCTTCCCAAGGGCAGGCCTTTCACTGCAAACCAAGCTTTCTCCAATTCTTCCTATTTTCTGCCTTCCTCTTCGTTTCCTCATATGATCCATATATCTTAATGTCGTCTATGATCTGATATCTTCTTCTGCCCCGAAATCTTTTCCCGTTCACCATTCCTTGCAGTGCATCCTTTAGTATCCAGTTTCTTCTCAGCCAGTGACCCAACCAATTCCTTTTCCTCTTCCTGATCAGATTCAGCATCGTTCTTTCTTCACGAACTCTTTCCAACACAACTTCATTTCTTGTTCTGTCTGTCCACTTCACGCGTTCCATTCTTCTCCATAACATCAAAGAATGACAATATGAATAATGATGTATATAACAGAAAATCAAATAATTTGGAACCAGACCATCTCAAAAAGAAGGAAAATTATGCTTCAGATCGAGTTTCATATCCTGAACTTTTCATGACACAGACTACCAAGGGGTCGACCTCGGTAGCGTAGTCGATATAGCGCTGGCCTTCTGTACTCGAGGTTGCGGGTTCAATTCCGGCCCAGGTAGATGGCATTTAAGTGTGTTTAAATGCGACAGGTTCATGTCAGTAGATTTACTGGCATGTAAAAGAACTTCTGCGGGACAAAATGATGGATTGAAATGATAAATACCTATAGGAGCGACGCTGATATAACATCTGCAGTTGCGAGCGTCGTTAAACAAACTATAATTTAATTTTAACTACCAATGGGGTAACAAGATTACCCCACATTAATAACATGAATTGTTTCTTAAAGTGGATTGATTATTTAAGCTGTGCTTATTTCAAAATGTTAGTAGACATATACATTGAATTTCAAAAAAAAAAAAAAAAAAAATGTGACCCATTGCGCGAAAAGGGACCTAAAGCCGTGAAAGAAAATTTTACAGGAGAACAAAACATCGAATTTGCGGTGTAAAAATTGCATTTATAAGTTTTGACATCTTGTGCTACCTGTAGGTTTTTTTACATACTAAACTAGCACATTGTTTTACACAGTGCTTCTTAAACATCTAAATCTTTCTTATAGTTGCTAAGAAAAGAAATGAAAACTTTAATTTGCATTTTTCTCGAAAAATACATAATGTAATATCAGTATTCAATAAGTAATATATTAAAAACTATGGCACCTAGAACCATGCATTTTTTTCTAAAATGCTCAGTATTTCATCCTCTTTTTGAAACAAAAAAAAAAATGAAAAATCCGACTTTAGGTCCCATTTCCTGCAACTAGTCACAAATGAAGAAAAATGAAAATAATATTGGTAAATTATCAGCGGGGTAATCATATTACCCCTTTAATGTTTAGGTGAGGGGTTTGGACTTTTTTCCATTGCTGGTTGTCACAATCAAAAATTAAGACACAACGTTTCGATGGGTGGTTCTTCCTTCGTCTTCAGGTGGAAGGAAGGAGAGAAAGGAAAAAACCTACTGTTGGGATCGTTACGTACAGCTATTCTGTATGACTGATCGATTGATTCCTGGCTTCGGTGGAGATTCTAATTAAGAAAAACCCGAAGTCATTAGCAGTATCAACCAGCAATGGAAAAAGTCCAAACCCCTCACCTAAACATTAATGATCCACCATTGCTTTCCAACCCCTCATTTAGATCATTACCCCCTTCGCTAGCAGGAGTGTTAAACAATTGTGACAATGACAAGTTCTTTGTCGAAATAGAGAAGGCGAAGTTTCATCGCTGGTTCTGGGCCGTGTTGTCGGACATCACGAGCAACAGGGGAGGGCAAGAGGTTTTGGAAATTTGATACAATATTCGTAATGCTGTATCTCATGTAAATTAAACTTAGGTTATGGACAAAAATTGATGTATTTTTATCTGTAATCGCCATTCCCTGACAGCATGCTCTCTGTTTCGACTACTTCTACACGAGCGAGATTCCCTCCCACTCGCCGTCAATTGCTTGTCCAATCTGAGTAATGCAATACGTTTTCGTACTAACAGTTGCGTCTGTGCTTTGAATTGCGGAAAGAGGCGATGGCTGTATTGATGCAGGATCATATTCGAGGATGATGCGTCTGGCCGTCAAGATGGTTCAAGATTTGACCGAGAATTGAGATATGAAATCTTGGATTTGTAAAGAAATATAAATCCATGCGAGTGTACGTATCATCTGATTCTCTCCAAACCTGTCCATTCAGAAACATAAGTGTCTTTTATATTGCATCACCGACAATCAGACTTCGAGTTGCACCTACGGGTCCCTGCCAAACATGCTCCGGAAAATACATTTGAGCAAAAATCATACGCAGTCGCTGGGAGAACTTTGTATTTCACTCGCAATATCTCCTCACCCATCATTTACGGTTTAGCTGTAACAAGCGGTAGAAAGTCTGTAAAATTAGAAAAAAAAAATATGACATGTATTTTTTAGTTGTTGTTTAAGGTGATGTGCTACTGAGCATTGTAATTTCTGAAATTGACATTGTATCTTCCTGAAAATTTTACATCAGTTAGATATTACTAAAATTCATGTACACATTCTTTTTTTATAATTTTATATCGGGAAATATGACCAAAATATTTCTGTATTTTAAAATAATTCATATTTTAGTAAATATTTACATATTTGTTTTTCACATAAAGTTATTCAATAGCACTAAAAACAGTAAGTATTTGAACATTTGAGGAAAAGAAACATAATTTTTAAACACAGTTCGTTAAATGAACTAATGACTTATATTATCAGTAATGTTATTCAGCATCCTTCTTCTCAGACTCATTATATCGGTAATGAAAGTTTTTAATGTAAACTTAGTAAATATGTGATTGCATAAAAAGAAAGTGATTTTGTGATGCGTTCCAAATTTCTTCAAAAGCAAACATAATCTATCTCGGGCACAGTATTTAATACAAACAAACCGAATCCACATCTTCACTTTGCTTAAAATTTTTGCAGTAGTATATATTAAGAGATGCTTAATCGCAGACAATGACGTTCAAGCTGTTTATGATAAAGTGAATGCAGATTCTATTATTCCAAATTCAAAGAATATATCAAGAAAAACCAAGACTGGAGAAAGCACAATTCGTGCTGAAGTTATTCAAAAAATAATGGAACCAATGTAAAGATCGTCATTTTGTTTTAGAATTAATAATTTTTGTTCAATTTTATCTAGAATTTCCTCCTTGGTTTCTTTAATGTATTTACTTTTGTCCTATGTCATTACGCATAAAACTGTTACAAAATACATACCTACAATAGTACATTATGCAACGAGCCTATAATGGTAGTAATTAAGACGCAAGTATGTTTGTTTATGAAACGAGCGCAAGCGAGTTCCATAATTTTCATACGGGCATTTTAATTACAATTATAGGCAAATTTCATACGACTTTTTATGCTCGACCATATTTCTAACTTGAAAGTATTCAAAAGTAGGTCATGTTATGGTTATGTGAGTAGCTAAGTGACCTGAATTATGAGATGCGCGCAGACGCGAAAGTATTGATTTTTTCCGAGGCCGAATATCATTGACCTTGATATAACCTGGAAATTGATTTAGAATTGAAAAACGAGATGGCAAATTGAATTTATTTGAATATTATTTACAATTAACGCTAATTATTATAGTAACAGAACATAACCTTCTGCGACAGTATTGGATTTCCAGCCTCCGTGACTTTTCGCTAATTGTCTTTCGATTGCATATCCGAGAATAATCTATACTTGCGGTTTTATAACGGTACAAAGGTGATTTGTCATTGGCTGAACACCTGAACTTTAATGGATAGGTGTACTTTAATGAGATGCATTAAAGGGCTACTACCAAGTGTATAATTACTACATTTCGGCATGGTCGAGCATAAAATATTTTAACTGTTCCATTCAACTAGAAGATAAACACGAACATAATTTATTTTTTTTTAGTGCTGCTTATAATTCATATTTTATTTTGTTATAGACAACGTAGTACTTTGTTAACATTCATTTTATTGATATATTAATTTATTTATTATTTAAATATTTTATTTATTGAATCTGATAGCCTGTATACCTAATCAAGTGATAAGACATCAGGCAGTTTAACATTTCCATAGCGAATACTGTAAACATAACGATTGAAGACAGTTTTCAGTTTGAAATTATGGATGTTTTGCTTTCTGCGAAGTCAGAATGCGCGGCAGCCAGTCTGCTGCGTATAATATGCTGTGACCGACTGCGCGTACTGTCATGACCCGCGATTGGTCGTTTTTTTATTGCAGACTTCTGCTAGAATGAAATGATGCATTCTGTTTTTCGTTATCAATATGCTTGCTTCCCTTGATGAAAATAGAATGAAATGGTGCATGGGGTTTACTGGTCATTATGTATGTATGTATTTATTCACACTGCAATGGGTATATACCCGGTGGCAGTGGAACTAATTACACTCAATTCAATAATAAACTTATTGATTAAAAATACAATTAATAATAATACTAATTTAATAATAATAATAATTTGAATTTTTGTAATAACAATTTAATAACAATAACAACAACAACAGGGAATTACTAAATTAAATGAAACGATCACTTAAAATAACATTTGAAATATTCACTTAAAACTAAGATCGAACTAAAACCCACGAGTATATGTTCATACCTGCACATACCTTTCAACATTACACTCATTTCGCTGTCAACTCATGCAAACTGACACATTTCATTTCTATATTTCACTAACACTTCAAAACATTTCACTGTTCTTCTTTGACTGCCACTATAAACTATAAAGCTTCACTGACAGGAACACGTTTCAATTCACTGACACGAGATACTTCTTCACTGATACAACACACTTCACTGACACAACATAATTCTTCACTGATACAACACTTCAATAACAACATATTTTACTTTAACTACTGTGTATAATTATCGTCTAAAAGGTCCTTAAGCCTATTTTTAAATGCATGTATGCTTCATTAGTAAAAAAATAACTTTGAACATTTGAATTTTGTTTTGATTTTCAACTTCACTGCCCAACAAAATATCACAGCTTTCTTAATAATAATCATCTGAATAAACATACCTCTTCTGAGTGTCTGTGCAAAGTTTAATTACTTACGTATAGCCATATTAAGTTAAAATATATAAAAAGAATTTGAGGTAAATAACTTTAAAGTTTGATATGCATTCTGACTATAACAACTTATATGGAGTAAACTGAATCTTTAGCTTTGAATAATGATGTCTTGATGAAGTGTTCGCCACATTATTCTTCAAGAAACCGTAAATTTTTTTGACACCATATTCATGAAATGGATAAAATTACAAAAAATAACCAAAACTGAGTATCGCGTACCCGGGGATTTCCCTCAACCCATTAAGAGCAAATGTTGGGTAACTTTCGGCGCTGGACCCCGAACTCAGCGACAACAAAACGAAACTTCAACGTGCTCATAATTTGTGTGTACGTTTTGTAAGCAATGTTCGTACATGATCATATTACCCCATCCCTGGAAACAATAGGTTGGCTTAAACTAGATAAGAAAAGAAATTTACATTCACTTCTCCTTCTCTTCGTATCTTGAACTCTTATATTCCTTCGTACCTGTCGTCTCGCTTCACTTACCTTTCTTCCCACCATAATCTGAACACACGCTCTCGCCATGAAACAATACTAACAATACCATCCCATCGCATCTCCTCATACTCATCCTCTTTCACAATAGCCCTGCCAAGACTCTGGAAATTCGTTACCTGCTAGCATCAGGGACTGTCGAAATAAAATTGAATTCAAACGCAAACTTACTAGGCACTTGGTCAGTAATTGAGACTCGTTCAGACATGGTTTCTTGCAAATAGTTCTCTTAATCTATCACAAAATATCTCAATATATGGTAATTTCATGACTATAGAATTTTGTTATTCTAGGTTCAATTTGTAATTCAGTAAATACAAAAATATTCTTTGTTCTTAACTTCTATGAAAAAAATTGTCTAGCTTTCATTAATCAGGTAATCTTGTCGTCCTTTAATTTTCATTGCAATTGTAATTGTAAATTTAATATTAATTGTAATTTTATTCTTCATATTATAGTTGTAATTCCCTGATGGCCTTATCTCTACCAGGTTAAGTAAATAAATACTAAAAGAAAAAAACTCATTTTTCCGACATCATAACCTTCATCTCACTCAGATGCTAGATGACCATAACAGCTGATAAAGCATCGTAAAATAAACAATTTAAGAATTGAAACGGACAGATTTTCGCGTACACTGACGCAACTCCATCTCTGGATGCTAGTAACTTAATACTTATGGAGTATTAATAAGAAAATATTACATGTAAATCAAAGAATAAACAATGATGTAACCAAAAGTGCGTTTATTCCGAAAATAAAATTTGCCCAGTTGCTAAAGGCTGTGTGATGTATCTTGTCTCACTATGAAAAGAGAGAGAAAGGAGATATGTCTTACTTCGTCTGTGTTGTTATGGCGATGTGGGAGTGGAGCGGTAGATGGATGGATGGATGGATGGATTTATTCGTTCCATAATATTCTTACATTTGCTTTATAGCATAGAATAAAGAACATGTCCACTTCTTACGTTTAACAATAAAATGCAATACATATAAAATGCAAATATGAAATATGTACAGAATTAATACCTTAATAACAGTAATATTTTATACAATGTAATATGTTTACCATTTAATAATATTATAATATTTACACAGTACTGTGAAATGTCAAGAATTCATCTACAGAATAGAAAGTGTGAGATATTAAGTAATTTTTTAGTTTTACCTTAAATAATGCAGGGTTTTGGCTATGATTCTTAATGTCTTCAGGAAGACTATTGAACATTTTTATCGCCATGTAACGTACTCCTCTTTGAAAGCATGATAAATTTGATGATGGCGTATGAAAATCATTCTTTCTGCGGGTATTTATACTATGTATGGCTGAGTTAGTTGGAAAATTGTCTTTATTACATAAGAGGAAATTTATTGTAGAGTATATGTATTGATTTGTTAAGGTTAGAATCTCTATTTTTTTAATAATATACATGATTCTCTAGCCTTTGCTCCAACTATTATTCTAATGGCTCTTTTTTTTTAATAAGAATAATTTTTACTATCTGCAGAATTTTCCCAAAACATTATTTCGTAGGACATAATGGAATGAAAATAGGCAAAATATATTGTCTTTAAGATACTGCTGTTAAGAAATTGTTGTAACGACCTAATTGCGAAGCATGCTGAAATAAGTTTGGGGTTATTTCTTTGATATGATTTTTCCAATTTATTGTATTGCATATGCAAACCAAGAAATTCGCTTGTTGATGTTTCTAGTAGAGGCATATTGTTGATAGTTGTGTCCAGTGTTTCAGAGATTAAATTTGAAGTGGCTTTAAATTGAATTATGTTAGTTTTATTAATGTTTAATGCTAGTTTATTGCCGTCCATCCATCCAGTGGCGGAAGAGACTAGTTGATACATTTGTAGCGCAAAATAAAATAAAAAATATCTCACTTCGTACTGTGTAGTTCCGTCACTGAGCTTGACTTTCAAGAAATTGAGTTCCGGCAGCCTGTATAATATCAAGATTTTGAAAGGAATAATGAAAATTTACAACCCTCCTTTAATCTCTTCCCTCATTTGAAGGGACTTGGTTTTATTGATACTGAGACAAGATAAACCTTACCAGGTATAATTCCCTCATTTGAGCCAGATCTGGATCTGAATATTTTGTCTTTGTTTCAGTGTGGAGTCACGGACATATCCCCAACAACGGCGACGCCGCCCCCAACATCGATGACTACAGCACTTACGATGAATACGGCGACGCCTACGAGGACAGCAACACGTAAGTAAAGACGTGAGAACAAAAGTTCTCAACAAGCATAATATCTAAATCTATTAGACTCCTCGACAGAAAAACGTAAAGATGTTTATTTACTACACGCAATGTGTTTTGAGAAGATTAACTTCATATGTAGGTGAAATTATTGGGGATCATTGTGAACTTGTGTGATTTCTACAGCCATATATCCTACTACGTGTTCAGTTCAAAGTGTGTCATGGCTCGCTGTATGCCGTCATGTGGCTAGTCGATGAGCCTAGAGAATTCAATCTTCCTACACTTCCGCAGAGGCGTATTACTTATGTGCTAGAGAAGTTGCCTAGCAAGTACGGCGTTTATTCTGAAGAGTACTTACCGATACCACGGTAACGCTTGTAGTGGCAGGAATGTGAACTGTTTGGAAACACGTACTGAGGTGAGTTTTTTCTTACTGTCAGGATATGGGGAGAGGGTTAAGACGATTACTTACGTATTTGTTGACATTAACTTCGACGGTCAACATGGACACAGAGCATTTGATTTGTATTGTGGAATGTTGCCGTACGCAACCGATGATAACAAATACCCTGCGTACGACTTGGCCGCGCAAAACACAGTTCGAAAGAGGTTATGATAGCACACAGAGTTTACAGACCGCAATCTGTTGTTATGACGTTCAAGATATACCGTACAAGTTCTCAAGTTCTGATTGAACGCCTTGATTAATAGGCAACTTCTCTGACGTAATCGCTTCAGCTGACTCATGACGTCATGTTTTGAAATAACACCCAGTATAGTTTCTAAACGTTACACAGCGAGAGCTGGGAAATTTAATATTTAATAGAGTGTTTAAAACTTTTGGGACAAACCAAATCCTTCTCTTACTCTTTTATTAATGTACATAACTTAAATAATGACGCAAGAAATAAAAGAAACGTTTGCGCCAACACTTTACAGAGAATTATAGCAAAATGAATGAGATGTGAGTTCAATTTGAACAATATTGGAATATAGGAAGATGAAAATTAAGCATAACGTACTTGGGAAAACAATCTAGCATAAGAATTCAACAAAATTATTAACGATTTCAGACTTACTATTAACAACTTGCATGTACAGCAAGGTTTTGTGCCAACAATAAAGCAATAAATTGTGTATAAAATTTGGAAATACATAAATTTCCAATTCCTACAAGTCGGAGAGGATTCATCGAAGGTTTTCGAATTAAATGTAAAAATGAAATGTAGCCTAATAGGTTTCTTAATGGAATCAACATATGCTTTCAGACAAAAAATACATACTTCACTTGTCGAGTGTGGTTCAATTAGATGATGGTTGATCTTTATTTTAAGTATTTTGTTTTAATATATGTCAAATTTACATACAGACGTAACACATATTAACAGACCTTCAGCTTATCGCACAGGCATATGTATATTATATTATATTATATTATATTATATTATATTATATTATATTATATTATAATTATTATATTATATTATATTATATTATATTATATTATATTATATTATATTATATTATATTATATTATATTATATTATATTATACTGGGTGTTCAGTTCAAAGTGTGTCATGGCTCGCTGTATGCCGTCATGTGGCTAGTCGATGAGCCTAGAGAATTCAATCTTCCTACACTTCCGCAGAGGTATATTACTTATGTGCTAGAGAAGTTGCCTAGCAAGTAAGGCGTTCATTCAGAAGAGTACTTACCGATACGTACGGTAACGCCGGTAGTGGCAGGAATGTGAACTTTTTCGAAACGTGTACTGAGGTAATTTTTTCTTACTGTCGGATATGGGGAGAGGGTTAAGACGATTACTTAGCCTACGTATTCGTTGACATTAACTTCGACGGTCAACATGGACACGGAGCATTTGATTTGTATTGTGGAATGTTGCCGTACGCAACCGATGATAACAAATACCCTGCCTACGACTTGACCGCGCAAAACACAGTTCGAAAGAGGTTATAGTAGCACACAGACCGAACAGACCGCCATCTGTTGCTACGACGTTCAAGTTATACCGTACACGTTCTCAAGTTCAGATTGAACGCCTTGATTAATAGACAACTTCTCTGGCACAAAAGCTGAAACTCGCTTCAAATCACTGACTCATCAACAGTGACGTCATGACACACTTTCAAATGAACACCCAGTATTATATCATGACACACTTTCAAATGAACACCCAGTATTATATTATATTATATTATATTATATTATATTATATTATATTATATTATATTATATTATATTATACAGGGTGGAACATAAGGTAGTACATTAATTGTAGGATATGATTCCTTAAAATATAACGAACTAAAAAGTCTCATACCATTTTGCTCTTTTTTGCGAGGTTTCTGAAGAAATAATACTTTTATTCCGACATTTCGATCGAGAATTTTACGAATATTGTTTAAAATACGGTTTAATTTCTTGTATACCAACGAAGAGAACGTTTGTTATGGTCATGTTGCAGCAGTATTCTAATTATAAAATTCACAGATAACGAATTAATCGATTGAAGAAACATTGGAAACATTAATTGTCGAGTCACGTACAGAAGGTCTAAAAATCTGGCATCGCTGTCGAGACGGCAGACGATTTTAGTAGTACTCGCAACTGATCAGCTCTTGTGATGTTTACATTGCATTAGTGTGCAGATGGACGTACAACGTATTTTAAACAGTATTCGTAAAATTCGCGATCGAAATGTCGGCATAAAAGTATTATTTCTTCAAAAACCTCGCAAAAACGAGCAAAATGATATTAGACTTTTTTGTTCGTTATATTTTAAGAATCCATCCTACAATTAATGCACTACCTTATGTTCCACCCTGTATCATATCATATCATATCATATCATATCATATCATGTCATGTCATGTCATATCATATCATGTGTCATATCATATCATTATCATATCATTATCATATCATATATCATGTCATGTCATATCATATCATATCATCATATCATGTCATATCATTCATGTTTATCATATCATGTCATATCATTATCATTATCATATCATGTCATGTCATTATCATATCATATCATGTCATTATCATATCATATCATATCATATCATATCAAATATCATGTCATATCATGTCATGTCATTATCATGTGTCATGTCATGTCATTATCATATCATATCATGTCATCATGTCATTATCATATCATATATCATATCATAGCATATATATCATATCATATCATGTCATATCATGTGTCATGTCATGTCATTATATCATATCATATCATATCATATATCATATCATATCATATCATATCATATCATATATCATATCATATATCATGTCATATCATATCATCATCATATCATATCATAGCATATATCATGTCATATCATTATCATTATCATATCATGTCATGTCATGTCATTATCATATCATCATATCATATCATATCATGTCATGTCATTATCATGTCGTTATCATATCATATCATATCATGTCATGTCATGTCATTATCATATCATCATATCATATCATATATCATATCATGTCATCATTCATGTCATTATCATATCATATCATATCATATCATATCATGTCATGTCATGTCATTATCATATCATATCATATCATATATATCATGTCATGTCATTATCATATATCATATCATGTCATGTCATCATATCATATCATATCATAGTCATATATCATCATCATTATCATATCATATCATATCATATCATATATCATATATATCATATCATATCATATCATATCATTATCATTCATATCATGTCATGTCATTATCATATCATATCATATCATGTCATTATCATGTATCATATCATATCATGTCATGTCATTATCATATCATATCATATCATATATCATGTCATATCATATCATATCATATCATGTCATATCATCATATCATATATCATATCATATCATATACTGTCATGTCATTATCATATCATATCATATCATATCATATCATATCATATCATATATCATATCATATCATGTCATGCCATTATCATATCATATCATATCATGTCATTATCATGTCATGTCATGTCATTATCATATCATATCATATATATCATATCATATATCATATCATATCATTTCATCATGGCATGTCATGCATATATCATGTCATGTCATATTATCATATCATATCATATCATATCATATCATATATCATATCATATCATATCATATCATATCATATCTCTTTTCAAGAATCTTGACTCACTTCCGGTTTCAGAAACGTTACATTCTCTCCTTGGCCAACGCTTTCTTGAGTCAAATGTGCATTCACATTTTCGCAAGCTTGCTACTCCACCCCTCGCAATTTAAGACCGGATGTAACGAGGCGAAAATAGCATCGTAAACATGGGATGAACGTATATAATTTGAAACGTATAAGTTAATGGTAGCTATTATTACTCGACCGAGGCGAGTGGAGCCGCGGGAATAATGTGAACTATCGCTATGACGTATTACGAACGCAGGAGCAGTACAAGTGGCGCCCCGAGCTGCAGGACTCCACTGGCCTTGGTCGAGTAATATTAGGTAGGAGTTCTCAGTATCGGTCGTTTAAAAGATATAATGAAATTCATTGCTTGTTGGAGTGACATGTCAAAAATTTGATGGCAAATGTATATAGAATGAGACGCCCAACATTACCGACTTTAATATCCCCTAAACGAGTTTGTCTATTTATGTGCTGTTTGCACGAAATTAAAAGGTAGAAAACGCTCATAAATTTATCGTGTACAGAGTTTGCAATAATGATACGAAAGTGTATTTTCATCAGAAAGTTTAATGCTCTGATTCCTAACAACAATTAAACTAGATAAAGTAGAAATGACAATGATCTTTGTTGCACTTAATGTTAACAGCCCAAGATAATATTAATGAAGACCTTGTTGCACAAAAACTTAAAATCATATGGGATTTATGATAGGACACGACATCTCCAAAGGACTTCTACATTGGACAGACTGGAAGATCATTTCAAACACGTTACAAAGAACATATCACAGTCATAACCAAACTACACAACGATTAAACCTAAGCAGAACACATCACAAACTCCAATCACGGCTACAGCAACATAGACAGCGATATTAAAATATTACACATCCAGCCAAGAAACCAGAAACTTGACACCCTAGAACAATATGAGATTTACAAACATAAAAAACACACTTACATCACATCCTGAACACTCAACTCAATTTAAAAACACACACCCTATTCGACACAATAATGAACACACCTCACCACAACAGGAAACCAGAAGATAGCGCAGGATCTCCACTAGGCTTTGGACAATGAAGAACAAGGCTTAGAAATTAGTCAGCTAAGGTAAATCTTAAATATTAACACAGTAAAGAAGTTGGAAATTTAATCAGTTATATTTTTGTTTACCGTATTCGTTATCTTATTTTTTATCATTTACGTACACTCCCACGTACATATGTTAATTCTTTCTTTTTGTTGCCAATTAATAATATTGGGGAGACTTCGAACCATTGTTGTGTGGTATTTCATGGAAAAAAAATTATCCTGGTTATTCTAGAGAACTTAGAATTTACAAATGCAAAAAAAGTCGATATGATCTTTGTATATGGTGAATGTAGAAAAGCTGTAGTCCGCTCTTTTAATTTGAAAGCTGAGAAATAACCTGAGAGACTTAAATTTCGAAGGTGACGAATTACTCGTAGCGAAATTTTGGTCTGACTGATTTTGGTTAACAGAATTAATCTCCTTGTAGCTACGGTAACTCAATGCGTAGATTGGTTGTGGATAGTTTCCGAATTCGAAACTCGTTTAATTTATATATTACTCATTTCTTCTTTGTTTTTTTATTCTACGACAAAAATTATTATCAACAGTAAGACCGCTGACTGCGGTAAAGTCAAGATACCCGCACTTTGCATTTCTGGGGCGTGTCCTTGATTAAAGTGCCCCGTCAGTGGCATCTGTTGCCACTTCGGCTGAGAGGGCTGAGCGTGGTACCACCTCCAGAACAGAAGTCACCTCAGCAATCTCTCAGCAATCTGCCAATCACAGTTGTCAGCTTTCTCGCCCACAGTCTGTGGTAAAAGTAAGATACTCGCTCTCAACGTTCCCATTACTTATTTCACACGCCAAAAACGGTGGCTTTGGTTATACATGTACTGTGTAGGCTAGTAAACGCGACTTCTTTGCTGCTGTCTGATATGTGCCATATGAATAGCTTAATGTCTTAATCGGTGCAACGATTTCTTTGGTGAGTTCAGCGAACATTCTCGAACATCGTCCACAGAAGCTTAAGGTATTGCAGGTCTATGCTTTCCACTCTCGTTAAGAAGCGAGCCAGTTGTCTCCAGCTTTCTCACCATCGAGAAAATTGTTGGCCTGGTTGGAACATGGCGCACACCGAATTCTGTTCGAAATTCCCGTTGCGTCTTAACGAGGGAATTTGTCATCTAGTATGTTTTCAGCACAAAAACACGCTGTCGAATTGAGTATTACAAGTTTGCTACAATGCGACGAACTAATCTCTACTTACGTTCTAAAATAATAGCCAATATCAATATCAACAATAGATGACAATTGTTACAGGGCACCAATATAAATTCTCCCAGAACAATTGCGATCATAATATTAAATTTCAAGTTCATACTAGCTACTGAACAGAAATTACAACTCATTAAAGTGGTAGAGGCTTATATGGATCTCATGGAAGGTAGAAAGGTGAAATTGTATCTTCACCTATCAATAGCTGTGTTATTAAAGAGCGACCACTTTCGAGTTGGTTTTACCTTAAAAATGAAAACGGATGTACCATTATCTTCACTTAATAGGGTTGAGTAATTGCCACTAATATAAATTTTGGTTATTTCCGATAAGTAAGTAATGTTGAGATAGTGTCTCTGTAAGGAAGGAAACAGTGTCTCGCTTCTTTCATTTTAAACATGCGAGGATCAAGTAGATAAGTTAATTAAAACCGTAATAATAAGCGTAGAATACAAGTTAAGAATTAAGAAGAACTTAAGTGAAGAACTAAACGTTTTTTTTCCGAATGTTAGATCTTTTCATCACTAGTGTGCTGGGTAACTTTCGGTGCTGGAGCCGGACTCATTTCACCGGCATTATCACCTTCATTTCATTCAGACGCTAAATAACCTGAGATGTTGATACAGCGTCGTAAAATAACCCAATAAAATAAAATTCATCACTAGTGTCATCTGAGCAACGATTAACTCCACCATCTTAGAAATTAATGAGATAAACTTATTCACTGAAGACGCAGCAGAATACAAAATATTTTGATGAAAATAGTTAGATAATCTTCGACAGTATTACTACAGTCTGGTATATACAGTCACGAAGCTCAGTACGTAGTAAATAGGCATCCATAGATAGTTGCTAACCACTAGGTTCGCTACTTTCGCCTCATTACACACAATGCGAAATAGTACCGGCACAGTTTATTGTTCCTAGCAACCTCACAACTCAAGCTTCGTGACTGTATATACTACACTGTGGTGTTACTGGGAAATTAGACATGCAGAAAGAGGGATTTCTTTGAGGGGGATGGAGGAAGAGGAATCTCCGAAATGCATTACTTCGATGGGAAGATTTGTAGCTTCAAGTATAATGTAATTTCTCTTCAGTGTCCTGACAAAACTTCCTTTAGATCAGGGCCGGGCATGAGAACGGCTCCATTTAGTCTGCCAGAGCTGCTCTCGCTCCGCAAGGCACTTCAATTCCAAGCCAGAGCAGAACGCTCACGCAGTGGCGGACTCGCATTACAGCTACCTTCCCTGCATTAATATAACAAGAGCCACGGTTGTTCTAGTCATTCAGTCTGTCAGTACATAATAGTTTATAAGGATATTACTTCAATCCATTGAACATTACAGAATTTATAACACTCTTAGTAATTTAATGAAATAAACTTCGCTCTATGCACACACACAAATCATTAGGCTTATTTACATAACCCATACGCACATACTGCAATCTCCTCACCACGGTTCTACGAGACAGGCGTATGGCTTCCATTTCCCCTACTTGCTGTGGACAGAGTTTATCTGCCAATATAATTAAACATCGCTTGATGAATTTACCTTCGTTGAATGTTTTGAATTCCTTTGCAATTTCGTGGCAAATTTTGTAGCTAATTCTCATAGCCGATTCACTAAGTGCATTATTGTCATTCTGTTAATATAATATAATATAATATAATATAATATAATATAATATAATATAATATAATATAATATAATATAATATAATATAATATAATATATGATATGATATGACATATGTGATATGATATGGCCATAAATTAATACAACTTAAATAAAATGTTTCTCAGGTACCTTATATTAGAGTATTCGATATTTATATTGCATTATAAGTTATGATAGTACATTTAGTAATATATAATTTTAAATTGTACAAATATTATGACATATCATAGTATAGTATATTACAGTTCATGATATATAATAGGATATATGATATATCATGAACTGTAATATACTGTACTATGATATATCATAATACTTGTATAATTTAAAATTATATATTACTAAATGTATAATAACCTATAATGCAATGTAAATATCAAATAGATACTCTAATATAATTTACCTGAGAAACATTTTCTTTAAGTTGTATTAATTTATGGCGTTCATTACCAACATATTTGTCATATTCAGTAGCATGTTGTAAAGAAGAATGCCGTTGGATACTGAACTTCTTAATCAGTTGGAGTGTTTTATGCCAAATTAAACACTTTGCTAATCCACTGCTCTCTATCAAAAAGAACTCCTCCTCCAATGATACATTAAACGGATTGGGAATAGCGGGACGGTTTAGTGTATGAGCGGAAGCTCCGTCTTCAAAGTTCGCCATCATACTGCAGAGTCACCACTGCACCGACACTGAATGACGTACAGTATGCTCGCAAGACTCGCTCTTTAAACCACTCACAGCTCTCCTTTCTCAGAATCACGTATTGTGCCCAGCCCTGCGTTAGATTGACAGTTCAGATGATGAAAATTAGTGTTACTGATTCGTCGGAAGCTACAGCACCCTGAGAAAATTGTCCTATCCTGTTCTCTTTCATAAGTCCTAGTTCAAGCTGTTCGAGATATGAACCCGGATTACAGCGAAGAAAAGTAAACACACAAACAATTCTGTGCGCCATCCGCAATACTGCAGGGCTGTAGGCGAATGTTAAAACATGTCAGGTCGCTGGGCGGTGCCCACGGCACGTGAGCAAAGTTTGCTGCACCCAGAATCTCATTTAAATGCATTCGCTCATCGGGAAACTTCTTTTTATATCGAAATACGGACGATGAAAAAAATGAGGGATGGCGAAAATGAATATTAAAACGGAATAATTAATGTCAGAACTTTTTAAAAAGGAAGTCTTGGCAAGAAAGTCTTTCGGACATGAGTGCAACAAGGCACGATGAGAATTTCAGGTTTCTAAAACAGAGTTTTACTCTCCACTGCATAAAATATGAGATTAAATCTTAAAATATGCCGAGAAAAAGTTGAATAACTTTTTCGTTGAAATGAAATCCTAAAATCGAATTGGCGAAATTAACACATACTCTCGTTATTATGTTATTGCTCTGTATCATGTTTCGAATGACATCCCTGTTTGTGTCTTTTTTCTCGAATAATCATCCAAAGCAAAATAAATTTAAATAACTAATAGTGCGCTCGAATCGAAAGATAACCTTCTTGTAGTTCACTCTATTCCACTTGTTAATAAAATGTAAAATATGTTAATATTATTTTTGAAAGGGATAATGTACCTTGAGTTTTCGTACGACACTGTTTCGGAGTGGTGTCTCTCCTCGTCAGCGGTTAGCAATCTACTGAATCAGCTCTCGCGCCTATCCCTTGTTGTGTTGTTGTTTGTGGAGTACTGTTGTCAAACCAGGAGATTAACCGTGAAAGGAATGTGCTTACTATTGCGTCATCTATTGGAGCGAAGTAGATTTATAATATTCCCGTTATAACGTCAGTTTAAAAATCATGCGCTCTCCTGCATATGTTATTTCCTGTATGAAGGGATTAAAAGACCAGGATATTAACCGTGATCTAATTTTGTAACTAGGGTAGTATAAGTATGTGTGTATCAGTGTTATCGTATGTGATTTGAGAGTTATCCAATGGAGATGCGTGTACCCACGTCTGTGACTTTATGTCATCAACATTCATTCACAGCATTACCCCGCTGCGTCTCATTCCCCTGAGACTTTCTCCTGGTTGGAGTACAGTATGTTTGGATGATGGTTCAGATGATTTTGTGTTCCCGGTACTTAATGTTATGTTAAATAATGTTTGGGTGTTAAATTGCAATTGTGTATTGAATGTGTTGTGGATGTTGTTTCGTGTTTATATTTTAATTCTGTTCATGTGTTCAATTGTTGACTTTCCGGTTCGATCTGTAGGTCTCGCAAGCGGGGATTACCGACCACAGGAATGCGAACGAAAGAATTCGATAAGGAAGAGCGAGCGACAGGAAAGGTCACGTGATAACTTGAATAATATTCAAGACTACAGTAGGAAGAGAAACGATATCGATAGAACCTTCTTACATTGAGATAGTTACATTACGGTTTTTCTTTCAGTTCCACTGAATGTGAATACGTGTCTTGTTCCAAGTGCGTTTATTTTATCATGCAGTGATGGAGCGTTCCCCTCGCAGAGTATCACATTTTATTCGTAAACATAATGTTGCGCGTTTAATTCGCTTCGAATTTTTCTCTTGCTACGCTCTTCATTTCCACAGGCTATGTCCCCATCTGTTATCTTCTTGGAAGAGGCAGTAATTCAATCGGCCCGTACCTCTCGCTCCCTCTGCGTGCCTACATACACACGTCAGAACAGATAGTAATGCCACCACTGTTTTTCGGTAATCGTTCCTTGCGCGAGCTATATTTCCATGTGTGTTTCTGTATTATTGTAAGAACTGTGATAATTATTGGTGATGTGTTTAGGGAAAACACGGGAATTTTACTGGAAGCAAGTAAAGAGATAGGTTTAAAAGTAAATCCCGAAAAGACAAAGTATATGATTATGTCTCGTGACGAGAATATTGTACGAAATGGAAATATAAAAATTGGAAATTTATCTTTCGAAGAGGTGGAGAAGTTTAAATATCTTGGAGCAACAGTGACAAATATAAATGATACTCGGGAGGAAATTAAACACAGAATAAATATGGGAAATGCCTGTTATTATTCGGTTGAGAAGCTTTTATCATCCACTCTGCTGTCAAAAAATCTGAAAGTTAGAATTTATAAAACAGTTATATAACCGGTTGATCTTTTATGGTTGTGAAACTTGGACTCTCACTTTGAGAGAGGAACATAGGTTAAGGGTGTTTGAGAATAAGGTGTTTAGGAAAATATTTGGGGCTAAGAGGGATGAAGTTACAGGAGAATGGAGAAAGTTACACAACACAGAACTGCAAGAATTGTATTCTTCACCTGACATAATCAGGAACATTAAATCCAGACGTTTGAGATGGGCAGGGCATGTAGCAAGTATGGGCGAATCCATAAATGCATATAGAGTGTTAGTTGGGAGGCCGGAGGGAAAAAGACCTTTAGGGAGGACGAGACGTAGATGGGAAATAATATTAAAATGGATTTGAGGGAGGTGGGATATGATAGAGAATGGATTAATATTGAATAATTTCAAGGGAAAAATTGTTCCGGGGCCGGCTATCGATCCCGGGACCTCTGGTTGAACATACCAGCGCTCTGCCAACTGAGCTGCCCGGGATCGATACCCGGCCCGGGAACAATTTTTCTCTTGAAATTATTCAAATCTGCTTTACAGGGAGCTTTACCTGAAAGACTAGATTTGCATAATATATACGTCACTGTGTACGTTAACAGAAAACCACAATTCCAAGTCACACAGAGATTGTGTGCACTCGATGTGGATCTCTGGCGTTTCGTCAGCCCACGCGAGTTGTGTGGATGTAAAGCGAAAAGTTGAGACGGTGTCGGGTGGAGTTCCCGGGTAGCTCAGTTGGTAGAGCACTGGTACGTTCAACCAGAGGTCCCGGGATCGATACCCGGCCCCGGAACAATTTTTCCTTGAAATTATTCAAATCTGCTTTACAGGGAGCTTTACCTGAAAGACTAGATTTGCATGGATTAATATTGCTCATGATAGGGACCAATGACGGGCTTATGTGAGGGCGGCAATGAACCTCCGGGTTCCTTAAAAGCCAGTAAGTAAGAGTTCTGCGTAATTTGATGTGTAGTATGTTTTTGCATAATATTAGTTTCATTTTCAAATTAGATAATAAAAATAATCCGTGGCGCTACAGCCCGTGAAGGGCCTTTTGGCCTCACGCCCACATGCCGAAGCAGAGGTGGACGATCATCCAACCAGAATGGAGGTATCGTGTGGTTAGCACGATGATCCCCCAGCCGTTATAGCTGGCATTCGCAACCGGATTTCGCTACCTATCGTAGCTCCCCAAGTGCATCACGATGCTGGGTGGGCACCGGTCCCATACACTGGCCGAAATTTCATGCGAAAATTTCTTCCCCATGGGGATTCGAACCAGCGCGCATTCCGTAACGCGAGTCCTAGGCAGGATGCCTTAGACCACGACACCACGGCGCGGGACTTCAAATTAGATACAATGAAAATATTTATATAGACTACAGTGTCATATTCATTCTGACTTAACTTTTCTACGAAATATGTCAGTTGGCAATTTGCTAGAAATCGTCACTCCCAAATATTTAATGATATAATAATTTAATAAATTTAATTTATAACTTATTTCCTGTGATTATACAGTAGAAGTATATCATAACACCCGAAGGAGCAAAAACTCGTGCTCGGGTGCAGTTAAGTTATAATACCTATTCAGTACAAATAAAATAACAACATATATTAAAATACAATATGCCAACGAACTTCAACTGCACACAAAAACAAATCAAAACTAACCTAGAGGCTAGTTTATATGACGACAATAGGTTTCGCAACTAATTTGATGAAACCTACTTTGTTTACATGAAGACATTGTGTATTTTGTAGTTTAATGACAACTTTTGTATTTTGCTTCAGGTTTATTTGTTTAAATCAGGGATTGACAAGTCAGTCCAAGTACAGAGTCAGATATGTTGCCTAATGTGATAGGATTGCCAGTTTCTTTCTCCCTCCATTGCATACATCGCCTATGAGCTACATATTACACTAATCAGACTTCAGATGTATACAAACAATTGTTCTTCCTCTGACATATTGTCAAGTGAGATATACTACCTGATAATATATGTACATACAGCCAGAACCTCAGTCAGAGATATTGTTACTATAGTATTAGTTGTTGATATTGTTACATATACAAAAAACTTATCGCTTCTGCGCTTCTGGGACACACTGTATACACGTTCCCTGCTTCGCTTCTTCCTCCTCCAGCAGACATTCTACAACTTCTATTTTTGGCAAATCCTCTAGGTAGTGCTCATCTGTCTTGAAATATATACACCCAGGTAAAAATAGGTCTTAACGTCGTTATAAGTATCTAATATGCTTAGCAGATATCGCACTCCTAGTCAAATTGTGTCGTAACTCGAAAATAGTGATTTGTAAAGATATGGTATTTCCTGGTAAAATACTGCTGTAAAAATATTTCGATAAATAGGTACAGATGCTTCAAACTAGCAAGCTGTCTCGTTCTCGCAGGCACATAGAGCACTTCTCCTCTACCACTGTCCGCCTACTGCTGTGCACTGTGGACTAGAACGGTACAGCTCAGTTCTAATAACTGTTGAGAAGGCTGCATAGGGAGGGTACATCTTGAATACATTGTCAAGAGGTCAACTTTTCAGATAATATGACTATACCTGGGTATCGGAGCCTAGGTGGGCCCCCTCCGTTAGCTCTACTACTTCCCCTCTCCAGTCAGCTTCCTAGTTTGAGGCATCTGTACAATAACCTGGGATAATTTACTATTTTATTATTAGAATTGTATAGAATATCTTAGTCTTATTTTTACCTCTATATTACACCCACAAACTTTGTACAGGTACTTATGAATCACCCTTGTATTTAAGGTTGGGATTACAACATTTTTTTTAGGGGAAGACCGTCAATTTTTGCTTTTGAGTCAGTATAAAGTAGGTCATGCCGTGTTTCTGAATTTTCTATAAGAATCTCGGAGTTTCCGAACAATCATCGCATTTGGAAGTGCCAGAAAATGTAAGAGCAATTGAGGGGTTACGTGGACTAACAGCTTATGTGCAAAACCATACTTTTGAGTAAATTGAAGTTGAAAATTACGATATTACTTTTTCTGTGTTCCTGTAATATTCCATCAAACTTTTAAAATATATATTATCAATATAGCATTCCTTAAACACAAAAATGTAACCAAGTAATGGGTATTATTGAACTACAATATTTAAAAAAAAATGTTACAGCGACTTCCTTTTAAGTTGTTAGTCCACAGAACGCCAATAAATGGTTTCTATCGGAGAATATTATGTAACATAAGAATACAAACACTTCTATTAACTTTGTACTTTACTGCACAATATAAAAAATGCATAAATAAACTCTATTCTTTCGTACTATACTGTGAAAATAACATATACAAAATTAATTAATGATTTTATTATACAAGTTAAATTAAAGACATATTAATATTTGAACTATGTTGACCTTTGTTCATACATTTTTATGATACTAAATAAAAAGTTACGTGTTTTTTTAAATTGAAATTTAATGTACAAAACAAATATGGTTTTCATTCATCTTCATCTGTGACTTCAGATCCATCATTGCACTTTTAAATCTGAATAGGCCTATATCTGTCCAGAATTCCCTGTAGCCACATAGCATTGTCTTTTGTCATGAATTTCAACAAGGACATGACATCCCCAAGTCCACACCTTTGGAGTAACGGTCAGCGCGTCTGGCCGCGAAACCAGGTGGCCCGGGTTCGATTCCCGGTCGGGACGAGTTACCTGGTTGAGGTTTTTTCCGGGGTTTTCCCTCAACCCAATATGAGCAAATGCTGGGTAACTTTCGGTGTTGGACCCCGGACTCATTTCACCGGCATTACCACCTTCATCTCATTCAGACGCTAAATAACCTCAGATGTTGATAAAGCGTCGTAAAATAACCTACTGAAATAAAAACAGACATCCCCAATCTTTTCATTCTTTAGTCCAGGTGCAGTGCAATCTTCCTTGGTCGATTTGTGTGTTTTCCACGTTTTTCAGTTGTAGCAACAGCCCCCACTTTCAAATCTTGTTTTCATACGGGTTTCTGTAATTTGCAAGACTTTCAGTAAAAATCCTTTACATACAGTTATATTAGTGCCCTCTAATTTCACGTTGTATATACATGAATACTAACGAGTTCTTCCAGACGTAAGTTTCTTTGTGTTACGGAAAGGTTTTTTTTTTTTCAATGTAACCTAACAACATTGTGTCCTGCAGTTGTTTTTCTCCAATACTCCAAAATCCACTGAAAAGTCTCTGCTGATCAAGATGACTGAATTTACCTGCACAATTCAATTTACAACATGTTTTTACAACACCATATCGTTTAGCGGATTTTGTTTTCCGCTCCTTGAAATGTAACTTTTACCGGAATTACGTCTCTTCTTTGCACTTTCCTTTTTCCAACTACTTTTCCTTATTTTTCTTTTCACACCTCCCGTGGATGTAGTACTTCCACACACATCACCACTTTCATTGTCAGAATCAGTCTGCATTTACGTTCACACTGAACAGACACAACGCACTTTGCCAGTCGAGCCGCTAGACACACTGTAAGAACCAGATACAGAATGACGGATCTCTCGCATACTCATACAACGCTGCTTCTGCTGACCTTTAGGAATAAGGTAGAGAAACAAGATTTTGTTACAATATAAAGCACACAAGAGAGTGTCGGAAAATGTGATCTGTGAAATAACGACTTAAAGTCACTTAGGTTGTTAGTCCACGTAACCCCTCAATCAGGGGCGGATGCAAGGAGGGGATTAAGGGGATATATCCCCTCCCGAAATTTTGAGAAAAATACGAAACAAGAAACAAAAATAATATTAATTTTAATTTGTGAATGTACATAGGAATTAGAGAATTTTCCACGTAAATTCTCTTTGCTAAAATGTTAAATTCCAAGAACTGCAGGAAGACAAGCACAGAGTTCTTACTTCAAGACAGAGAGTCATGAAGAGTATTTTAGGCTTGTAATTTTCCTTCTCTTCTTAGACTATTTCATTAGTCAGCACAAGGACAGGTTTTTAAATCATAAGGGAATCCTAAAGTCCATACAAACTTTTCTGCCTAAAAACATAGTGTGAGCATCAGATGAAGATTTAGAAACTGCTGTTGAGGCTGTAGTAAATCAGTGGCCCAATGATGTTGATGCATCACCAGAGTTTTTCTTCAATGAATTGAAGATGTGGAGAAGAAATTTCCTTGATCAGAAAAATCTTCACCTAATACCTACTGTTTTTATATCATCTTTGAACAGGTGCAATGAAATTATTTTTCCCTGCACTCACAAGGCGCTGAAACTTTTCTGCACGTTGCCTGTAACTACAGCCTAAATGGACTGGCCTTGATGTATATACATAAAAATGTAGTAGTAAAATCTCATGAAGTACTGGATGAAATGTCTAAGAGGCCTCGTCGCCTTCTTCTGTAAATGTCATACCGTCATTGTTTTTGTATTGCAGTCATTGTAAATGTTAAAATTAAAAATTATGATTTATTCAACAACGCTCGCAATTGCTGAGGTTATATCAGTGTCGCCGGTGTGCCGGAACTTTTTTCCTCAGGACTTCTTTTACATGCCAGTAAATCGACTGATATGAGGCCTGCCGCATTTAAACACACTTAAATGTCATCGACCTGGGTTGGGGTAGGACCAATTTGTAAATGTTTGTGACTCGGAAACAAATTGTGAGTATATAAACTTATTTCTCATTACTCCATTTTTACTATCTCCTGAAATCCCTCCCCGAAAAAAAAAATCCTGCGTCCGCCCCTGCCCTCAATTACAACACACCAAGCGTGGATCTGGGACTCCGTCCCTCTTTACCCAAACGAAATAGTGCAAAGTCATTCCTCCGTTTTGATGCGGTACCAAGATACAATGGACATCCGTTCGCAGGTGGCTTTTGAGGGAAATAGGAATCCCATTTGAGTGCCGTCACTCCGCCCACCCCGGATGACAAACGCTTGTTTGAGCGCGTTATGAAGAAGATGGAAATTAAGCGGTCCGGATAGAATTACAGTGCTGGGAGATAAGCGCAGCGCAGTTTGTGTACAGAGGGCTCTGGCTCTGCCATCTGTTTGCGTAGCAGAATGGAAGAGCGTCACGACTAATCCAAACTGCCTACAACCCGAGACGAAGAAAGAGCCGACGCCCCACAACGGAGAGAGGGGTGGCGTAAAAATTCGTCCCCTTGCATTTCACGTCGAGAGCGGAGAGCTGCAACAAGTAAACCTCCCACACATCCTGCACGCGTCCTCATCGCTTCAAACTTAGTTTACCCGTGAATCATCATCATCATCATCATCATCATCGTCATCATGGCATCCACATTATTTTAAGAAAAATCATTTAATAATTTTCCTTTATTATGCTGTTGCCTGTTAATTGTATACAAAGAATAAAATGTAAGATTTTTAATGTGAGAACAACATATTTTTTCTGATAGTGTGCACTTAAAATGATATTAATTAGGCCTAAGCGCGACTCGGTTAAGAGAGAAGTTTTATATAATACTCTTATTGAATTTGGTATTCCCAAGAAACTAGTTCGATTAATTAAAATGTGTCTTAGCCGTGGCGAAAAGGCCATGGTGCGCCGAGCCACTGTGTAAGCTGCAACGTGCATAGCACCTATGGAGGGAGGCGGACAACCGAAGGGGAAGTTGTTTAGGACGTGTAACGAAGAAAGAAATGAACAAGAAAACATAGGACACATTTTCACAACCTAAAATTAACTGTCTTCAGAATGTCTCTGCGACAAAGTTTCAAAATCAGGAATTATGTCACTTACTGCCAATCGTAGTTGATCATGAAGGTATTTGTCTGTCAGTCGTGATCTAACTTTGATTTTTACTATTTTCGTTGTTGAAAATAATTTTTCAGAAACGTAAGTTACAGCGAACATGGCTTCAACAGAGCAAGCGAAAGAACGAAGCTTCAAATATTTATTTTTTTTCCAAAGATTTGAAAAGTTCAATATCTGTCAAGTCCTTACATCTAGCTTTCATTTAACGTCACATTGTAAATCTGTGAGTTTAAATTTAAAATCTAACCGCATTATTCGTACATCTGGTTTAAAAGAATCGACGTACAGAGATGATAATGATAATAATAATAATAATAATAATAATAATAATAATAATAATAATAATAATAATAATAACACTTAACCTTTTAATGTTTCATCAGTAACAAGTAGTAACTTATAATGCCGTTTTATGTTATACAACCGTTTTCCTAGTAATATTTGTGAACAAGTCATACATATAATATTTTCATCATATTGTAAGCAAAAGAATGCATCCTCCCATCCCACTTCAAACTTTCGTTTTTTATAGAGGTACATGGTTTCGAGAGAGATATTGAGACGATACGCCACTCGCAGGTCCGAGACAAATACAAATAGAACGGAGTTTGACTCCAGTGAGTGAGAGGGTGGGGGGGTTAGGTAGGAAGCGAGAGAAAAGCACTGCGAGCCACAATGTGCTCTTGAGTCGCATTTTCGCCGCGGCTGGTCTTAGTGAAACTTACAGCAGAATCCGTATAGGCCAGTTTCTATCTGATGCTTTTCCAATTCACTGCGGGCTAAGCGCGACTCGGTTAAGAGAGAAGTTTTATATGATATTCTTATTGAATTTGGTATTCCCAAGAAACTAGTTCGATTAATTAAAATGTGTCTTAGTGAAACTTACAGCAGAGTCCGTATAGGCCAGTTTCTATCTGATGCTTTTACAATTCACTGCGGGCTAAAGCAGGGAGATGCACTATCACCTTTACTTTTTAACTTCGCTCTAGAATATGTCATTAGGAAAGTTCAGGATAATAGACAGGGTTTGGAATTGAACGGGTTACATCATCTTCTTGTCTATGCGGATGACTTGAATATGTTAGGAGAAAATCCACAAACGATTAGGGGAAACGCGGAAATTCTAGTTGAAGCAAGTAAATCGATAGGGTTGGAAGTAAATACCGAAAAGACTAAGTATATGATTATGTCTCGTGACCAGAATATAGTACGAAATGGAACTATAAAAATTGAGATTTATCCTTCGAAGAGGTGGAAAAATTCAAATATCTTGGAGCAACAGTAAGAAACATAAATGACACTCGGGAGGAAATTAAACGCAGAATAAATATGGGAAATGCCTGTTATTATTCGGTTGAGAAGCTTTTGTCATCTAGTCTTCTGTCAAAAAATCTAAAAGTTAGAATTTATAAAACAGTTATATTACCGGTTGTTCTGTATGGTTGTGAAACTTGGACTCTCACTTTGAGAAGAGGAACAGAGATTAAGGGTTTTGAGAATAAGGTTCTCAGGAAAATATTTGGTGCTAAGAGGGATGAAGTTACAGGAGAATGGAGAAAGTTGCACAACACAGAGCTGCACGCATTGTATACTTCACCTGACATAATTAGGACCATAAAATTCAGACGTTTGAGATGGGCAGGACATGTAGCACGTATGGGCGAATCCAGAAATGCATATAGAGTGTTAGTTGGGAGGCCGGAGGGCAAAAGACCTTTGGGGAGGCCGAGACAGATGGGAAGATAATATTAAAATGGATTTGAGGGAGGTGGGATATGATGGTAGAGACTGGATTAATCTTGCTCAGGATATGGACCAATGGCGGGCTTCTGTGAGGGCGGCAATGAATCTCCGGGTTCCTTAAAAGCCAGTAAGTAAGTAAGTAAGTGCAAAATGTATACTAAAGTTAGAGTCAACGGCAAACCGGAAGGCGGTAGTCTGCTAGCGTTTGCGTCGAGAGAGATAGATATTGCCACTTCGAACAGGGGCATCATTTTATTTTTACTAACATTTTTAATATTAACCTGGCTATATCTCTGGATTAAAAGTCTAGAACCGGAAACACCGCTTGCTCCCCCTTCCAAGACTGGAGTTCGATGATACTGCCGTAAAATATAAATCACTTTACTAGGTATAGGAGGGAAGAAAAGTAGTTCATCCATTTACGTAAACTAGGAAATATCGCTATTTTGAGTTTGATCATTTTCATTAGGTTTTTATTTAATCAAAATACAGTACTGTATTAACATTTAGTGTTTTTACTCACGAATTGAACTATCGATTCGGACGTATTAATTATGCTGTGTATATTGTACTGTTACAACACATTGGCGTACAATATAGAGAGTGAAGGTAAATTGAAAAATAATCATAATATGGATATTTAAACACATTTTTGAAAATGGTGGCCGTTCATTTCGATACAGGCTTCAGTTCTTTTGTGCATATTGTCGCACTATAGACTATTGTACCTAATTCCAATTACCAATTTCGTCCTTCGTACGAGTAACTCATGTTGAAATAATTCTATACCTACTCTATAAAAGAGTACCTTACGTACTGTAAATTTAATCTTCACTTCTGCCCGATCCGAAAAGATAAAATTACTCAGAAATGCTATCTACTGTCCGTTCGAGTGGTTTTGTCGCAGGGTCGTAGAAAGGGTGGGGGGAAATCACGTGACAGTTAATTACTTAACGAGGCCCTTTTATTTAAGTTATTTTAAACAGTTACATAATGTTACGTAGACGTCCAATTCCTAACAGGAATTAATGCTTTCAGAAAAGAGCTAAGACAGCCCAGCTACTAGACTTTACAGAGGGGCGAACAGAAGCAGGTGGGGGAAACCGGGATGCGACGTAGGCAAACGCGAAAATATGATTCAATATTGAAAGCTCTTTCGTCACTGGAAAACGCGAACATATTTCTGGAACGTACTATACTCACTAACTCATTGCTGCATACGCGGTCTTAGTTCTGTGTGGAGGACGGTTGTAAGTTTACTAGTAGAGGTGGTGGGAGTGAAGTACATTAAAAAACTCAGGTACAATAAAAATTGAAGTAAAAATAAAATGATGTCTCTGTATTTCACGCGCACATGCGATGCAAATAGCGCAGGAGAGAATTTAAATTATCAAAAGACAATAATGACCTTAGCCGTTGATTACTGTAAGCATGACACCAAACAAACCCTCTTTCCTTCACTAACAATATTCTTTGCACGGTTCTCAATCCCACATCACATGCTTCTGCAGTCGTTTCTTGCACGTTGGAAACGTTGCAGCCAGCATCAAGATGGCCGGCAGCGTTCTGCTCGTCAACGTTTTCCAAATAATTATACACCTTAAACAATATTTTCCGCACCTGTCTGTGCAATACTTGTTTTTTTACGTCTCTTCTTCCATTTATTTATCTTACACACAATGTAAACGTTAGTTTTACTTATTCAGTGTATTGAAACTCTCACACGTGAACAAACGAACTTGGAAAGTACTTGTTATAGACTGATTCCGATTGGTTCTGCTGTACAAGCTTGTGACGTCACATACCAGAAATGCTACGGCGCATATAGCAGCCGACCGCCTTACGAACTGCCGTCTAGTCTAATTAAAGTAAAATATAACTGCTAATGCAATTCACGCAGCTCTCATGAAAACATTTGAAATATGCAAGAAAATACAAACCGAAATTACGCAAAATGTTCTGAACCAGCAATACAATTTTTTAATCACAATTCCTTGTGCATTTTTAACCTTCGTCCTCGTTTTAGTGTTGAAATGTTGATTGTAGGCAAACCGTATGTAAGAATCTAAATTTTCTTTCATCAGAGAGGTTCTACGAGATTTAAAAATTGAGGCAAGGGTTGAGAAATTTCTTTCTACAGAGATACTGGATGCTGTCGCAGCACTCATTGCCAGTTGACTTAATTTTTATTTTATTAGGTTATTTTACGACGCTTTATCAACATATTAGGTTATTTGCGTCTGAATGATATGAAGGTGATAATGCCGGTGAAATGAGTCCGGAGTCCAGCACAAAGTTACCCAGCATTTGCTCAAATTGGGTTGAGGGAAAACCCCGGAAAAACCTCAACCAGGTAACTTGTCCCAACCGGGAATCGGACCCGGGCCACCTGGTTTCGCGGCCAGACGCGCTGACCGTTACTCCACAGGTGTGGACTATATCTATGCATATAATGATTTACTTCCACCCAGTAAAAAGGACATTTTGCCAAACATCCGTCCCCTAGTTATCAGCGTTGTGAAGCTAGCAATGTTCAGTTTCTAGTTTTCCCACAGCCCAGCATATTGTTTCCTCACAGAAGTGCCACGCCCATCTAATGTTTTTTAGATTGAGACATTGTCCTTCTGAAGACCTAAGATGACGCAACTAAATGAACATGGAGTCCCAAGTTGTACAAACTTGTCTGGTTTCAAATGACAGTTCAGTGAATCATACTTCTGTGTCCAAGTATCGAGACATCTGATTCAGCTAAGAAAAGTGGAATAAAGGTTGACAGAAGTATGACACGATTTCGTTCAACAGTGAAGCGCAACTGTTGCACGTACATTAATGCGACAAAAAATAACGGCTAATACATTCACGCTCCAGCAAGTTCCTTGTTTTTCGGACAGATGCCTCTGCAAGCCAGAATTTCTATTTACACTGCAACAAAGACGTTATAGCTGACCTCTATTTATACAGCTTGCCGAAACACAGACGTTAGGTCCTTTTTATAATGTCCACAATTTTAATATCCATTTTATTATGTCCATTACACAAAAGTCCATTACACTATGTCCATAAATATATGTCCACTTCATTTTAGCCCAATTGCACAAATTTTATGTCCACTACATGATTGTGAAATACATTATGTCCATCTACAAATTTACTTCAATTCTCTACTCAATGTCTTCTGCTTGTTCATCTTCACACAGCTTCAGATAACTAATAGCTTTGAGGTAAGTTCTGATGTGTAGGCATACTTCTTCGTTGTAGTGGTTGTAATTTCGAACAATCTCTTCTACTCGATTTAAATTTTGTAGGTACGATCTTTCAATAGGGTGTCACTCATTCAAATGCCCACCAAGCACATATCTCTTTTCACATCTCCAGTATCTCTCTTGCCCATTACTGCTGCATGAATGATGATGACAACAAAAACTTTACAATAGCAAAGGTTTTCCTTTTGTAGACTGGATCAATGTTGCTTCATCCATGGTTGTGTTTCAATGCACTCTATAGAGGAAAGAAGGTAGCCATTTCCACAATTTCAATGAGCAGTTACGAGTAAACAGGTAGCTAAAAATGCTGCTGATCCATTATTAAATAAAAGTGGACATTAAAAAAGTGGGCATAAATAAAAGTGGACTTCAATAAAATTGGACATAAATAAAAGTGGACATAACAGTAATGGACCCAAAACAATGGACGCACATAAAATGTGGACATAAATGAAAGTGGACAAAAATATTAGAGGACGTAAGTCATATGGACATGGTTTCAATGGACTTAACGTCTTGGAAGCAGCTTGCCAGCTCATATTGGCTGGAATGTTGAAGACAAGTAGCCATATTGAAAACAAGGAAAAGTGTGTAGGAGTTTGAAACGTGTTAACTGAGGGGTTTAGAGTACAAGGCATATAAGTGACATAAATCTAATTTTGAGAAAAACGAGTTTAAATGGAAATGACAATGGAAAATATTATATTCAAAGTCTAAGATGTCGTTTTGTGCTTACGTGTTGAGTCTTGGTCATATGAAGTACTTCGCTGCAGATTTTGGAAAAATAAAGTAAAATAAAATTAAGATATTAAAAATAAATAATTTTATAATCGGACATTGCACTTCTTTACCTCTTGTGTTCCAGACTACGTATTTTGCAAATTAAATAAGAGTACAAACTAAATGTAAAAATGTAATGTGCAAATTACAAAATACCAGGGTTTAAGCTAGAAAATAAGTAAAGGCCGGTTCACAATAAACCAGGAACGGAAACGACAACGAGAACGAGAGCGGAAATATTGTTAAAATCAATGTATTTAAATGTGAGCATTCACAATTAACTATTGTGAATACTTTTAAATACATTTATTTTAACATTATTTCGTTCTCGCATTCACCAATTAACACAAATGAAAAATTATATTTGTGCAAATTGCTCGCAAAATTATAAATCATTGTGCAGAAAGATAAAATTAATTAAGTATGCAGAAACAAAAATTATGTAACTTGTAATGAATTTTATTATAAATAATTGATTAAGGGAGTTGGTTATTATGGCATGCAAAATAATGGTAAAAATAGCCTATCTTCAAACAGTCATAAATATAATACTATTTATCAGAGGTCTTTCATTTTTGTTAGCTATGTGTGTATACATATTAAGCTTTAAAGTGAAAAAGAATGATTACTCTAGAGTAAATCTTTATCCTTAAATTAATTTTTAATTAAGCACAATTTTTTTATAAATTCACTACATGTCTGTGATTAGGTACACTCTATTCACTTATTATAGCAAATTGAAAATTTGACCACTTATTGCTAATAGATACTAAAACATACCCTACTAAAATTATTCATGTATCTGTAATATTATGGGTATAGGGCTTATAGCAATCATCACCGTCAATAAATTAAAAAAATTTGAAGATTAATAAGCCCTATTAATATTACAGATATTTTAATAATTTTAGTAGGGTATGTTTTAATATGTTATAAATTCAATTGTGCAGATAAGAATAAAATTAATCACAGGTATGTGAATTTATATAAAAATATGTTTAAATTCAAAAATTAATTTAAGGGTAAGATTTACACTAGATTAACCATTCTTCTTTCATTTTAAAGCTTAATGTATATACATATATACTAAAAAAATGAAAGAGCTGTGATAAATAGTATTACATTTATGACTGCTTGAAGATAGGCTATTCTTACCATTACTTTGCATGCAATAACGTCCAATTCCCCTTAAATGGCGATCTTACTCAGAGGCTCTGAGGATGGTGTGAAGAAGCACCGAAACAGCTGTAAGCCACACATGCTTATACAATGAACACGAGTAAGATCGCCATTTAATCAATTATTTATATTCAAGTGTTAAAAGTAGTGTACGAAAGATTGAACATGAATTTTATTACTTTCAATCCATCTTATCACAATCTAGATATTCTTACAGTATGTAAGTAAATCATTAGACGTAGGCATGTTTAGAATCAATTTACTTATGAATTTACATCACATTAAAATACGTTATTTTATAGGCACTCTAAACATTGAAATTCTTTACTAGTAGGTCCTTCAAGATTTATTGTTAGGAGAGTGCTAACTCTTTTTACTGAAAGGCCGTTTCTAATTCCAGTTTTTACAAGATTCGTGCAACTAAATCCTCGCTCACAATTTACAGTATGCGATGAAATTATACAAATCAATTAGAAGAAATTCTTCACTTAACTTACATGAATTGCACAAACTCTTTGAAAACAATTCCTGAAAATCTATTGCTCAATACTTCTTTGAACATTGCCCATGCCATTAGCATTTCATTTAAATTCAGATTAGTTCAAGCACATCTCTGATTTCATTTTATCCATTACCATCTTCGTTTCTGAAGTCCAATGTGGTTGTCGCATTTTTGCACATTTACATTCAAAGTTTGCTGCATTTTTAGAAGTCGAGTAGCAAAATGCGACAAATGCGACTGTAGCTGAAACCCTGCAAAATACATTCTAAATTCAAATTTACGCGCGTGAAAAAAGATCACGTCTTTTAAAGATACAGAATATCCATTTATTTTGCTAACACAATTTTTTTTTCTCAGGGGCCAAATGAAAAACTGTTTTAAACAAAAGTTATTTAATTACAACTGGGAATCAATACTCTCGATATATCTTTCGTGTAACATTATTCATTAAGGAGATACGAGTGATAACTTCATTTTTAAAGGCACCATGGACTTATTATTCCTTGAATCATTTAGCCCTTTCAAGGCCTGTTAAAATGTATCACAATGTACCATTCCAATAAACAAAACAGTCCACACCTGTGGAGTAACGGTCAGCGCGTCTGGCCACGAAACCAGGTGGCCCGGGTTCGAATCCCGGTCGGGGCAAGTTACCTAGTTGAGGTTTTTTCCGGGGTTTTCCCTCAACCCAATACGAGCAAATGCTGGGTAACTTTCAGTGCTGGACCCCGGACTCACTTCACTGGCATTATCACCTTCATTTCACTCAGATGCTAAATAACCTAGATGTTGATACCGCGTCGTAAAATAACCCAATAAAATAAACAAAACACTGAGAGGTACAAAAAAAGTATGGAACTCTCAGTGTAGAGCCTTAGAAAAAAGTTTTATCGCACAGATATCTTATAAGTCCCTGAAAGGACGCATTGCGCATGATCAGACATACAACTAAACAAAACTAATTTTATCACCTAAACTAGTCCTTCTTTTGTGAACCAGGTCGCTCGTCCTCTGATCATGCGCACTGCCTCATTTCTGAGACTTATAAATTATCTGTGCGCGACAAAACTTATTTTCTAAGACTGTTTGTACTTACTGCAAGTATCTAAGGCATAATAGTTGTATAAAAACGGGTTGTAATTTATTGCAGCTTTTATGTTAATTTATGTCTCTCAAAACAATGTTTTTTTTATCAATTTGACATCATACAAAATGAAATGTACCTTATTTTTATGTTTCTCTTGTGTTAATTTATCAAACAAATAAGTATCTAGAAGATGTATTAAAGTTACATTATATTACTGAGAAGTTTAACAAATCTATACCATATTTTGGAACAGAACTAATGACATCTTTCTATACCATATTTTGGAACAGAACTAATGACATCTTTCTATACCTATTTTGGAACGGAGTGAGTACAAATGTCTTGCACCTTGTTATACTCACCGGATGCGCTTCCAGACGAAGTGCAAGGATATTTAAAAAAGTTGATTTTGAAAAAATCGCTAGTTGGGCCCTTCTTCTAGTAACCGGTTCAAATGTATCACTCTTATTAGCGGACTAAGTTTTAGAGCAGACGTCTCCAAAAGCGTACTCGCGAGTAAGCCCCTGAACGGAACCGAAGCCAGTACGTAATGAGCGCGCTCCGCCTCACCCATCTCCACCTGTACTGTACTCAATGTTTATGCGTAAACGAAGAGCAGTGGCGGACTGCCATTATCATTGTGTTGGTCGGCGTGTTCCACCTTTTCACAATGTCTTCTAATCATGGACGTAATACATTCAAGGATGAATAGGAAGATAATTTTTTTTTTTTTGAGTTAGTGGGAAGAATGTGAAATGCTTAATTTGTTCGAAAATTCTTAAGGGTGTGTTAAAATTCAACATGCGACGACAATACTCGACTCTTCACAAAGAATATTATATAATTACAGGCATGTTGGACATGTGAAAATAATTTATTTTGAGGTTATCTATATGACTGTTGGTTATACATAATAATCAGTACAGTATATTACAATACGTTTACACTCAGTTCCGCATGACAAACATATAGTTTTTCGTTTAATTTTAGGTGAAATGCGTAGGCCTACAAATATTTTGAAAAATATAAAACAAGAAAATACAAACACAAATCACACACGTGTCCTCAGTCTTAAACAAAAAAGCTTTTTGCTAGCTATGTTTTAGCTTGGAATATTGGAAAATCAATGAAACCCTTTACATAAGCATCATTTGTAAAATCTTGCATACAGGACGTTACTAAAATACTGTGTCCAGAACAAAGTCAAAGTTTAAGAAAATTAAAATGTTTCCAGAAGGAATTTCAAGACTGCAAATGTAATTGAATCTGAAGTCCAAACCACAATTAACCAGTTTGTAGCTTACTCACTTGCATTGCACGAAAGGACAGATAGAAATAACAAAGCTCACCTAGCCATTTTCATCCGAGGAGCTAATGAACATTTTACTGTGTCTGAATGTCTTCTAGATGTAATTACAAAATACAACTGGAGAAGATTTTTCCAGGCCCTGAAGGCACAATAGAACAGAAGAGGTTGAATTTGCAATGGCTTGTGTCAATAGCAACAGACGGGGCTCCAGCTTCATAGTATGTCAAAATAATATACAAACGTATGATATTTCTTATTATTTTGATGTTATTATTTGTAAATTTAAGCAGATCGTTGCCGCGATCCCCCACTGGTCGCTCCTATTTGTTGAGGTACGAGTCTCTTCCCCTTTTGTAGCCTTACAGCACACTGTGTTCGGCGGGCAGCATCGAAAGCACGAATGACAATACGCTTTTTGGAGACCTCTGTTTTAGAGTTTGGTTTATAAAAGCGAAAATGGATGCCACCATCTTCATGAATTGGCAATAGGCCTATATACCAGTAGGTAGTGAAAGTTATTTACAGTATATTACCAGAATAAAATAATCTTTAAATACAGTCGGTTACTGTAAACCATTATGAAAAGAATTAATGCCTTTCTTCCTCTTGCATATTCATTTAAGTTTTCAGCTGTCTCGCTGATATTACGCCCGTTTGCTGTTTCGCCAAATGGAGCCGATGTATGTAAAGAGTGAAGCCATAAGAATACACACGCATGCGAATGCATAAAGCAAAATAGCGAGCGTGGGTGAGTGTTACCCTCAAGAAAACATGCATTCAACAAGAGAGGCGGAACGAGGGACTCGTCAATCAATCTGCGATTGAAATCGAGTTGTCACCCTATGCAAACACGTCTGGCATTGATGGCTGATCAAACATAGCGTTCATTTCGTTCTTAATCTGAATTGTCAGAGATGAATAGCTAACTCGGGGAGACGAGAAGTATCCAGTTAGACTTAGATAGTGCTATCGGCCGTTGGCAGTCCACTGTCTTCCATTATTCACGCCATCACACGAATGTTTCTCGATTACATATGATATCTAATTTTTGTGGATTATATAAATTTCTACCTCTGATTGAGGTTAACCAGAGACATAGTGATTAAAGTTTTGTGAATTTAGCTTTTAAAATCATGGAAGTTAGTAGGGAAAAGTTGCCTATATCGTAAACTTTTCAGTCTTTCTTTATTTATTTCGAAATGGGAAAGAATTTTAATTGCATATATTGTTAGATATTCGGACAGTACCATGGGACACAAAAATATATATATATATTTTTTTTCAGAATTTTAAATAATTATCATATATTTTTAAAAGGCATTATTTAAAACTCTGCGAGCGGTACGATTTATGCGCCCAGTTTCCTAAATCGTACCTAGAGGTTACTTAAGTCGTACCCATTTGTGTAATATACACACAATTTTCAAAATATGAACTACAGCGGAGGCAAGCTTCCTCACGTCTGTTGTAGTAAGTTCAGAAAGAATATGTTGAACCAATTCCTCTTCTATTTCCAGTGGAAAAGCTGTATTCCTCCGTTGACGAATCCATTTGCAGGACGTTCGAGACCTCTCCACACCTTGCCCATTAAATGTCGCTTGAAAGTCTGTTTTGTAATTTCGTACTTACGGCAACATTCATTTAATCCCACTGCTCCGAATCGAAATTCATCCATTGTCTTAAGTAAATCACTTGGTTCCCATTTTCCGTATTCTCATTTGCCCATTATCCAGATTGCCAATGGTCCCCATGATAACTGAGTGAGATCATTGGTCAGAAAGAGTGAAATTCAAGGAAAATGATTGAGACAACAAATTTCTTTTATATATCCATTTATTACATAATTAATTAATAGTAAACCACAATTTTTTTTTATCATGCAAATTATTTTTATAAAATTCATCAATTTTGTGAAAACAACAAGCACAAAATAAGTTAACATAGACCTATTCCTTTTAATTGTAAACGATACAAATCTCACTCTTTATTGTAATGTGTTTTATTATACTGATGTGTTGCTTTCTTTGCATTAGTCACCACTTCTTTTGTTGGTTCGAATGTGTGGCATAGCTCAGGGATGGCCACTTTCATGGTCAAGGCAGATGATGTCGTACAATCCACGTTCAATGAAGGTTTAAAAGCTGTTTTATTTTTCCTTAACATAGAAAAAAACCTTCGTCTGCATTAGAATATGGAATTATCAAAACCAATTCTGCAAACTTATATAGCTTCTTGTACCTTACTTCTTCATTTGCTAGTTTCATCTGAGATAAATATCCCCAAATTACATCCATTCAAATGTACCAACTTATTTGCACCTCATCTTGGACTTCAGCACTTCCCCATACATCTTCAGGGATATTATCTTGTTTTAAATTTGTTTAATCCACAAATGCGTGAGATTTTAGCCCGCGTACGTGTGAGCGTGAGATCAGTCTCAAATCTTTGTCTCAACAATGCTTGAGACTTGGCAGGTTTGAATTATTTATATTGAAATTTAAAATATTATGCACCTAATGTTAATTGTTTACGTTGCCAAAATCGTACTGGTACGATATGAGCAACCTTCTAAAGGTACGATATAGGAAACTAGCACTCAAACACACTATTCAGATTATAACCTAAACAAAGCTTTTTTTACAATTCATTTTAATATATCAATATGCCTGGTAAATTATTAATAAGTATTTAATGAATTTCAATCTTAAGGCATATAAACTTGCAAATGTTTATTTGCTATTTAATAACAATATATGAACGTTTTCGCCGTTTAGGGCATCTTCAGATATAACAAAACATATTATCTGGACCTATGAAAACATATTATGCAAATAACAAGGAAAATAGAAACAATATATGTGTACATTTCAAATGTAGATATAACATGAAACAGGATGAATATTGAGGTCTTTGAATTTGAACTTAGACTGGACAATATTTTATTTTATACATATAGCTCATGTTACAATTAATATACAATGTTTAAAATTTGTCAATGTTAAAATTTAAAATGATGATAATAAAATATTTAAAGTAATCATGGCTGAAAGTTGTCGTAAGTTACAAGATAGTATGCGTAGTTAATGTTCTTGTGTTTTGTAATAATTTCGCTTAGAGGCCGTTGGCATTTGAATGAATGTTGTTTGACGTTGATGACTCCTTTATTGATATACAGTGATTAAATTAGTCAATGTTAAAATTTAAATTTTATAATGAAGATAATAAAATATTTAGAGTAATTTGGCTGGGAATTGTCGTATTCAAGATAAGTTGATGTTGTGTGTTTTGTAATTGTTTCACCTGAAAATAGAGATTAAGAGATTTTTAACGAGTAATCTTATAACAATAATAATTATCTGCGTCTCTATATAATAACTTGTCTATATTTGCATTTATTATTATCTCTTAATCTCTATTTTCAGGTGAAACAATTACAAAACACACAACATCAACTACGACAATTCTTGAACTTACGACAATTCCCAGCCATGATTACTCTAAATATTTTATTATCTTCATTATAAAATTTAAATTTTAACATTGACTAATTTAATCACTGTATATCAATTGCATCATCAACGTCAAACAACATTCATTCCAACCTAGAAGAAACTGCATACTTCTCAAATTTCAGGTGAAATATTTTATTATCATCATTTTAAATTTTAACATTGACAAATTTTTAATTGTATATTAATTGTAACATGAGCTATATTAAAATATTCGTCAGTCAAAAATTCAAAGATCTCAATATTCATCTGTTTCATGTTATATCTACATAAAGCTATGTTTCATGTACCTTTTGTTCTCTATTTTCCTTGTTTTTGCATAATATGTTATCATAGGTCCAGATAATATGTTTTGTTATATCTGAAGATGCCCTCAAAACGTTCATATATTGTTATTAAATAGCAAATAAACGTTTGCAACTTTATATGCCTTAAGATTGAAATTCATTAAATACTTATTAATAAACAAAGCTGTTACAGTGACTATTTTTACCGTTTAAATAATGCAAACAATTTTATATTTTAGATGTAATAAAAGACAAGCATAAATTAACTCAGTGTTTCAATAAAAGCTTAAAAGAGTAACAAAATCTTATATGAGGAATCAGAACTTACTAATAATTACAATTTATTACAGCTGTCGTCTTAGGTGAAAGGCGGGAAACTGAACATATTTTCATTTATATTTCATAAAAATTCTCAGATGATTCCTGCATGCAATAATTTCCTCAATATTAATAATGGTACGATTTCGGTGGCGGTACGATTTAGGCTACTTTCCCCTAATTTTGCGTCTGGCCGTGGAACCAGGTGGCCCGAGTTCGATTCCTGTCGGGGCAAGTTACCTGGTCGAGGTTTTTCCGGGGTTGTCCCCCAAACCAATATGAGCAAATGCTGCGTAACTTCCGCTGCTGAACCCCGGACTCATTTCACCGGCATTGTCAACTTCATCTTATTCGGACGCTAAATAACCTAATCTGTTGATAAAGCGTCGTAAAATAACCTACTAAAATTAAAGTAATACACTTTCGTAAAATTTCTAATAATTTACGGGATACACAAGTCTAAATTTGGAAATTTTGCCAACGGTTTTCTCTAGAATAAGGCAATATCATCATAAAAAGTTCTGCTCTTCATTGTGAGATTAACAAAGGCCTGGAAAAATCTATCTCTACTTCGAAATGAAGAGTCAACTGTAAGAATGATGGATGTCACTTTCTTGTCGAAAATGAACCAAGACTGTCAGTGCATAGCTTAAGACAAAATTGTAAATTTAAATTTATATACTATAATTGCAAATTGTATCGTATAATTATTAATTATAATTGTATTGTATAATTATTAATTTCAATTCAGGAATCCGCCCCTGAGCACGAGTTCTACTCTTTCAGGGGCGACTAAAGTTCCTTTGTATATTTTATATTTTGTTTCAATTATTAGCAAAATAATAAATAAATAAATAAATAAATAAATAAATATAGAATGTACATAGAGAGTTATGTGACATTAACACTGATAGTCATTGTCCAGTAATGATCGAAAATCTCAAAATTTGAGCGCTAAGCAATTCAAACTTTCAATTGCGTCTCCTGCAAAATGTGTTCCAAATGACATCCATTATTCTTGCAATGGACTCTTCAAATGGTTCAACATGACAAAGATACAAATATTAACAGAAGAGCACGTCTTGACAAGTTTCCAATAACTTATTATAACATTAAGAAAGAGCACAAAAATACAAGATAGGAACGGTGAGCAGGCGAATCTTGATGTGGATAGGGCCGGTTTGGGTCATAATGAGCGATTGATGAAGTTACTTGAAAACATGTTTGGGTGAAAATCACAAAGTATAATTCTATAGGATCTTACTACTTTCTGTTTACTTTTCATATAAATATGAGAAATCGCTGTGCAGGGAAAGAAAGACTGCATTCCCAAAATAAATTTGGTGTAGGATAGTGGTGACCAACTCGTGCTCTTTGTGCAAGAGCACTCTTCGCTGCACACGAACAGTGTACGAGACCAGATCGTCCCATTGCTTGCATTGGCAGAGTTGATCTTTTATTGGTCTTAAGTGCACACCAGAGTACTGCATTGCAGTTAAATCGCTCGCTTGGACTCGGTCGAGTGTCGCACCCTCGAGTCAGATACGATCGATCGTGATACGCTCGTAATAAATAGAAGCACAGTACAAGGTCATCTCACCGACATGTCTTATCTTGTATGGAAGGCGACAGATAAGATACACATATGTTTTGCTCACACGGTAAAATTAAGGCTTTATTTTCTGCGTTTATGACAAACGTTTAATGGAACAGTCAATGGAACGTACCAAAACAGGAACATGAAGTTATAAATAAAATAGTATGAAAGACTTCGATATACAGTTATTATTGCTAATTAATAATTATTCAATATTTGATTTACCACATATATAATATGATAGGTCCATACATAGTGTTCCGCCTATATACTGCGACAATGTAGAAACGTCTTACAAAATGTTATTGATATAGCAGTAGATTAATAACAATATTACTACAGAGATAACGTCACAGAAAATATAATAAAACGAATAATCATGCTGCACAACTGTTACAGACGCAAAGATTGATACACTAATTATTAGAGATTATTATTATTACTAGAAAACTTGATACGGTTTCTGCATTATCGTGATTGTGTTCTCCGTTTATAATAATTACATTTACATCCAATAACATCTATCAGATGTGGCAAAAACAAAATCACTCCTGTGTGGAAAAAAAATCATTTACCTACAACATTTATATTACATTTTAAAGCAAGTTTTGTAGTTGTACTATGGAGAGGTTAGTTAAACACTGCAAAGTTTTGAAATGATAAACATCTATGATGTTACTACACAGTTCATCACTGTAACAAGAACGAATGTCTAACGCTCGGCTTATATCGTTCCAGGATTTATCGCTCGTGACAATTTTACCCATCATGCATGTGCGCTACCTATCGGATTATGCCATGACTACTTGGCACTCGAGCGAAAACGTCCGACGCAGACCTCTGGTGCACACACTGCTTCATAAGAGCAGTTGAGTGGTCATCACTGGTGTAAGAGGTACCGAGTATCGTATACTTTCGTGAAAATCATCGAATCGGTTTTTTGCAACATTATCATTTATTTCAATATAAAAAGTAAATAATGGAGGAATAATTGTTGGAAGCGTTTAGGTTTAAATTGCGTTTTTCTACCAGGGATTAAGAATAATAATAATCCGTGGCGCTACAACCCATGAAGGGCCTCGACCGACCAGCCGGCTGCTGACCTCACGCCCACATGCCGAAGCAGAGGTGAACGATCATCCAACCAGAATGGAGGTATTGTGTGGTTAGCACGATGATCCTCCCAGCCGTTATAGCTGGCATTCGCAACCGGATTTCGCTACTCATCGTAGCTCCCCAAGTGCATCACGATGCTGGGTGGGCACCGGTCCCATACACTGGCCCAAATTTCATGAGAATATGTCTTCCCCCATGAGGAATCGAACCAGCGCGCATTCCGTAACGCGAGTCCTAGGCAGGATGCCTTAGACCACGACGCCACGGCGCGGGACGATTAAGAATAATACTACAAAGAAATTGATAGCACGCCCAGAAATCACTTCAAATGAACATAGAATTAACCTAGAAACTATTTTGTACCGATTGAAATTGGTCAGTTCGTATTTCACTTTTTGCTTTACTGCAAAATAACTCCAGACTGATTTTGAAATCACAATTGAATAATTTCCGACGACACTAAAAATTTCAGTATTCGACAATACATCCTTTAAGTTCGTATCCACGTAATCTCAATTATAAATTCCAACCGTACCGCATGTTATCTGATGGTATATTGATTCTAATTGCATTGTAAAATAGAGGTAACTACGAAAGGGATGTGGAGAGAGATGCATACAAAGTGAAATTAACATGAAAGAATTGAAAGAGACCGTGAGGCGGTCTGGTGTAGATGCTGTGTTTACATTGAATTTAGTACCAGAAAGGTGAACGCAGTACATGCACATTCGTGTATGGGAAATGCTGGAAAATTGAGGATTATAAAAATCTAATCCCTGCCGTTAAAACCGAGAAAATACTGAACGTTGCGTGCCCGTTAATGGTGAAATATAAAAAGAAAGGTAATGTAATATTTCGAGAGGAAGTAAAGCCATGCAGCATATCACCTTTATCTGTACCAGTTGCAGATTACGCACCTGAAAAACATAAAAAAAGGAATTACCGGTACCGAAGCCGACTGAAACAGATGAGATAGTGTTAACACCAAAAAGATAATCTGCAAGAGTGTAACAAATCTACATACCCATTTGGGAACACCTGGATTCAAATTTCAGTATGCGTGAAAGTAATCCAAGTTTTCCGTGGATTTCTATCCTATGGATTAACGCTTAACATGTCAGACCGTGAAGCGCGCAGTCCTGGGTTCAAATCTTGGTGGGGACAAGTTGCCTGGTTGAGGCTTTTCCGGAGTTTTCTCATTAAAAGTAAATGTTGGGTAACATTCGGCGCTGGATCCTATACTCATTTCGCTGGCATTATTTTCATTTCACGCACATGATAGATCAGGCATGTCATTTGACGCCCACAGGAGCAAGCGCGCTCTTTAGAGCCCAGGAGAGCCTGAGCGCTTTACAGCGGAAAGGAAAGAGACAGACGAAAGAGGTGGTATATGCCGCTTTTTCGAGCTACATTCAGGGATGGCCAGCACTGATTCAATAGATAAAGGGAAGAGAACTTATTAAAACTGTATCCATGTTAATTTTTAGATTTGCCTGAGAAGTATAAGTGCATTATAAGAATGTAAGTTTTAATTTTAGTGCTCATTTTTACAAGTTTGATTTCTTTTTATTCAAAAGAAATATTTTCTCAACTTTTCATATAGAAAAGTGAAATTTTCAGGTATAGGCCTATTTATTTAGTAGCCTTACAGAATGTTTTCATAAATGTAATATACCGTATATACGTATTACTGAAGGTAGTGTATTGAAAATTTTGAAAATATTCGCATGGAAATTGTTTTTAAGGAAATGAATTAACAAAGCAACTATTGTTACATCATAAGCAAAAGATACGTGCCCATGTGTTGTAAAAATGTCAGCTCTATAGCTTCAGCAGATTTCGAGAAAATAATTTAAAATTCTGATGATAGGAAGTTGCTCACAAATATCACCTTAAAAGCATAATGCGATAGAAGTTTTGTTATGTAATATTAATTACACTTATAACAGATACAGTACCTAGAACTTTGCTTTGTACTGTAATATCGTTTTGATTATTTTATGGATTACTTTTGTAAAGACCATCAATATAAATTCCAACTTATCATGTTATACTCAATGTCTTTCTTTGGAATATCACTTTCTTTATGAATGATGTGTTTCATCCACTTAATACAGTATAATATTATACTACTATGGAATTTAAGTGAATATTCCTTCTTAACTCTCTATTATGTTATTAACATTTAAAACACAAGTGCAATATTAAGAAATCAGTGTTAGTACTTTTGTTTTACAGACAATATAGATAATATTAAACAGAAAGAAGCCATATAAAAATAACGACATCAAATTTCACGTTCCGTTTGAAGTTTGTGCACCACTGTTTTTTTAATCCAACAGGTTGCTTATTCATACACACAACCATTCCTCTTTCCATACTTAGCGCTTGATGCCTGCGCACTACGTCAAGTTCAGAAAAATGCTCTTGCTTTGACATCACTGTGATAGAAGGACATCGCAGTTGAAAAAGCACAGTAAAATAAGCGAATTAAAATATATTTCATAAATGTCTAGGGATCCAGTTATTTCAGAAGTTCAGATCTGCAAGATCTCAATCCATAGTTGCACAGAAAGGCTAGTACAGACCGATTATTTAGTCCTGACAGCTCGGCGACGCGAAAGAGGGGAAGTAATAAGAGAAGTGGGGAGAGCTACGGACCAGAGATAAGAGGGAACGGTCAGTAAAGAAATTCAGTGCAGCTTAACTGTACTGGAAACACACCGCTCTATCGCACGCCTGACATCTGATCGCTCTGAAAGCAAGGATTGACTAACCCGAACACCCCTTGGCGTAACTTAATGGACTCGCCTGACCCAGGCGTACATTGTCGACGACTGTTAGGACTAAATAATCTTACTGTACATGACAGTGAAACGCAATGTGTAATTCCCAACAGACATTCGTGATATGACCTCGAAAAGCTATTATAAATAAAACCATAAAGGAAACACAAATGTAAATCGTTTCGTGAAGATAATACACATTCTCATGATGCGTTTTACTCATTCGATTACAATTTATTTTATTGAAACGCAACAAATTACATACTGGCGAAAAACATAACATCTTGTAAAATAGCTATATAACCAATAAAACGATCCATAAAACAATATTTTTTTTTTTCAATTCTTCCATTCATTTTTGTGTTGACCATTATATTAACTTTATCTTCTGGAACTTGCCTGGTCAACAGGTGACTTAAAATCCTAATATACCTCAGTATGCATCCAAGATTACTATATAATGAGTTTTGTTCTTTCAGAAATAATGTTCATTGCCTGATAACGATTTCGTTTTTACTCTAGCTGAATCCATTGTTTTTATTTGGTACAATTGAGTCACCTAGAATCAAAGTTCACTTTCTTCAAATTATGAAATGTGGTATTAAGGTATGTTTCAGTGTAGTTTGTAGGGAATGTGATAAACTGCTCGTTTGGAGTCAAACTGGAATGTATCTGCCTTAACTTCAATTTAGAGTCTAACTGCACGAGTTTTTCCTCTTTTCTGACAAATCAGATTTTTTGATAAAGTGCAGTTTCATGATTCTAGGCGACTCAATTGCAATTGTTTAGACTTCTCAAAGAATTTTAAGTCTTATTCTTGTCACAACATAATTTTAAGCCCAAAAGAAGCTGCAAAAGAAGTTTCTTGCCAAAATATGTTCTATGTCGTTTGGGTACCTGGTATCAATAATGTTTTACTGCCTACAAAATACTCCAAAGGTAAGATAACTTATAAAATATACACTATCTACCAAAAAGTAATTGGGCACTGTTTTTGCCACTTTAGAACCTCGTGGTACCACTTCTTGTTGCTATAACAGCAGCCACCTGTCAGGCATGTTCTCCACTAGTTTGTGTAGGATATCCACTGGAATGCGTCACCATTTCTCTTGCAACATGGCACTCAGTTTGACAATGGAAGTTGGCATCTCCCGAGATCTCAATCACCGGTCCAATTCAACCCAAAGATGCTCAATGGGATTGATATCAGGACTTTGTGCAGGCAAGACCAACTGGTGAACATTATTATCTGCATACCACTGCATAGTAGCCGCCGAAACATGGGGCCAACTTCCATTGTCCAACTGAGTGCCATGTTGCAAGAGAAATGGAGACGCATTCCACTGAACATCCTATAAAAATTAGTGGAGAGCATGCCTGACAAGGTGGCTGCTGTCATAGCAACAAGAGGTGGTACTACGAGGTTCTAAAGGGGCAAAAACAGTCCCCAATTACTTTTTGGTATATAGTGTACTTCATAAGACTGAAACAGGTATCGAAAGATAAGTATACTTCAGGTATATTTAGTGAATGCGACTGAAAATTTGGCGGAATGACTATATGACTGTTGTAGAAGCACGAAATAACCTCAGAAAGGTAGTGGAAAGCCTGCATGAATAAGGCAATAATATGAAGAATGAGGATGCAAACAGCATGTTTAGATACGAGATACAAATATCTTACTGACACATCAACATTGATCAGTATACCTTCTCTTCCTTCGTCAACTTCAGGTGGTCTATTCCCTTAACTGAGGAATTTCAGATACAGTTTAATATCGTCTGATGTAAAAGAAAACGTACGAAAGAAGACTTGAGATAAGTATTTCCTTTGTGTGTGCTGCTCTATTCACATGCGATATTGATCAATCGTCATGGAGATAAGCAAAGGCCCGCTGCAAATAATGATGATATGTCAGCAAGAGACTCTCGTTAGGTCTTCTAAAGATGAGAGCTGCCTCTTCATGTTTTCTTAATTGGTTTCTCACTGAAACAGACCCTCCTTCTCTTTTCCAAACTGTCTTTGTGCTTCTACAGCAATCATATAACGATCCCGTCATACATTCAGTGGCAGCTGCTGAACGTCTCTTGATTTGTATTTCTTTTCTGATGCCTGTTTCAGGGCCTGTAGAATAAATATAAAATTATTAGGAATTCCAGAATATTTTTGATAGTAACAACTTTGAACCCATCCATCTAGTCAGATCGAATACTTCGCCCATTTTTCATTAAAGAAATTTCTCTTGCGGCTTCTTGAAGAGTCAAAGAACATGTCATGAGACATGATTTAGTGTTAAACTGACTGAAAGCTTAAAAAGTGCCGTTCTACCAAATGATAATAATACAAATTAATAGCCTAAATTTTTAGGCTATATTGGCAGAATGCCTGCTATAAGAACAGCACATCAAGTGTCAACGATCTACCCCAGGTAAGCAGGCTGAGAGGCAGACCAAAATCCAGATGGGACTGTGTATATTGTATAAAGGTATAAGGAAATGCAGAAATGTTAACTGGGAGACAATATATTATAAAGATAGGAAAGATTGGAAGAGGTCGGTAGAAGAGAACAAGTTCCACATAGAAATGTAGAACCAAGTAAGAAAAATTAAGACTTTGACTCCATGCATGTAATCAACAAATCGAATACTTCGCCCATATTTCACTAAATAGAAATTTTTCTTACAGCTTCTTAAAGACTTCAAAAACATGTTATTGACCAAATACAATTTTAAACTGACTAAAAATCTTAAAATATTCAGTTCTATTAAATAATAAAAATGGATACGGGCAGTTTAAAAGTGAACTCATTACTAGACCATAAACTCTGTCGCTGCACAGAGAAAATTTATAGCGCAGAACAATTTGCGATACGTGCTGGGGTGTAGGATGGTCATCGGCAGACAGTGTGTGCGGGATTACTTAAGGAAAAGTGAAGTTGTTTCATATCGGAGAATATGGCACGTGCCGCGTCGTACGTCTTTTGTGTACCTGGCGAGTACAGCAACGTACAGAACGAAGGAACCCCGGTCCGTTCATAGTAACATTGCAACGCAATGTGTGCAGTTGTGTTATCCTGCTCAAGTATTTAGTACGAGTTGAATAGTGTAGTGCTGATCCATTCATAATGTCGAAGTCAAACCGTTAAATTCGCTCAGAGATACAAATACAATTAAGAAGTATGAGAGTGACATTTTATGTATTAACGAAGACAATAACCTGTGTAATGTATGTAAAATTGAAATGAAAACCAGAACAACTCAGGCTATAGAGAAACATTGCATCGGACAGGAAATGCGTTGAAATGAAATCTGAGGAACCATAATCATCATCATCATCATCATCATCATCATCACTTAGTTGTGCGGGTCTAAACGACATGTGCAACATGATGCTCAGTGCAAATATTCCTCTAAAGAAATTGAGTGATCCCCATTTTAGAGTTTTTCTTTAGAAATTCTCTCGATATAAAAACTGTTTAAGCGATAGGCGAAGACGATTCAGCTTCGACAACTTACGAGAATATATCGTCGTTTACTGCAACGCTGGTAATTGCATCAATGATGACGAGGACTGAACTTGCAAGGTATGTACTACAGTACGTTATTTTTCTTTTCCTTCTGACTGTACGGAGATACAGTAGCATGTTTACGTCGTCTGTTTACGTTTAAAACTTGAGCCAATGTTCTGAATGAAAAAATGTAACATATAGTAAATGTGCACCTACATTCAACGATAAGTCATCCCGCATCCATCTAGTCATCGACTATCCTCTGACACGGTGAATCTATCGAGTGGGAAGAGGAAATACTGCTGTCATAGAAGAATATGCGAGAGTAGTGGGAAAATATTTTAATTAGTTCTCTACTGGTTATATTTATTTAATGTGGTGTTGCTTTCATTTTGCGTATCAGGCTATTCGCGTATATCTCATACTTCCTTAACCAACATTCAAAGGTCACACTTCAACGAAAATGTCGGGGCATGTCGGCCGTGGTATATGCAATGACCAATAAACAAACATTCTGATGGGTGCAGATAAAGAATTAATTTTTTTTCACCATGTTAATAATGTCAAAAGAGGTGCTTTTAAAAATTTTGGCCACTCGACCGCAATTACGAAGGCCGTTTACAGAAAGAAGACACAATTTCATTGGAAAAATTTATTGGAACAGACACAGCAATTGTTGAGATATTTTTCAACATATTTCCAGCCGAAATTGAGACATTTGTCATATCATGGGCTCGACAGAGAGGTGCAGACGGCTGTCAAACGCTGGTTCCGATCTCAGGCGGCAGACTTCTACGACACAAGGATACAAAAATTGAACCCATGGTATGACAAATGTCTCAATTTCAGCGGGGGATATGTTGGCAAATAGCGCAACAATTGCTGTATCTGTTTCAGTAAACTTTTCCATGCAATTGTGCTTTTTTCTGTAAACTGCCCCAGAGAAAATCACTTTCTGGACGGCCTCGTAATTGCGGTCGAGTGACCAAAATTTGTATAAGCACTTGTTTTGTTATTATTAACATGGTGGAAGAAAAAAATTAACTCTTTTGTTTGCCCCCGTCAGAATGTTTGCTTGTAAACTGACTAAGGTGTTCAACTTGTCAGCCATCGTTGTGGGAATGGATAGTAGTCTGCTTCAGTGTGAATGCTATTGACAATTATTGCATGTTACGACCCATTCATATGCACTGCAACACAAGACTTTTTATGCACCCGTTTTGGAATGAGTTGCGTGCCGATTGTGTTAATAAAAAAGCCGGCTCAACTATGAATAACATAATCTATTTTTTCCTTTACGATAGATGCTGGCATTTTTTTTTCCATGAAAATAACCAAATTTAATGTATTTATACATCTTGATTATACAACTTTTAACACTGTATCACTTCGGAATATGTATGATAACAACTTTCTGTATTAAATTTTAACGTACCTTGTTAACATGTTTCGACCTATTTTCGGTCATCTTCAGAACTGGTCGTTGTTGGTCTTGGCGCCTCTTGTTTCCTGTGAGGGTGCGTTCGTAGTGTAGAGTCAAAGAGTGTATGTTTTGAAATTGAGTTGTGTGTTGAGAATATCGTTGGGGTGTGTTTTCGTGTGCCTGTATATTTCATATTGTTAAAGTATGTTGAGTTTCTGGCTTTTTGGTTGGATGTGCAGTATTTCCATGTCTGTGTTGATGTCTCTGTAGGCGTGGTTGGCATTTGTGATCTGTTCTGCATATGTGGAGGTGTTTTGTAATTTTGCTATGGCTGTAATGTGTTCTTTGTAACGTGTTTGAAATGATCTGCCTGTCTGTCCTATGTAGAAGTTGTTGCAGGTGTTGAGTTTGTATACGCCTGTGTGGTTGTATTTGTTTGTTTGTGGTGTTTGTGTGTTGAGATGTTTTTGTAGAATGTTATTTGTTCTGTATGCGATGTTGTAATTTAATTTCTTGAATGAGGTTGCAATTTTATGTGTGTTTTTGTTTTCGTATGTTAGTGTGATATATTTTTTGTGTTCTTGTGTTTGTGTTGTATTCTTCTGTTTTTTTTTTGTGGTTTTGTTTTGTCTTACGTATTATGTTGTCTATTATGTTGGGGTTGTAATGTATTTTTGGCACTACCAGAATCATTAATATTTATGCTTCGTGTATTTAAAAAAAAGTTAAGATCTCGTGCAGTACCGATAAAATTGTTATCCTTCCCAGAGCAAGAAAAAATGAGGTTAAAAATAATTTTTGATCATGTGTTTTCAACCACTTAACAAACTCTAAATAGGTATCTGGTATGTGTAATGCGGGCAACATAAATGATTGCAGACATGGAACAAAACATTTCAAACTACATCACGTGGAATGGTTGTATTAAGTTATTTTGAGAGTGCCATGAGGAACGCATATAACAAGGATTACATAACGTAGGCTAGTGTCAAAACCAGCCGTCGGGTGTGCCAGCGAAACTTCAACATCAATATCTAAGGATAAATAAAGATCACAGGCCGCTCAAATAGCTTTATGAGATCTCCGCACGGAAGTTCTCTTTTTTTCTTGGCCCTGCAACCAGGGATGGATCCTTTTCTCCACATGGCACACGGTGGGACCTTTCCTACAAGGAGTTATCACGATCCACTACCTTCATTTTCGCATTTCACAACAATTCAGTTACGTTTTCATGTTTCCGAATTAATTTTACTGCTTGGAGCTTACTTTCTAGAACTACCAGTTAGAAACTTGAATATAAATTAAATCCATTGTGCACCGAAATACAAGATAAACTTTGATTTTCTAGATTACACACAAAAGTATGCTCGGTATGGTCCCATATATGATTCCAATTACAAATTCTAAGGTTTGAGTAGATGTATGTATGTATGTTCTTTTTTTTTAATTTTCGTGATAAACTCTTTGAGTAGGCTATTATTAGACACTTACGGCTGAGAACTAATTTTATAATATGATTTTTTTGAAAGACGCCTCAATTGGAATCTCTTGTTAGAAATTAACAGAAAAAGAAAGTACATTAAAATGATGTATGTGGAACATCTGATTGCTGCCAGTTTAACCTTCACAGTCCCAAGCTTTTGAGCACCTTCCTTCTGCCAAGCGGGGTTGAATTACCTCAGAAAATTTTTGTCTAATTTTCTGATGTTTGGAGAAATTTTTTATTACTTAGTGACATTATATTACCTTTATATATCGATCTGTCACCCTGTCTGTATCTATCTATCTATCTATCTATCTATCTATCTATCTATCTATCTATCTATCTATCTATCTATCTATCTATCATCTATCTATCTATCTATCTATCTATCTATCTATCTATCTATCTATCTATCTATCTATCTATCTATCTATCTATCTATCTATCTATCTATCTATCTATCTGTCTATCTGTCTGTCTGTCTGTCTGTCTGTCTGTCTGTCCTGTCTGTCTGCCTGCCTGCCTGCCTGCCTGCTATCTGTCTGTGTCTGTCTGTCTGTCTGTCTGTCTGTCTATCTATCTATCTATCTATCTATCTATCTATCTATCTATCTATCTATCTATCTATCTATCTAAAATTATCTATCTATCTCTCTGTCTGTCTGTCTGTCTGTCTGTCTGTCTGCCTGCCTGCCTGCCTGCCTGCCTGCCTGTTATCTATCTATCTATCTATCTATCTATCTATCTATCTATCTATCTATCTATCTATCTATCTATCTATCTATCTATCTATCTATCTATCTATCTATCTATCTATCTATCTATCTATCTATCTATCTATCTATCTATCTATCTATCTATCTATCTATCTATCTATCTATCTATCTATCTATCTATCTATCTATCTATCTATCTATCTATCTATCTATCTCTATCTATCTATCTATCTATCTATCTATCTATCTATCTATCTATCTATCTATCTATCTATCTATCTATCTATCTATCTATCTATCTATCTATCTATCTATCTATCTATCTATCTATCTATCTATCTATCTATCTATCTATCTATCTATCTATCTATCTATCTATCTATCTATCTATCTATCTATCTATCTATCTATCTATCTATCTATCTATCTATCTATCTATCTATCTATCTATCTATCTATCTATCTATCTATCTATCTATCTATCTATCTATCTATCTATCTATCTATCTATCTATCTATCTATCTATCTATCTATCTATCTATCTATCTATCTATCTATCTATCTATCTATCTATCTATCTATCTATCTATCTATCTATCTATCTATCTATCTATCTATCTATCTATCTATCTATCTATCTATCTATCTATCTATCTATCTATCTATCTATCTATCTATCTATCTATCTATCTATCTATCTATCTATCTATCTATCTATCTATCTATCTATCTATCTATCTATCTATCTATCTATCTATCTATCTATCTATCTATCTATCTATCTATCTATCTATCTATCTATCTATCTATCTATCTATCTATCTATCTATCTATCCATCCATCCATCCATCCATCCATCCATCCATCCATCCATCCATCCATCCATCTACCTACCTACATATCTGTCTGCCCGTCTACCCTACTTATCTATCTACCTTCTGCCTGCCTGTGTGTCTTTTGTCTGTCCCTTCGTCTGCCTGTTCGTCTGTCCTTTAGTCCGTCTGTCTGTCTGTTCCACAGGCCGTCTGTCCGTCCGTCCCTCTATTCTTTTGTCCGTCCGCCTCTGCCCTCCAGCCGTGTGTCCATCTGTTCGCCCGCCCGTCTGTCCGTCCGCCCACTGTCCGTCGAAAAGTATTGGGAATAAACTTGAATAAGGAACAAAAAAAAGTTTCCTTCCCAGGCAGAATTCGAACCACGAAAGTCTTAGTCACCAGTCTATCGTGCTCTGGAGTGAACAAGGCTCTGAAATCTGCTACAAGGGTCGGTCCGGTTCTCTTTGCCACTACTGTACAACAAGATGAACTGCTAATAGATGTGGCCGTATAAGAAGACGAAAGCATCCTTGATTTTTGAAGACTTCGTTAATATACCTGGCACAATGTATTATGTGATATGTAGGGCTAGGATTTTGATGGAATTGCATCTTTTTTATAGCAAGCCAGAAACATAGCCGCTTTAGTATTTATATGTTATGTGATAAACCGAGTGTTTTAAGACATATTTGTAAGGGCATTTTTGCCTTTTCAACTCATAAGAGCATCTTTTGTGTTATTCGGACATTTTTTAGGCATTTTCATTTAATTTTGGCCGCAAATCCCCATTATCAATATAAAATAATGTTTATTTCCTTTGATATTTTGTATACATATTTTGTCCGTTAATACCCTTTATTTTTTACTTGGTTATTTAACGAAGCTATACCAACTACGAGGTTATTTAGCGTCGATGAAGTTGGTGATAGTGATATGATATTTGGCGAGATGAGGCCGAGGATTCGCCATAGATTACCTGACATTTGCCTTACGGTTGGGAAAAACCTCGGGGGAAAAAACCCAACCAGATAATCAGCCCCAGCGGGAATCGAACCCGCGCCCGACCGGAACTCCGGATCGGCAGGCAAGCGCCTTAACCGACCGAGCTACGCCGGTGGCTAATACCCATTATTTTGTATAATATTTTAATCGTTTTTCTACACAAATCTTGCCCTTTAACGTAGTACACCCCATGTAATGGATCAGTCCAACCATCCCTTCAATATAGACTCCTCTATATTTGCTAATTCTATATAAGAGTGGCCTTGTGATGGACTATATGGAAACTACATCAGGTAAAATAATTAAAGTGTACCGCTTAGAAAAAATTATGTAAAATTAAATAAACTTAAATGTTGGTCATTACTTACTTACATATGGCTTTTAAGGAACCCGAAGGTTCATTGCCGCCCTCACATAAGCCCGCCATCGGTCCCTATCCTGTGCAAGATTAATCCAATCTCTATCATCATATCCCACTTCCCTCAAATCCATTTTAATATTATCCTCCCATCTACGTCTCGGCCTCCCTAAAGGTCTTTTTCCTCCGGTCTCCCAACTAACACTCTATATGCATTTCTGGATTCGCCCATACGTGGTACGTGCCCTGCCCATCTCAAACGTCTGGATTTAATGTTCCTAATTATGTCTACTAATGTTACCGCTCCTGTTCTATAAAGACTAGTTACGTTCCAAGTGCCAAATCTCAAAACCTTATTCCTTTGCTGTGGTCGTGCCAGAGAATCAGAATTATTCCGAGGCTTATTGTAGGGTTTCGTAACAAGCTGTTTTTACGGTGATGGGTTGTTATCCCTTCGCCCAACCCCCAAGCTGGAGGACATTTAATTTAATTACTAGTCTAAATATTAAGTAGAACAAAACTCCATTTCCTACTAAACCAATTTTAGAATGTAAGATCAATTTTTAGGGCATTTTAACGGCATTTTTTAAAGATTTTTAGGTCATAAATACATTATTTTAGGACATTTTGTTATGATTTATAGGTCATCAAAATCCTACCCCTAGTGATATGTAAAGAGAATTGTTTAACTTAAACTCTATTATTGTTGTTATTATTATTGTTATTATTATTATTATCATAATCATCATCATCAGCAGCAGCAGCGGTGGTAGTAGCAGTAGCAGCTGCAGCAGTAGTAGGCTTATTTTATTAGCATGACCTCTATATAGCGCATGCGCCACTCAGAGGTAAGCAACTATCCGGTTCATTAAACTTCAAACGCATTTTACGAGAAAGAGGGGTATGGAGTAAGTCCTGAAAGGGAAAAACACTAAAGGTGAGGGATTTCATCCAGTGCCGTGGATTGAAGTTCGACGTAGTTCAGTGGTTGGAGCGTTTGGTACGTAGAACCAAGGACCCGGGTTCGATTCCCGCACCGGAACGAATTTGTCTCCTCTAGAAACAATTTCTTATTTTTGCCTTTATGGCTAAGTAAAGCGAATTCAAATTCCTTCCAACTCATTAAAATAAGTTATACAGGGACATCATTTTATTTTTACTACAATTTTTATTGTGCCTGAGTTTTTGAATATACTTCGCTCCCAACCCCTCTACTAGTAAACTTCCAACCGTCCTACACACAGTACTTTAGTGAGTATAGTAAGTTCCAGAAATATATTCGCGTTTTCCAGTGACGAAAGAACTCTCAATATTGAATCATATTTTCGCAAAGTACTGTCGTCCGTTTGCCTACGTGGCATCCCGGTTTCCTCCAACCGCTTCTGCTCGCCCCTCTGTAAAGGCTAGTGACTGGACTGTCTTAGATCTTTTCTGAAAACCTTAATTTCTGTTAGGAATTGGACGTCTACGTAATATTATGCAACTGTTCAAAATAACTTAAACAAAAGGGCCTCGTTAAGTAATTAACTGTAACGTGACAGTAGATAGCATGTCTGAGTAATTTTATCTTTTCGGTTCGGGCAGAAGTGAAGATTGAATTTACAGTACGTAAGGTACTCTTTTATAGAATAGGTACAGAATTATTTCAACATGAGTTACTAGTACGAAGGAAGAAACTGGTAATTGGAGTTAGGTACAATAGTCTATAGTGCGATAATATCCACAAAGAACTAACGCTTGTATCGAAATGAACGGCCATCATTTTCAAAAATGTGTCTAAATATCCATATTATGATTATTTTTCAATGTAACTTCATTCTCTATATTGTACGCTAATGTGCTGTAGACAGTATAATGCACACTGCATAATGAATACGTCGGAATGTATAACTCAGGTCGTGAGTAAAAACACTTATTGTTAATACAGTGCTGTATTTTGATTAAACAAAAACCTAATGAAAACTATCAAAGTCAAAATCACGATATTTCTTAGTTTACGTAAATGGATGTACTTCTTTTCCTCCCTCCTATACTTAGTAAATTGATTTGTTTGTATTTTACGCCAGTAACATCGAGCTGCAGTCGTGGAAGGGGGTAGCAAACGGTGTTTCCGGTTCTCAACCGTTAATCCAAAAGTATAGCCAAGTTAATATTAGAAATGTTAGTAAAATAAAATGATGTTCCTGTAGATTATTAACTTGAAATATTGGTCACAAACAAAGATATTTTTTATACCATATACAACTCTAATATTTTAGAAGTTTAAAGCTATACTGTATACCCCTCTGAATTTTAGGTATTTTCATTTCGTTTTTTAACGACGCTGTATCAACTAGGATATCTAGTGTCGATGGGATTGGTGATAGAGCGATGGTATTTGGCGAGATGAGTCCGAGGATTCGACATAAATTACTTGACATTCGCCTTACGTTTGGGGAAAACCTCGGAAAAACCCAACCAATTAATCAGCCTAAGCGGGATTCGAACTCACGCCCGAGCGCAACTCCGGATCTGAAGGCAAGCGCCTCAGCCATCTGAACTACGCTACCCGGTGGCTCTTAGGGGTGTTAGGGAAGTTGCCCCCCGTTGTTGCGTCACTAAAGAAATATGCTGGAGATATTTCTTCAGTTTCTGAGTGTACAGTTTGATTCCACAGCCAGTTGCGTTGTACCTCTAAACTTTGAGCAGTGAAACTTACATCGAAGAAGTCTAACGTTTGCAGTAGTTTCTCGGAATGCGTTCATGTTGCCAATTCAAAATCAATTATTACCACCTGTGGATTTAACTCGCTACTCAACAGATTTCTTGAGCTCCTGTTAGACACAATACTTGAATAAAAAGAAAACATTGCTGTTATAAATTCCATGTGTTGCTTACACTCGATTAAACACACCTGCAACAGTTTTAAACTTACGATTTTAAAAATAGTTTTGCTGTTGTATGTTCATTTTATGTAACTTTATGTGAAGTGTTAAAAGTGTGTTTCACGGAAAAATATTTGACACATGTATTATGGGTTGGGAAGAACACTGGGTTGGGAGGAACAAGTCACTAATACTACAGTCTAGTATATACAGCCGCGAAGCTCAATACGTAGTAAATATGCAAACATAAGATAGTTGCTCACCACTAGGATCGCTAATATCGCCTCATTACAGGCAATGCAAAATAGTACCGTCACAGTCTATTGTTTCTAGCACCCTCAAAACTCAAGCTTCGTGACTGTATATAGTAGACTGTGCTAATACCACAAGAAAAGCCTGGAAAGCGCTACATTTCTCTGTGCGTATTCTGAAGAAATCTAACCGAAAGACAAAAGAATTAGCGTACAAAACCCTTGTTCGCCCAATTATGGAATATGGAGCAGGAGGTTGGGATCCGTACAGACAAAACCAAATCGATTCAATAGAAAAGGTCCAACGCAAGGCAGCAAAATATGTAAAAAATAATGGGAAAGGGGCACGGTGAAGTGATAGTAAAAGACTTAGGGTGAGAATCTCTCAAATCAAGGCGACGAAAAACCAGACTCACCGCATTGTTTAAGGCACAAATGGGACACAAAGCATGGACCGACATCAATGCTAGATTAGCAACACCATCATACTTAGGCAGGGCAGATCATATTAGGAAGTTTAAATGTAGAAAACGAAGAACGGAAGTGGCAAAATTTTCCTTTGTTAACCGCACAATAGTAGACTGGAACAGCTTACCTGCGGCAATCTTTCAGGGTGGTCCTCTCAAAATCAATACATTTAAGGAAAGGTTGAGAAGATTAGACTGAAAATGTAAGTGTAGGTGCAGTGTAATTATCTAAGTTGTGTCATTAATTAATTAGTGATATGTAATTAATTAAGATGATATGTAATTTAAGTTGATTTGTAATTAATTAAGGTGATATGTAATTAATTAAGATGATATGTAATTAAGTTGATTTGTAATTAATTAAGGTGATATGTAATTACTTAAATTGGTAATAGTTGGGTGAAATAGAAGTACTTATAAGTTAGATTCACTTTTGCTCATTGTTAGGCTTTATTATAGAATAGTTTTTATTTATAGTCCTAGGTTTATTGCATCTATTTATTTATAGTTAGAAATAAATTTAGGTTTATTTTATTTTGTTTTATTTTATTTTATTTTTTCTTTACTGCTTTAATTATTGTATAATTTTAATGGTATTATTGTATATTATATATCACTACCACCGGGTGTATACCCAAATGTAGTGTTAATAAATACATTATTATTATTATTATTATTATTATTATTATTATTATTATTATTTAAAATGAAACTATTACCTAGTAACAATCAATTTACGGAACAATTTGTGCTTAAGCGTTGCAATATTCATTGACTGTAAACTGTATTTTGGCAAGCATGTACGATATTATAATCATGGGAATAATAGATCAATAACTTATTCTTCCTCTGCGCCAGATTCTCTTCTATAGAGGATTCCACTTTAAGAAAATAGCATTGAACATATGGAGGCTATTCCAGCAATTAACTATTTATAAGTATTTTTCTTGAGAACTGGAAATTAATTAATTTCATTTAATTCATAGAACATAATTTCATTGAGAACTAGATCGATTTCGTATGCTAAAATTGTATTACACCTCTAAAATTACCATATATTTAATTAACGAATAACGGGTTAACAGCTAAATTGATGGAATAGTCTTCCGCTCTATTGCGAAAGATCTCCGCTGAAAAACATAACTGACAAGTAGGTGTGGTACAGTTGAGGCTAAGATTTCACACAGTTAAATCACGATTATTTGAAAAAGTACGCAACATTTAACTGTCAGCAAAACAACAAAGGCATTAGGTATGTATCTTAGGTTCTTGTTTGATTATAGTGTGAAGTTAATAATGGAAAAAGTGTCCTGTACATAATCCTAAATTTGTACAGTATTATAAGCGCTTCTTAACATTTTTAGTAACGGAAAAAGTGTGTTGCACATAATGTTAATTTTGTATTACAAGCCCTTCTTAACATTTAATAACGGTAAACGTGTGCTGCACATAATCTAAAGTCTGTATATAAGCACTTCTTAAAAATAAAATAACAGTATTATTATTATTATTATTATTATTATTATTATTATTATTATTATTATTGAAATACTTGGGTTGTACTATAAGCAGTAACATGAGCTGCTGCCAAGAAGTCAAAAGGAAAATAGCAATGTCGAAGGAAGCTTTTAATAGAAAAAGGACCTCTGGAGAAAGAACTAAGGAAGAGACTAGTGAAGTGCTTTGTGTGGAATGTAGCATTCTATGGGGCAGAAATATGGACATTATGACGAAGTGAAGAGAAGCGAATAGAAGCATTTGAAATGTGGGTATGGAGAAGGATGTAGCGTGTGAAATGGGCAGAGTAAGAAAGGAAGCTGTGCTGGAAAAGGTATCCAGAATGATGCTGAAACTGATCAGAAAGAGGAAAAGCAATTGGCTGGGTCACTGATTGAGAAGAAATTTCTTCTGAAGGATGCACTGGAAGGAACGGTGAACGGGAGAAGAATTCGAGGCAGAAGAAGATATCAGATGATAGACGACATTAAGACATATGGATCATATGCGGAGACAAAGAGGAAGACAGAAAATAGGAATGACTGGAGAATGCTGGGTTTGCAGTGAAATACTTGCTTTTGAGCAGAAGACTATGAATGAATTATTATTATTATTATTATTATTATTATTATTATTATTATTATTATTATTATTATTATTAGTAACATTTTAAGTCCCTAAAGCTTTATTTTAATGCGTACTTTCGATCATTATGGAGCCTAGTTGAGGTGTCTAAAAGTTGGTTAATGGCCTAAATATCCGAAATCAATTTATAATGTATATAAAATATAATGTATATTTTTGCAGGTATCATTGTGGCATTAATTTTTTTTTTATCATTTCAACGGACTCAACGTATACCTTATTTTATTTCAAGGAGTGCAGTTCGGTGGCTCCTTTGAACACCCATTTACAGATCTATGACTTCCTACACAAACACCTCTGACAATTCTATCCTGTCACCTAGTCCCAACATTGCACAGTTGTCACAATCCTGATGACCTTCGAAATTATGCAGTGAAACTGACGGGATTCTTTGAATTCGGAAAAGATGCGGCAACTCTGCCTCCACGTGGATTTGACGGGCACCTGTCAATTCTTCTGAACGAGGGTTGTGATTGGTTACTAACAAGAGAAGACAAGATTTCCGTCATAGTAAGGAAGACATTTATTTATGACAACCAATTAGTAGTGGGCAGTAGAAGGTCTGTCGGCAAAGTCCTTTCTATGAAACTGCACTCCATGAAAAAAAATAGAGTATACCCATGTTGTGCGATAAACTTGCTTGAACACTGTACGTATTAGGAGGAGAGTGAGATAGAGATACTATACCTCACTCGTTCTACCAACGGAGTCATCTTGCGGCAACAGCGTTCTAGTCAAGAACCGTAAGACCAATGCTTTTTTTTTTCTTAAGGTGGAATACTCTATAATAGCCTACTCTACTATATATTAGTTATCTAGCTCGAAACTCGAATATACATCCGTAGTCTGGACTTCTATTACAATTGAAGAGCTTTCTCTCAAAACGAGTTAAGTCCATTTTCAGTAATTTGACAGGCAGAACAAAAACCTGTGGCTGTTGTGGATGCCGGATGTTTCCTGGTGGTTTCTAATTGTTGTACACAAATATGTGTTTTCAGCATAGGTAAAATAATACATCCTCAATTTAAATGTGTGTTTTATATAGATACAATTCCTAAGGAAATTAATTAATACAAATTCTGTGATGCATTTTATAGACCAAAATCTCAGGAATAAAACAAAACATCGCTAATATGTTTTCGCGGGATATCATTTAAGATTTTGGAATGCTCCAAGCTTTGCTATCTCTGCAGCCATCTTCAGGAAGTGATGTCCGACCAATCCCGTTTCACCTGAGACAGCCACATCTATATAACCTTTCGACTTTCTGTTCGGACATCACTTCCCTGAAGATGGCTGCAGAGATAGCAGTCGAAAGCTTGGAGCATTCCTTAACGATATCCCGCGAAAACATATTAGCGAACCAACGCCGAAAAGCCTCAAATCATACATAAAAACAAAACATGTTTGTGGTTGTAAATGTATACCAACGATACCCAACCTTAAGCGAAAAGGGGATGGAGGATTTACCTTAACCCACTCTTTGCGGAGCTATTACTCATGACGTCACAAACTTCTCTAATGTCGCTTTGTTACAGTGGCGGCTTCAGTTAAATTTGCTGTCATTATATTCTGATGACAGGAAATCAAATAAGATTCTTGAACACCTTTTCTGTTCGTGACTTTTTTGCACTGTTTACTTCTAAATATTTTGCATTAAGACTTTCGTGGTTCGAATCCTGCCAGAGAAGGAAACTTTTTTTTGTTCTCTATTCAAACTTAATCCCAATACTTTTCGATTGCTGGAAAAATTCATGTTCTGGAAATAATAAGTTAATTAAGTAGTAAAATATCTCTGCAATCGAAAAGTACTGGGAATAAATTTGAATAAGGTACAAAAAAAAGTTTCCTTCCCAGACAGGATTCGAACCACGAAAGTCTTAGTTACCAGTCTATCGTGCTCTGGAGTGAACAAGGCTCTGAAATCAGCTACAAGGGTCGGTCCGGTTTTTTTTTTGCCACTACTGTATATTACAAACTTAAATCTGGCCGAGAAAGTAAAATTTATTAGAGTGTACAAAATTGGCTTTCTGTTTGCTTGCTGACAAAGAAGAACGGTCGTACAGAAAGGTACTCTACTACAAAGTGTTCTATTTGCAGCTCGAAATTTCGCGATTTAATAACGTTGTGTGCGATTTTCAGAAGGCCATAATAAATAGTATGAGTGCGGTGCTGTCTGAATCCCATTTGGCCCAGAGTGTGTACAGAAGAAGACAAACACACGGCTTACAGGAGCAATATAACGACTCTGAAAACCGCCAACTAGAGATAGAAACACATTATGTTAGCAGCACTCGCATTTGTTCCCGTCGAATACGTGCCGGCTGTTCGGAGAATTGTGAAAAAATTCTTGTAAAGGAATTGAAGCTTTGTTGAAGTACTTTGAAATAAATTACATCTTAGGCCGAAGAGCACGTGGCAGTGGCAGAAGACAGACTGTCCTGCAAGATATCCAATCTAGTCAGTCTATGCATAACGAACATCGCATCAAAAATCTAAGCGAAGGGTTTCATAATCGCCTCCAATTGGTCATCTAAAAACATCACCCAAACATTTATGCTTTAAGTGAACTCCAATAAGACAAAGGGAGACATAAATTTTACTTCGGAATATGTATGATAAGAACTTTCTTGTGTTAAATTTTAACGTACCTTGTTAATATGTTTCTACCCATTTTCGGTCATCTTCAGAACTGGTCGTTGTTGGTCTTGGCGCCTCTTGTTTCCTGTGTGGGTGCGTTCGTAGTGTAGAGTCAAATAGTGTATGTGTTTTGAAATTGAGTTGTGTGTTGAGAATATCGTTGGGGTGAGAAAAGAATAGCCATTTACTATTTTTTTCCTGTATAGTAAATGGCTAATTCTTTTCTCAGTTTAGGTTGTCATAGTTTTGTAAGATTATTTTTTAATTTAAATTTTCAAACATAGTCATGGTTACTAGATGTATTATATATCAAATTGAAATTAAAATCATGTAGAATAAGTGTACAAAATTTGAAAAAAAAAAAACAAAAAAAACTATGTGGAGTGATACTCAAGTTTTCTAATAGTTTGTAAAAAGTGCAACCGCTACTGTAAGAAACCCCTTAAACATATTTGAACATAACAATATATTAATAGGACTCGGAAATCATATGTTCGGAAGTTAGCATTCGGAAAAAATCGGAGATTTCGCAAAATAGTCACTCGGAATAAACCATTCGACAAAATGGCCGGTAATCGATTCAGAGGTATCGAGACTGACAAGAGAAATAAAATGCTAAAGAAAGAGCAATTTCCCGCCGAACGAGATATAGCCTAGATAACCGTTAGAAAGCAATGGTTATTTGAATTATTTTATAAATTTTCTTCAGAGGAGTCAGTCACAACAACAGGTTGTCAACAGACTTCGTTAAAAGTCATGTTAGTATGCTCAACAATCGACAAAATAAGTGAAATTCATCTTATACAGTTTCAGTTGCTAGAAATTGGAACTCGCTACCGAGTGATGTAAAGGGTTGTTGGACAATAACTTCATTTAGGTCAAAATTACATAAATTCTTACTTAACAAGTTAATTACTGATTAATATTTATTACATGTAATGAAACTAACATCTGTCCATTCTTATTATTATCATTAATTTCTCTAAATAGATTTACAAAACCTCTAATGGCAATTACATTAATATTCTAATTATAGAAATATATTTTAGATTTATATATATATATATATATATATATATAGCCATATACCTAGTGCCTCCGCTGCACACCCGTTAGAAATAAATATAAAATAATTGCATAATTAAAATAGGACATTTGATCCAGGGAACATTCGTGTTTGATAGAGGATAAAACGTTTAATATGTTACTTAATTTAAATTGTATTTAAATAATTAAAATGCGATCATTTTGATCCAGAGACCACTCATTTGGTGCAATGACAATTCCTTTAACATGTTTCTTAATTTTTATTACATGCAACCATAGTTTAATTAACATTGACATCATTTATATTTAATGTGTATAATTTATTTTACTTGCTATATGTTTCCATTGAATTATGGTAATAACTTAATTTTAACCATTGTTTTCTACGTATTCAGTAAATGGCGCTTGGCCCACTATGGTTCTGAACCCTTCAAATAACTTAAATAACTTAAATTATATTATATTATATTATATTATATTATATTATATTATATTATATTATATTATATTATATTATATTATATTATATTATATTATATCATATCATATCATATATCATATCATATATATCATATCATATCATATCATAATATATTATATTATATCATATTATATTATATTATATTATATTATATTATATTATATTATATTATATTATATTATATTATATTATATTATACTATATTATATTATTTAAAAAGTGTATTGATAACGGATGTAACTTACATAAACATTATTTTAAGAAATACAGGAAACGAATATACAGAATAGCCTATCAAGTTCTCTGTGCATAAGGAGCTATTTTAATCTTACCTATCCTCAATTCACTCAAAAGTTACTGTAATAACATTATAGCATTATGTCCATCTAGATAAACTACATTTTCAAATGGTGAAATAATAATTAATTATACAAATCGGTTAATTTAGCTTCCGATATTACTTCATACAAACACAGAAACATTCTCTATAGGCTATGTTTCATAGCTTTCGATTGTTGTTGTCCAAGGCCCCTTACAGACGAAGTCATTTGTTTTTTATTTCATTACACCGCCTTAGATGGCAGTTATTTTAATTTTAAAACTCATTTATCTTATTAAATATCAGTTCTATCAAAATGTTTCAGAGAATGAAACTTATCCGCAATACTTTTTTAAGAAACTTTTGTTATGTAACATTTTTCACAAAAATCAATAATAAGCGAGATATTTCGAATTATTTAATTCAGGTCCCCTTATAACCCCCCTTTTAAATAACGTATTTTGAATGTCATATAGGCTAATATCTAAGTTACAACGAACTTAATTTATAGTCTAATTTTAATCGAAATCCGTTCAGCATTATCGCGTGAAAAGGTAACAAACATACATACAGATAGACAGACAGATTGACATACATACAAACAAAACTTTCAAAAAAGCGATTTTCGGTCTCAGGGTGGTTAATTATATATGTTAGGACAAATTATTTTTGGAAAATCCAAAATTACCAGAAAATTTTCGGCTACAGGTTTATTACTAGTATATATATATATATATATATATATATATATATATATATATATATATATATATTTTTCTCCCTGTAACATAGTTCTAATAAGCTTATATCAAATTAATTTTCATCATTTTGCTAGCTATATCAAATCTCAAATTAATTATAGTTGATTAAATTAAATTAGTTCATATATTAAGTTACTACTTTACCTTATAGGTTTATCTAAATTTAAGTAATATGTAGTCTACTAGTCGTTAAAACTTAACTGAAGAATATTGCTGGAGAACCTTTCAAGTGTAGTGTAAATATTCGTCATTTAAATATGTATTGTATTGATTAAGGTTGGTTGAGTGGAAGAGAAGGCCTTATGGCCTTAACTCTGCCAGCGAAAATAAAACATTATTAATTATTATTATTATTATTATTATTATTATTATTATTATTATTATTAAGGAACGGATTCCTATGTAATTAATTATTCTTTTCTCGTGTGATAAAACACAATTAACAAAGTTAAAAATTCCGAACATGAAGTTTCAAGTTTTAAAAGAGAATTTTATTTCATATAAAAACACATATTTTCACCAAAAATTATGTAAATACATATTTTCAGGAAATCTATTATAAACACATAAATCTTGGAGTTTTTTACTTAAATAATTTTTTACAAGAACTTTTAAATATTTTAAATCTAAATCAATTATATCACTCAGAAATACGTTATCTTTTTTAAGAATTCTTGGTTGCTTCGTGTTTCTAAGCACTGTGTGGTCATCAATGTTATTATTAGAGAATAAATTAACATGGACAAGAAGGAGAGATCTTGCAACACATAATTAGGAATGTTTATTGCTGGTGAAGATGATTTTATTCCACGCTTTGATTGTGAAACGCAGCAGATAAGAGCTCGGGTATGAACATTATTTAATTTAAACCAATCTCTCGCCTCTCGCTCATGTCTGTCAAGTAAGGCAATATATCGTGTTGTGATTCCCTGTTATCGGGCTTCGTCAATCGATATCCTTCAAGGTATATTGAAAGATGGTTATATAAAAAACGATTTGGCTTTCCTATTAGCAAACCTAAGCTTTTTGTGTGACACCATAAAAAACTCGAAACATCCAAAAACCTGTTGTCTGAAACAGGGAGGTGCTTGCCGTGAAAATTAAACTAGACTCGCTACCAGGTTCAGAAGCACAATTACTAAGGGAGAAATTCCAGAATGTGTTTGGGAAAAACAGTGGATATAAAAAATATGTAAAGTCGCTCAGGTATTGGAGGATGTGCCTGTAGGTGAAATTGACGGTGTATGTGTTTGTGACATTCCTCTCTTTAAATATGCACGCCTGACGTCCTGTGATGTGGAAAGATCGTTTTCGCAGTATAAGTCGTCGTTCAGAGATAATCGGCATGCATTTGTGATGGAGAATTTGGAGATGACCTTTGTTCTTCACTGCAATTCTCGGCCCAACTACTAGCACTCAAGTGTGGTTGGTGAATACATAGTAATATTTTTTTTCCAAGCTAAGTAAGGTAGTTTTGTCATATTTAAAAAAATATATATATAGTTTTTATTTTTAGCAAATATTTTCGTACTTTTTAGCACATAAAAAATAAATATATTTAAATTTTTAGCACATAAAAATCCGTTCCCTAATTATTATACTTTCAATTGTCAGTGAACGTGTTCGGTCGTCAATAAATGCGACAGAATTATGATTACTTAGGATGTCGAGTTTGATAAATGAATTGGTCATTGCTAAAAGGCCCTTTCTCCGTATTTTTGCAAAAATGAGTTAACTACAGATTCAACATCCTTACACATAAATACGCAATCTGTGCTAAAAGGACTTTCCTGAAGCCTTCATACACGCGCACAGTTGAGCATTTCATTTTTCGTGTCATGCTAAAATGCCCTTACTCCAGGATAGAGGGCCTTCTAGCTGTGAACTTGTCATTTAGCGGTGTTTCCATCTGATGACAAACCTTTATACTTACTATACTATCAGCCATCTTCATTGTTTGAAGCGGTCTGTTTATTCTGCTCTGATCTTTATTTGTGTTTTAATACAAATTATTATATTATACGCAATTTCGGCTAATTAAAATGGAGACTGAGAGTTTGAAAAGCAAAAAGAGATGTAGTGATACTTGCAGTTGGAAACGAAATATATTAAAGAAAGCCAAAGTTAAAGGCACTGAACATGTGACTTACTCTGGAGAATTGGTGGCTGAAAGACGAACTGGTGAGGATTGTAGGTAAGTTCAGAATATTTACACTGAATCACTGACGTAAATGAATATTGCATAAAAATGTTATTTCCTTAGGCCACAAAAATCTTTATAGGCTATATAAAATATTTACGCATGCACAAAAATAAAGTCACTCATTAACTGGTGGCCCATGTTTTACGAAAGAGTCTTTCTGTAGAATCTTATGGTAGAAAGGTACCTCGGTGTTCGAAGTTGTCATTCGCCCCTGCGAGTTATTATGAATATATGTACAATGCCATTCTTCCTCATATTGTTTCAACATCCAAGTTCATTGATGGTTATATTAGGCATACCTTTGCTCTTTGTCTACCTGGAATTGAAAACATAGTCCTTCCCCAACGTCCTACTTATGATGAATTGATTGCAATCAATCCAGACAAAATGCAGGATATCAAGAAAATTCTATGCTACATTCCCCATGAACAGTTACCTTATTATGAGAAAGTTGTAAATTCTCCACTAGCAGAACATAGAGAAAATACAGAATGAAATCGTCAAGTTAGATTTAAAACAAGGGCCTAAAACTTTGTAATACGTAATTAAAATATATTTTAAGAAAAGAAATATACTTTTAACTTGAAATAATGGTAGTTTATTTAATTTACAATCCTGTATTTTATTACAGTACTCCATTTTTAACCAAATGTGAAATTATTTTAAGTTCACTGCTAAAAGGCCCTTTAATTTGAATTTTTAATTAATAATATTATGCAAACTACATATGACAACAAAATAAAAATTGTGCTTCCAGAAAGCACAAATATACCTTTATGATGGACAGTCACCACATTGCTCTACGAAGATTAGTATTTCTTAAAAACAGTTTTTTTTCGAGTTATTCAGAACTAACATTTTTGGACAAAGGGCCTTCTAGCAATGACCAATTCAAATGAAATAAAATGAAAACAAAAGTGGTTGCTATAGAAACGGGCTTTGGAAGAATAACAGTCTGAACATTATAAAGAGGAAGAGTAAAGGATTAATTACCTCGACAATAATTGAAGCTAACAACATTATGTTATCTGAATGAACTGAACAATCAGTTAATGTAGTACGTAAACATTCAACACGAAAAGACTACTGTAATAAATCGTGGACTGCTCCTTATGAGGGAAAAGGATAGACAGGATTGAAAGACCGTGATGTCAAAGGATAGTGGGAAGAGGCAGGGTATTCGAAGATGTCAACAGACGTCATAAACAAACTAGAACAAAGCATTTCACTGCAAGCAAACATTACAATATCCTTAATTATCAATCTAGCTAGAGCCGAGTTGTCTTTTGTGGAACAACGGATAGACAGAAAGAGTCGGGTCAAACAAACACATGAGTGATGTCTGCTAATGTATCATACTATAGAGATGAGTGGCTCAGCCCTGGAGTGTGAGGTAGACTACTGCCGTCTGTCGACTGGGGAGCGAAGCTGTTCAATACCACTCGAGTCGACAACTGTTGCATTTCCCGTGATGACACTTGTACGAGGGGGGTTGTTCGGCCTCTTGTTTCCCCGATGATCACACTTGAACACTTTGCTGAGCGATCTGTGCCACCCATTGCAAGGGGTAAGGACGTAAGGGAGCTGCATTCGCCAGCCAAGTAAATCGGATGTTGGCTTGTTATCATTAATGTTACAGCCACTGCAAACTGCAACTACTGCTATTACTGTAAAGCTACGGTTTGGCTACGACGATCTTCGTCGAACGAACATCGCTGACGATTGAAATCGCTAGCGGTAATCGTCAGAATGGTTTCTTTACCGGCGAACTTCGTAGGTGGATAGTAAATTGTTTTAGGGTAGAGTAGCATAAATCGCACCACTGCTACTCTCTTTCCAGCTAAAGGTACGGTCACACGTCGCTACTTTTGCAGCGCTGCGGTACAAAAAACTGCGCAACTCTCGTACTGCGACGAGTGAAGCAACCCGAAAAGTAGCGGCTGCCGAACCTGCTGCCCGCTACTTTTCCATGCTGCGCGCAACTTAAAAGTAGCGACGTGTGAACAGGGTTCTCAGGGTTGCAGCCGCAGCATTTTTGATATCGGTTTTGTTGAAACTTTTGCTGCGGTTGCAACTAGTGTTACCACCCAAATGTGTCAATGATACTTTTATTACTTGGATATATTTTAATGTTAAATGTGATGAAAATAAATTATTTGTAACAGTTATTAAATACACAACACAGTCTGAGCATAATTGGTGACGATATAATTCATTTTTTAAATTTTCCGTAGCGTAGTTCCAAACAGGATGGTTGCCAACATTGATTACGTGAATATACTGTTGGTTATCATTTAAGTATATAGGCGTTTTTAAAAGCTTTATAGTAAAAATAATGTCAATTTCTGAATACTAGATACGACAGAAAAGCAAATAATAGATAAGAAAGCTTTCGCATGAGTTTCTTAACAATGCGAACATAACCACAAAATGTATATTGAGAAGTCAATACGGAGATGGAAACCTGCAGCATGACTGCGGCTGCAAAAGTAGCGCCTTGTGTGTGAACAGACTCGCAACCTCCAGTTGCAACTTTTGCGGCACTCGGGTTGCGCAGCACGAAAAGTAGCGTGCAGCGCGCTACTTTTGGCTTACGTGTGAACACGACACGCAACTTTTGCAGCTGCAGTATAAAAGTAGCGCTGCAAAAGTAGCGACGTGTGACCGTACCTTTAAGATTGAAGTAAATGTAAATAAATGGACGTGGCATAATGGTTCCTTATTGGCTATTGGACGCACAACGCCTCCAAACTCATGCTTGTCATCTTCTTCCTCACATTGAAATAGTCCCGTCTAAAATAATAAAATGCATAATATACATGGAATACGAGTGAATTAAACAAGCTTATAAGAACACTTTCTTACGATTTAAACAACATGTTTATATTAGTAGTTTCAGACATTGCGTGTTAAATCATTGTAACGTGTATTATGGCAACGCGCATGCGTAATAGGCGTTAAATCCCTCCCAAGGTGACTTGCAGCTTTACAGAGCACATCAGCACAGCTTGTATAACACAGTGCGAGATTCAGTGTTGCCAACCTCAAATAAATTTCTGTAGAATTAAAAAAAATCTCCACTCTTCAAAGAATAACATTTAATCACGAATCTACAGAAAAAGAAAACCCACTATTCCCAGTAGAGAAATAATAAATATTAACCCTCTGTGAGCATTTTTCGGGTCACTTCAATGAATGTGTTGAAATGTCTGCAATATATCAGACGGTGGCCCTGCTTGCTGCTTTGGTAGCTAGCTTGCGATTGCGGAGTAATACATTTTGTTTTGTTTACGTCTACTTCAATCTTTAGTTGGAAATACAGTAGTTTAAAACAAATTACTGTAGTAGTGTGGCATCTAGTGGCATTGTTACAATCTACCATATGAACTTCCACCATGTCACTTGATTTCTACCACTTCTTTGTGTCAGCAGCGTGGTGATAGTGTATCTAATATAATTGCTCAAGTAGACGTATATTTAGCTAACATTTTATAACTAAATAACGGATTTGTATGCAAAGGAATCCATAATATTAAGATGTTATTCGTTCAAAGAGGTATTAAAGAACATTTAACTTAGTAGGATTTTCGAACATGTGGTGATTATAGGTTAGAATGAAGGAAATAATAACTTATGACGTAGTTTCTCTATTCGCACCACTTTGTAGGTGCCTAATTCGCACCGGTGCGATATGAGCAACTGTAGCAATTCTAACCGTACAAAAGAAGGCCCCAAAAATTTTAACTGAACTAGCAATGCATCAGGTGGGTGCAATATCAAGTGGTGAAAGGGCGTTAATACAACAAGTGTGTGTTGTACAAGCGCACCAGGTATTTTGTGCCACCTGTGATAATTTTTAAACGTCAAACAGTGCATCCTTCATTATCAGCTGGTGCTCCTCCAGGATCGTTATTTGTTTGCTCTGAGTCAGGTTACAACAGTGAAGTATTTGTCGAATAGCTCAAACATTTTATTTGCACTCAAACCTGCCATAGAAAAAAGTGCTGCTTCTGTATGTCCACCTATAAGACCCATTCCAAAAATTTAGAAGCTAGATTATCTCGGGGAAAATGGTATGCTCCTGTTTCAGCTTCCTCGTCATAATACTCATAGGTCCAGCCTTTAGATGTTTCTATCTTCAAATCATTTCAGACAGCTATATCATGAACCAGTTATTAGGTGGTTTCGAGACAATCGTGGAGAAAAGGTGACGCAGTTTGCAGTCTGAACTGCCTGGTGAAGCTCATGGCAAATGTGTAACAATGAAAAACGCATTCAGAAAGTTTAAATGTTACGTAATTTACGCTCTATTTTTTCAATTTCATTTGAAGATGCGTTACTCTCTTTCATTAATTTCAATAAACTTGTAATATGCATTTATTACATTATTCATTCAAATACTCTTCAATATGTTCAATATTAAAGGCTTTCCTTCATCCTGTTCCCTGCAGATAAAGAGGTGCGATTTAAGAAACCGCAGGTGCTATTTAGGAAACTAGTTGCCTAAATGGCGCCACTGACATGTGTTTCGAAAATGTCATTTTAGTTAAAAAAATATTAAATCAAATTCAAGGATTCTTTTTTACATGAAAGGTAAATGTTCTGGGAATGTATATCTTTAAAGGAATACAAAAAATAAAAAGTGTATTGTTCAATAAAAATTATAAATGCTAATGTAGTGCGATATAGGCAACCTTACCCTATATAGTTGACCATGTCTGATCAGCTGATAAGTGGATGGCAATGTGATAACGTTACAATATAAGTTTTGCCTTGAAAAACAAGTACGGATCTTTAAAGTAGTTAATGTCATGTTTAGAAATAGATATAAAGAGGGGTATTTTACTTCATTGATATTAAGGCATCTTGAAAATGAACCCACCAATTTTAAGGAATATTTCAGACTTTCTCCCGAACAATTTCATTTTGTTTCAAGTTCAACTGAAAATGATATTGTAAAATTACTCACAAAATTTATTCACAAACCAATAAGCCCAGCTGAAAGATAAGCATAACTTTAAGGTAAAAACCAATGATGTAAACATTTTATTTTTACTTTTTACAATGTTATTTTATTTTTCATTTAGGAAATAATGTTACAAATAAAAAAATAATGTGAGAAGGAGATTGTTGCACTTCTCTCCTTTGCTCGGAATTCCACTTCACTTACTATTTCACACTGAAACTTTTGCTTCAGTAGCTAAATCTGCCGCATCGTGTGTGTCCTTCGATTATGAATCACTTTACTCAATTGTATTAACAGTTCTGGTTGTTGCAAAATATAAATTTGTTATTGTCTACGTTGGTTCTTCTTTTTGGCTCATGTCGAACAGGGATTTGTGTTTAATCAATTAATATCTCGTCTTCATTAGTGGAGAAATTGCAGAAAGGTTTCTGTTTTACCGTCATTATGGTATGTATGATGTATAAATCACATGTTATTAAATGATTTAATTCATGACCTACTGTAATTTTACAATTGGTTTCTCGGCGATGATCGCCAGGTTTTTGCCTCAAGGCAAACGCCGACGATGTTCGTCGAGCCCAGCGACGTTCGTTGACGTTCATCGCCGTAAAGAAACCATGCACATTCAAATCAACGGGACAGAAACCCAGCGAAGATCGCCAGCGATGATCGTCGGCAAGATCGCCGTAGCGAAACCGTAGCTTTACAGCTTCTGCTACTACTGCTATTGCTCCCACTACTACTGTATTATTACTGCTGCTGTACCACCACCACCAACACCACCACTACTACTACTACTACTACTACCACACCACCACCACTATTACACTGATATTATGATCCAGTCAGTACTTCTATAAGAAAAAAGCTGAAGGAGAGTCTGCACTTCCATATCTTACAATGTTAAGTTCTTCAGTTTTGAGTACACTTTTCTCAGAAGTTATAAAAGATGCAAATGAACCAATTATTTTTGAAAGGTCACATGTCCACTTTTGTCAATTTTCCAGGAGAAGCAGAAAACTATTTTGCAAATGGTACTTTGTAGTGTTATAAGATATTTTATGCTCGACCATGCTGAAATGTAGTAATTATACATCTGGTAACAGTCCTTTAATGCATGTCATTAAAGTACACCTACTCATTAAAGTTCAGGTTTTCGATTATTCTCGGATATGCAATCGAAAGAGAACGAGGGAAACGTCACGGAGGCTGGAAATCCAATACTGTCGCAGAAGGTTATGTTCTGTTACTATAATAATTAGCGTTAATTGTAAATAATATTCAAATAAATTCAATTTGTCATCTCGTTTTTCAATTCTAAATTAATTTCCAGGTTATATCAAGCCTCATGTTCATGTTATTCTCTACATTACATCAAGGTCAATGACATTATTGTTCCTCGGAAAAAATCAATACTTTCGCGTCTGCGCACATCTCACAATTCACGAGCTATGCACAGGGTCACTTCCAATCTTCAGTCAGATACAAATAAAATGAATACTTCTGAATAATTTCAAGTTAGAAATATGGTCGAGCATAAAAAGTCGTATGAAACTTGCCTATAATGGTAATTAAGACGCTCGTATGAAAATTATGAAACTCGCTTGCGCTCGTTTTATAAACAAACATACTCGCGTCTTAATTACTATCATTATAGGCTCGTTGCATAATGTACTATTTTATTCGACGACAAAGGTGTAAAGTTATATTTACGTGCATAAACTAATGGTAAAATCATTAAAACTTAACTGTAATAAAATAATATTTATGAAGGACTTGTGCCCTTTTAATAATAAACAGTCAGTAAAGCATAATGAAATGATCTTTTATGTTCTTAAACGTGTTTTAACTATTATTGACCAACAAATACTTAAGAATTTAACTGTTAAGAACATTATTTTGCCAAGGCAATATCTCTTATTTCTGATATAAAGCTATTTAAAAGCATTAAAGCATTTAAGTTTCTTCATTAAACAATTCCTCTGAAGTTTGCAGTCATCTACATTGTTTTTTCTTCTATCGGCCACTGGAGAATTTCTTCATAAATTTGAAGATATTCAGGAAGTACATACTACATACTGTTGCTGACATCTTCAACGTTCTTATTTATTGGAACTTTTCCATAATATGATTTACTTTCAAGTAGTTTCAAGTCATTAGGATATATCGCATTAATTCTATGCAGTAACTTGAATGTGTGTGTCATTACTCCATCAATATATTCATATATAACGACTGTACCCGGGTATTTAGCATCAAAAATCAGTATTGAATACTGTGAAATTTGAAGTATATTTTCTTTAATTTTTTGGAAATCTTTTCCTAATGATTCAACTACTCGCCATTTTGTAAATGTTGTATACAAAGAATGGAATCATGAGATTTTATATTGTACATCATGCAAAGAATGCTAGGAAAGGAAGATAGTTTGTTATTCATTGGACACATGTCCTGGACACTTGCCCTTTCAATATTAAACGGAGACTTCTTTACATTGTAACATTTGGTAGAGTTTACATACTTGTGACTTTTCTTCAGCAAACGATGCGTTACACTAAGAAAAATATAATGGTGGTCATAACTCAATTTGTCAAAAAAAAGTGAACATGTGACCTTTCAATAACAATCGACTCATTAATGAGGAGCTTGGTGTCAAAGTTGCACAACACCAATTTGCTTTTTTTACAGGAGAGGCGAAAAACCAATGTCACCGTTATAGTAATTTTTTTTTAAAACATTCTCATTGGTCACAGAAATATTTCTTCAGTCTCAAAATGTGATTCAAATTAATATTCAGGTCGAAATCTAAGTTTAAAAAGTGGAGTTGTCCATCTCTGAAACTAACTCATGGAGTTGTCTGATTTTGAAACCAAATGAAGTCATATTTAATGTGGAGTTGTCTGTTTTTGAAATCAAACGAAGCCATATTTAAAGTGAAATTGTCTACTTCTGAATCTAAGTCTCTTCTAACTCGGTTTCAAAGCAAATTTACTGTACGTAAAACAGTACTTATTCATCCACAAACCGATTATATAAACAATCAGCCATGTTGGATTCGCGATGCGTGATGGGAAAAGATGGTACGAATGTGGGCTTCTCATTGGCTACTGAAGGAATTGTCCTACGTTGAAACCAAGCCACGGTGGAGTTGATTCTAAAGCGCACAATTAAGTGTTATTTTCGCTCTGTTCTGTCCGTTTTTGAACCTAAACAGTACCAGAATCGCGTTCAGCACACAAAATTCTATAAGAAACAATTAATATCTCGAAATCGAAAAAATAGAGTTGTCTAACTTTGATACTATGCTCTTCAAATGTAGAATAAATAGGGCATATGTAACATACCTTTATGTGTACAACCGGTTAAATAAATTTAAAATTCCACTGTGCGGTTGGCAAAAAATAATTGATAACATTTTTTTTGCATTAAGAAAGACTGAAAATTATTTTTTATTTTTACTGAAGATAGAAATGAACTTAATTTTTTGTATCTACTGTGTAAAATGCCATCACATTGATACTGTGTATTAATTTCAGCCTTCTAGGTACAATAATTTCTGTACCAATGTCACAAAAAATAAGAACGTGCAGAAAAATGGTGTCAAAGTTTCCATATCTTGCAATGTTAAATTCCAGAATTTTGAGTGCACTTTTCTCAGAAGTGATAAAAGATACAAATGTAGAAAAATAGGGAATATGTAACTTACTTTTTATGTACACAAACGGCTAAATAAATTTGAAATTCCACTGAGGGGTTGGCAAGAAAAAATTTTTCAATGATAACATTTTTTGCATTAAGAATTACTACAATATTTTTGCTGAAGATAGGGCTAAAATCTGACAATTATCAGAAATAAAATCATATTATCATTTTACACATATTAAACTACCGAAAAACTATAAAAACCAAAATTTTTGTTTTGTAAAAATTCGGTGTACAGTCCCCTTAACCTGTGGTTGTTCAGAAGAACCACCGTTTTCTTTCTTTCCAAATTTTATTGCACAGGTATTCCACCAAGGAACCACCTCTTGAGCACACGTAGAGGTGCCATCTATGTTTTGAAATTGTGTGCAGAGTTAAAATGTTGAAAATAATTGATCGAAGGTTTGTTATGATCCATGAAATGAAAAACATAAAAAAATAATTTGTGCTGCAAAGGGTTAAGTAAAAAAGCTTCAAATTTTAGGCCAACTGACACTACAGCCATTGTACACACACTCACATGTTTCTATCTACGTATCTAATTTTAACGACACTTTCATATTTTGAAACTTATTTAGCTTCATTTAGGAATTTACTGTCATTTTTAATACATTAAAAAACTTTTTCCAGGGCATGCCAAAATTTATAACTCTTTGAAGCTCTGAATTTATCAGTTCTGGTGAGCATCTCTTCCTCACATCAGTCCATTTGTTCTTTATTATTGAAAACTCTCGTTCCAGAAACGCGTTCGATCCAGATATGCTCAGTATCAAACGTATGAGTTGGGAAATACTTGGCAATTTCTGCTGACTTACCAATGTGAAGAATTTGACTCACTTAGGGCCGATTGTATAAACCATTTAATCTTAGATCAGATGTTAAATTGATCCTTCTTCTAGGTGACTTGGAATTTTGTGTTTTATAAAGTCTAATCTGAGATTAATTTGCCTCAAACTAAAGTCAACTTTGACTGAAGAAATTTCTCCGATTAAGTTAGATGATCCAAGTTCAGTTATTTCTTTTCTGTTTGAAATATACGAGTGGCAGACTGTGCAAATAGAATAACCATTGTTATTAATATTAATAGATGTGGCAGTTACACATATATATTTTTTCAATTTCTTGCCTTAATACACAAACAATCTTATATTTTATAAGGCTCTATCGTGTTCAGCAGTATCAAATAACATAGCCTATAATTATATTGTGTTTATAACAACCATTAATTATTAATGGATGTGATAGCTACATTCATACATTTTCAATTTGTTGTTTTATAAAGCTTTATTATGTTTAACAGTATCAAACACCATAACATGATAACAATTTGGAGAACAGTCAACCTTCTTCTTATTGTCCGCCATTATTTACATTGCACAAATAAACCAGTGTCTCCAACAGTGTGTACGGAAAGTCGCCAAAAAGTAGTTGTAAAGTCGCTTGATTTCTCATTAATCAATAAAGAAAGATTAAATTTTGTCACTATGGGGTGCTAAAAAGTTCGCTAAACCCCTATTTGAGCAATACAAAAGTTAAAAGAAATTGTTATTGAAAAAGAGTTAAAGTAGCTGGATTGGCAACACTGAACAAACTTGTACAACATGGCCCGCGCATCACATATTTCACCTGTTTATGCGATATTCCCAAATCCTTTTCACGTGAACTTAGATTGCATTTGAACCAAGGTAATTGATCGCAGAAAAGTTTTATACAATAGAAGAAGTGTCAGATATGCTCAGAATCAAACATACGAGTGAACTCGGTTCACTTTTCGATCTTCGATCAAAGTTGATCTTTAGTCAGGGAGTTTTATACAATTGGGCCTTAGACACATCACCATCTTTAGCAATAGTCAGAAATCAACTACCGGTACTACATCCATCGATAGCAGCATCGATTGTAGCACTGAGTGAACTCTGCGACTATCGATTGTAAGCAATGGAATGATCTCTGCAATAGTACCAACGTGAAAATATTTTCTGAATCCCAGCGATAAAATAACAAAAATAATAGAAACTGTTCTACAGTATTTTACTATTACCCAGCGTCAAATTCAAAATAAAGGAAATTTTGTACGGGGGGATAAAAATTGTAAAGCTTCATTAGCATCCAGAAAACGTAAGAAAACGGGAAAAACGTGCAACTTGGCAACCCTAGCATGCAATAACGATGCACTCGCTGCTTAGCTAATCGCATCCCTAAAAGGGTCGTTATGTTGTGTAATAAGAGACGCACCATTGTTAGAAACAAGCCCCTTATTGTGCCTTTCGTGTGGGGATCAGATTACACTGGTCGACAAGGTTTTTGTAACATGGACGAAAATAGGCATTTTAAGTCAATTCTCATGTGCTGTTAACGAATATGAGTGTGAAAATGTTCCATGACCCTACATTTTTTAAATCGTGAAAATATGTAAAATGGAGGAAAATTAGCAAAAAAATTTGTGGGTTATTGCATATTGGAGATCTTAGAGAGTCTATAGAAATCTCTTTGCACACATTTTTACTTACTTTTAATCCTTGAAGATTTGGAAAGGACTCTGAGTCATTAGATTTATACCATTTTGTGAGTTTGCTATAATGCAATTTATGCAATTTAGAGGACGCTGTCACTAGTATTGCGTATTGAGAGCATGTAACAGTCGTCCATTGTTAATACAGAGAATATGTGTATGTATGTATTTATTAACACTACAATTGGGTATACACACGGTGGCTGAATACCATTACAATTATACATAATTACAGCAATGAAAGAAAAATAAAAGAAATAAAATAAAATAAAATAAACCTAAATTTATTTCTAACTATAAATAAATAGATGGCATAAACCTAGGCTATAAATAAAAACTATTCTATAATAACGCCTAACAATAAGCAAAATTAAATCTAACTTATAAGTACTTCTATTTCACCCAACTATTACCAATTTAAGTAATTACATATCACCTTAATTAATTACAAATCAACTTAATTACATATCACATTAATTTATTTACATATCAACTAAATTACATATCATCTCAATTAATTACATATCAACTTAATTAATTACATGACACAACTTAGATAATTACACTGCACCTACAATCACATTTTAAGTCTAATCTTCTCAACCTTTCCTTAAATGTATTGATTTTGAGAGGACCACCCTGAAAGATTGCCGCAGGTAAGCTGTTCCAGTCTACTATTGTGCTGTTAACAAAGGAAAATTTTGCCACGTCCGTCCTTTGTTTTCTACATTTAACCTTCCTAATATGATCTGCCCTGACAAGTATGATGGTGTTGCTAATCTAGCATTGATGTCGATCCATGCTTTGTGTCCCATTTGTGCCTTAAACAATGCGGTGAGTATAGTTTTTCGTCGCCTTGATTTGAGAGATTCCCACCCTTTTTACTATCTCTTCACCATGTTCCTTTCCCATTTTGACATATTAATGTAGAATGTTTATCACTTTTATTATTTTATTACTCTGATTGATTTTGCCTGTGATGAGTGGTTTTACGCGAGTGTGAAGTTTTCCTTCTTCTTCTTCTTTTCAAATCCTTGAGGAATTGAGACTCTTTATTGACTCTTCTGAAGTTAGTTTGAAAGCAGCGTTGTTTCACAATCAAAATACTAGACCATCAATACCATTCTGGCACATTCTGTAGAAATGAAAGAAACATATTAAAGTCTGACTCTGTAATTAGATGCAGTTCAATACAATAAATACTTCTTGCAAATTTGTGGAAACTTGAAAGTTATCGCCATATTACAAGGCCTGCAAGGAGAATACATAGAGAAGGTCTATTGCTGTTTTCTTTGTTTATGGGATAGTAGACGTATAGAGTGACACTACACACTGAAAAATTGGTCGCCCAGAGACACTTACATTCCAAGAAACTATGTTAAATATGTCCCATTAATAAATCCAAACAAAGTACTTCTTCCTCTGCACATAAAATTAGATCTTATGAAGATCTTCGTTAAGGCTATGGATAGGAGTGAAGAAAGTTTTGCTTATTCCAGGTGGCAATTTTCAAAGCTAAGTCATGTGAATATGAAACAGGGAATATTTATTGGCCATCAGATTAGAAAACGTCTAGATAAAGACTTTGAGAAAAAGTTAAGTGCTAAGGTACTAGCGTTTTGAACGCTTTTTGTGCAGTGGTTAATGATTTTCTTGACAATAGTAAAGCTGAAAATTATAAAAAATTAGTGCAAGAACTGTTATTTTTATTTTTATTTATTTATTTAACCTGGTAGAGATAAGGCCATCAGGCCTTCTCTTTCTCTCTACCAGGGGATTACAACTACAATATTAAGAATACAATTACAGTTATAATTACAATTAATATTAAATTTACAAATACAATAAAAATGAAAGTACTAAAAGAATTAACAGACTAATAAAAGCTAGACTGTTTATTGTAAAAGTTAAGAAGAGAGAAGCATTTCTTTTATTGATTAAGTAAAAATTAAACCTACTCTACACAGTAAGAAAATGCTTAATAAGCTTGCTTTTGGACGCTACTAAATTCCGACAGTCTCTGATGTCACTGGGTAGAGTATTCCACAAGCGCGAGAGCGAGATTGTGTATGATGATGAATACGATGATGTCTTATGTGTTGGTATGGCTAGTATGCGGCTATTTTGCGTGCGTGTGAAGATATTATGATATGATGACAGGTAACTGAAACGGGAGGCAAGGTAAGTAGGTGTAGAAGTGTGAAGGACTTGGAAAAGGAGAACAAGAGAATGAAAATTTCTACGTTCGTTAAGCCGTAGCCAGTTTAGAGTTTGGAAGGATGGGGTAATGTGGTCAGCGCGACGGACATCTCAGACAAAGCGAACACAAGATTTATGAACACGTTGTAATTTTTGCGACTGGTTGACATTGAGGTCAGTCAGTAGAAAATCACAATAATCGAAGTGGGGCATTACTAGTGTTTCCACTAGTATTTTCTTGAGTGATAGCGGAAGGAATTTTCGAATGCTGTTTAAGGAATGTAGTATGGAAAACACTTTTTTGGTAATATGGGTTACTTGGTTATTCCAGTGTAAATGCGTATCAAAGTAAACTCCAAGGTTTTTAACACAGGAAGCAAAAGGGATTATTGTGTCGTTTAACTGGACTGGAAGAGCAGGAGTAATATTGCATAATAGACGTTGATGTCCCACTAGGATTGCTTGTGATTTTCTTGCATTGAGAATCAAACCAAACTTTCTGGCCCATGCAGATATAGATTCAAGGTCCTCGTTAAGATTTAGTCAGATATCAACATCTAGGATGTCCAATATCACTAAAAATAAATTTCCTCCATTCCCACCTGGAATTTTTTCCCAAAACTTGGGAACTATAAGCGACGAATAAGGTGAGATAATACATAAAGATATAAAAAATGGAGCAGAGGTATAAAGGAAGATGGGATACACACATGATTGGCGGGCTACTGCTGGTTTCTGATTAGAGAAAGTGGCATGATTCACAAGAAGAAAAAGTAACTGTAAATGTTCCAATTAACACAAGAAAAAAAATAATATACGTTGTATATTTCAGTTTACTGGCAAACAGGCTTACAAGGGTGTTTCCTTAGGAGATATTCCTCTTTTAGTCATAATTCAAAATAAGTTATAGAATTAATTTAATAAGTTATTTAAAAACTAGCAATATTTACTACATAAAATGGGAATTTAAAGTCACTTTTTTATGTCAGCATAAATTCAAAGCTCTCTGCTATTTTTTTTCTCTAAAATTCATGTATTATTTTACTTAAAAAATTATATGAATGCTAACATCAGTTATACAGGGACATCATTTTATTTTAATAACATTTCTAATATTAACCTGGCTATACCTTTGAGAAACTTAAACACCGTTTGCTACCCCCTTCCACGACTGGAGTTCTATGATACTGGCGTAATATACAAACAAATCACTTTACTAGGTATAGGAGGGAAGAAAAGTAGTTCTTTCATTTACGCACACTAGAAAATATCGCGATTTTGAGTTTGATATTTTCATAAGGTTTTTTTTAATCAAAATACAGTACAGTATTAACAATGAGTGTTTTTACTCACGAACTGAGCTGTCCATGCGGACGTATTCATTATGCAGTGTACATTATACTGTCTACAGCACATTAGCGTACACTATAGACAATGAAGTTAAATTGAAAAATAATCAAATATGGATATTTAAACACATTTTTGAAACTGGTGGCCTTTCATTTCGAAACAGGCTTCAGTTCTAATGTGTATATTATCGCACTATAGACTATTGCACCTAATCCCAATTACCAGTTTCGTCCTTCGTACCAGTAACTCATGTTGAAATAATTCTGTACCTACTCTATAAAAGAGTACCTTACGTACTGTAAATTCAATCTTCACTTCTGCCCGATCCGAAAAGATAAAATTACTCAGACATGCTATCTACTGTCCGTCTAAGTGGTTATGTCGCAGGGTCGTAGAAAGGGGGAAAATCACGTGACAGTTAATTACTTAACGAGGCCCTTCTATTTAAGTTATTTTAAACAATTGTATAATATTACATAGACCTCCAATTCCTAACAGAAATTAATGTTCTCAGAAAAGAGCTAAGACAGTCCGGCTGCTAGCCTTTACAGAGAGGCAAATAGAAGCGGGTGGGGGAAACCGGGATGCGACGTAGGCAAATGAACGACAGTACCTGTGCGAAAATGATTCAATATTGAAAACTTTTTCGTCTCTGGAAAACGCGAACATATTTTTGGAACGTACTGTCTATTGTCACCTTAAGGCTACTATGACTGTATATGCGGCCTTGGTTCTATATGGAGGACGGTTGAACTTCATTAGTAGAAGGGGTGGGAGTGAAGTACATTCAGAAACTCAGATACAATAAAACTTGAAGTAAAAATAAAATGATGTCCCTGTACATGTAAAACATAATTGTGTATTTTTGAGCAAAATTATCTAAGCTTCTGTAACACAAAAACGTTACGTCTTACGACATTTTTACTATAATTTTTGTGTTCAGGTCGATATAGTAAAAGTGACCTGATTTTGTCCATGTTACAGACAAAAAGTTGAAATTTGTCGACTAGTGTTATTCTCCGAAGACTCTAGTGTCGCAGAGAAGCCTGAAATAGGTGCAGTAAACATTAATCTCGAAAGAAACCGCTTTAATACATGTGTGCAGAAATAACGGAGCGAGAGCGCTGACCGAGTTACCGCCACCTTTGAACCAGTGCGCCTCCCGTGTCAATTGAAGCGCGTTTTACTTTGAGCTGGAGCACTGAGAGTTCTAGATGAATGGTTCTTCGCTTTTTTATCACGAGGGATGCCGCCTCTCTCCTCCTCACACACCTCTCTATTGATTATTGTATTTCCATTAAGACTAGAGGAAAACTGTACAGAGCGGTAGGCACTCCCATTGCTGCCAGGTACAAGTTAATGGAAACGAACGTGATTTGAAAAGAATATCAAGACCAAAACTCGTCCTCCAACTTACCTCAATCTCAGGCTTCCCTGAACTTATTTTGGCCACGAATAAATCGCTCCTTATGAATTCGTTATAATAGATCTATGCAAAGCTGGTGTCTCGCAAGGTTCGTTGCTAGGGCCTCTGACATATCTGACTGTATGAAACCTTGCAATTACCATTTCGTTGTGGACGGAATGCAGATATGTCTAAATACAAATAAGGCAGCATTAAACGACGCAATTACAAACTAATTAACGATCTTGACTCACTACTGACATGGACGCGAAATCATGGACTCAAACTCAAATCTAGAAAAACTCAATCAATGACGTAGGCCTAATTGCTTGTTCGACACTGTAGATATTAACACAGTACCCCCTGTAATACTTGACGTCTTTCAAATTCCCTATAATAAAACAGTTAAAGTCCAGGAATATTATATGGACAGAGTTGAATACACAAATTACGCAGACTTGCAAGAAAATATTTTCATTGATACAGACCTAAATCGTCTCAAATTTCTTACTTACAAAAACTATTAGTGTAAACGATGAAGGATGGGTGGAGCGGAGAAAAATTCTCTCCGGCACCGGGGCTCGAACCCGGGTTTTCAGCTCTACCTGCTGACGCTCTATCCACTAATGCACACCGGATTCCAGTTCCGATGCCGGATTGAATCATCTCAGTTGAAGTTCCACCCCTTAGTTTCCTTTTAGTGGCCAACCCTCATGCACTGTGTCACAGATGTGTGACAGTGGTACAATGTCCAACACACTATGTGCAGAGGTGTACTCATTACGAGTGACTAAGTGGCCGGGATCCGAAGGAATGAGCGCCGTCTTAAATCACTGAGTGATTACGCATATCATATTATTGTAATGTACCGAAGTACATATGAGGCGTTCCGTAAGAGAAGGGCGACCCCGCCAAGGGTCGAATTTTGTGTTTTTTACACGTCCAAACATAAGCCTGGCAGACGTTGGCCAGCTCGCCCTTACTACATCGAAATTATCATTGTTTGTAAGGTTGAAGAAACTGCGTAGCCTGTGACAGGTTCATAATATTCATATTACTCCGTACGTCAATGATTAGACAATTTTTTGTAGTATAATAATTCATTATTTTAAGATTAATGCCGTCAGACAGAATCGTATTTGGTAGGGGAGAGTCGGGTAGTGTCGGACATCGGGTAATATCGGACAGTGAGTTTCTTTCTTCTTAGCATGGTTACGTTTCTGTGATGTCGCATAGAGAAACGTAACCATGTCATTCAGGTACTACCATATGGTGGTAGATGAAAGAAACGCACTGTCCGATACTACCCGACTCTCCCCTAATAATCAGTAGATACTTTTTTTCAAAGTTATTAATTTAATACATATGACCAATTAGGTAAGATAAAAGTTTCAATTGTTTATACACATATTTATAATTGAAAAGTTTTAATCCCTACGCAGGCTACTATATTTTGGAATTCACACAGTATTTTTCTGTTTTTGTTCGTGGGTAATGTCACACACACATACAAACCCTTATATATTCTCGTATATACGGGATGATTCAAGAGGATTTACCGCCCCTTACGGAGCTTATTTCCGAAGACATTCTGAGCAAAAAAGTCATGTAAACATTTGTCTTAATCTCAATATTTTCAGAGTTACACTAATTTGAAAGAATATTACAGATACAGAATGAACTATTCTTCTTTAATTAGCTAGTATTCTGAAGCTTAAAATGTGTTGTGAATTCCATATTTGCTTCGTACATAATTTTTGTATTCTTAACTACAAAATTACATTTTCCTACGCATTTATCACAACAATTGTTACAAATCACGCCACTCTGGTAAATTCTTTAAGACTGTACATTAGGATACACAATTAAACTGTAAAGAATCAATTTCCTATAGTCGTATGATTTGTAACAATTGTTTTAGGTGCGTAAGAATGATGTAATTTTTAGTTAAAAATTGAAAAACAAAATCTGTACAAAGCAATTAGCAACATATTTTTATCTTCAGAACACTAGCCAATTAAAGAAATGACACTTCTGACTAGTTCATTCTCTATTTGTAATATTTTTTTACCCTTAAAACTAAAGAAAAAGAGTATTTTACTAACAACTTCAAATTAGTGTAACTGAAAATATTGAGATTAGAACACATATTTATATGACATTTTTTTGTTCAGAATGTGTTCGGAAATAAGCTACCTATTGGACGGTAAATCCTCGTGAATCATTCTGTATAGCGTGTAAAAAATACCATTACAAACTGTAGGAGATGATTCCCCGCCAAACATAATAAAAAATCTTCATATAACATATAAACAAATTATTGGGTTCCCCAGCTATGGATCACGGTGTATGATACGCACGTGTCACACAAGCGAGTTGCTCCTCTGACGCGGACGATTTTCATGATAAGCATGTACAGGCAAGGTACACAAGATACACTGATCGGGATAAATATTTCAGCCGTTACTAAGCACACCCTGCAAGTGAGTCACATGTTGAGACAATTCTGTTGTGTCCATGTTCGTGCTAATCCTTCCTCACGTCTCCCCATGCAATAGGCACACAGCCTAGTAGACAAACACAACACTAGAACCACTATGTTGAGAGGCAATCAAATAATGGAAGACCTAAGCTTCTAGTAGATTAATATTTTCTGACGTCATCCACTTACTGCCATAAACATTCTTTTCACGCTATTTTTAATGCTGGTGTCAATAAATTATTTCTGGCAACAACTTTGTATCGCGGCGCGTAAAAATATAGTTTCATATTATGAAATTCTTTCCGTTCGTTCGAACACATGCCCATATATTTCTTCGTCAGTATCCACAGAGGAATACAATTTTAAGTCATACATTACATTATTACACAAAAGAGAACACCAGGAAATGAAAATCATGTTTTCAAGTATGTTAATAGTAAGCGTTACTTCACAGAGTATGTATTCTATTGTCCAACACAATGCAGTCCTCTTTTCATGAGAAGTTATTTAGCATCTCTGATAATCTCTCCTTATGTCCCAGCAGCGAGACTAAGTACGAAAAGCTGTATAATCTGTAGCTCAGAACGATCGGAAATAAATGAGATCATTGTTGCCTGTCATATTCTGACCAAAGAATTCCTCGTGGCTGAAAGCAGTAACAAGTTCTTAGTAATAGCAACGATCGTCGATCGTTCAGTTTTAAAATTGAATTTGTGACGTGCTATGGCCTAAACACAACTATTGTCAAGTTCAGTTGAGAATGTGCTTGTAATTTTCCTGAGTGACTTACTGAGCAATATGGCGGGAGCGATCTTAACACATTTTAGGAAAGACACCTTTCGCTTTCTGGAAAGGAGATCGCTAATATTGAGCCACAATTTACAGGTATTTCGACTTTGAGTGTGTTAAGTGCACCTTTTCAAAAAAGAAATATTGTTGATTAACTGTAAGTATTGGGTAAGGGAACAAAAAAAATAACATTCTTGGACAGTGCGATGATTTCATTATAGATGTTCGCGATAATGTGCATAATTTTGAATTTCATGATACCTAGCGAGATGCACAGGTCTGTTAAAAATAACGACAGTACGCGCCACGCACACGTCACACTTTTGGTTTCACGTTGTGCCGCATCACGTTCACGCAGGCGTCATTGCGTAGTTGTTAAAAACCCAGGCTTTAGGGCATGCACATCATTTCTTTTCGGCCCGTCCTAGCGGCCTACGTGATAGGGTAGTCTCCAGCCCGTGCTTCTTTCCTCAATGGAGAGCAGTAGAATAGAGCGCTGTTTTTATATGAGGACAAAAAGGAAAACGAGTCACATTTTATGTATAACAGGATGCAATGACGTCATGCAATGATAAGAAAATATCACATCCGTTGTATTATTGCTGTCGGACTATGTGCCAGTTATCAGTTACGACATATACTGTGCAATAGAGTTGGGCAACACGATTCTTTTTCAGAAGTCGATTCCAGCGATTCAATCACATATTACGAATCGATTCTAACGATTCGTTCACGATTCTTCTCAGTCTGCGATTCCAACTATTGTTTTGAATCGTCAACGAGTTCACGATTCTTCCCAGTCTGCGATTCCAATTATTCTTTTGAATCGTCGCAAGACACTTTCCTTTGCAAACCACACGTAGAACAAAAACGTTCTACATCTCTCGCATAGATGGCATAAGAGGCGAGACATTGGATTGTCTCTTTCTCATTGGCTGGAACCATTCAGTATAACCTCCATTAGTCTATAAAATTACCCAAGATAATGTCTATAAATTATAATTTATCAACTGAACCTTACGAAGTACATTTTTTGTATTACATCTCTATTTAACTATGCAAATTTCAGGTTTGTGTTCATTATTTTCCATACTTAACAAATGCAGTACAGTATTTTGATTTCACTCTCGCTCGGGAGCATTCGACACGGTTCGGAAATGTCCGTTGACAGGTTACATCAAACAACTAATAGAATCATGGGTTGCGATACCATGCTGATTCCGTACTATTCTTTTGAACGACGGTTCGTTACGATTCTTTTGAACGACGATTCGTTGAAACCACGAATCGATTCTTACGGTTCTTTATTATTAGTCGTTCGAATGAACGATTCGTTCACGAATCGACCCAACTCTACTGTGCAAACAAATAGAAGTACAGGACAAGCTCATATTATCACACTTGGGGAGTATCGTCAAAAACAAATTAAAGCATAGGACGAGTCCATCTCATACGAGAGAAGGCTCAGGTTTCTCAGTAACTGAAATATAAACTAACTGTACACAGTTTCTGCATGAATATATCGCCTATATGTAGGGTGACAATTAATGTCCATATTTAAATTTAAAGTTTTTTAGTACTAATTTGTTTTCCTTTTATTTTGTTTTCAAGTCAATTGAAAGATGAATCATTACGAAAATCAAGCAATAGCGGAATTTGATTTTGCTAACAGTTACTCAATCATCGCTGCTCAAAGAATGTTCCATGCTACGTTTGGCGGGCGGTATGTCCTCGAAAATCAATTTTTCGATATGTTGAAACCCAGAGCAACAGTGGCAATGTAACTGATGTTAAACTTAGCAGATTTGCATGCAATGTAAACATCATTGAAAGAGTGACAAATGCAATCACAAAGAGCCCGATGAAATCTGCAAGGAGTTTATCGCAAGAAGTTTGTCAATAGAGACACAGTGCGCAAAATCCTGAGAAAACATATAAACGTGTTTCTTTATAAACTTCATGTGTCCCAGAAATTGAAACCAACAGATTAGTAAAGTTTTTAGTGATATGCCATACTATGATTGGATTTACATTAGCCTATCCAAATTTATTTTGGAGAGAGCCTCATAATATATGAGGAAGCACACTTCCACTTATCTGGGTACGCAAATAAAAAAAATATGAGAATGTAAATTGGAATGAACCCATTGAATGAAATTCATGAATGTCCTTTACAAAGTGCAAAAGTTACTGAACCTTCTTTGAGCAGCGATGATTGAGTAATTGTTAGCAAAATATTGTTCCACTATTGCTGCTTGCTGTTGTGCATCCAACCTTTCCATGCTACACCACTAAATTTCGCAATGGTTGATCTTTATATGGACCTGAAAACAAAACAAATAACAAATTAGTACACAAGAAATTTTAAATATTTGTGTTCTCATTAATGAATTGTCACCTGTATTATCTGGACATTTGAGGGGGTGTTCTGCAATAACAAGGTATGTACACATATCTCGGCATAGTCGCCACCTTTAGAAATACAAAGAAAATGCACTTATCTTGCTGTTCCATCACATAGGTCGCGAGTATGAAATGTCTTTCTTACTGCTTATGCACAGCTTATAATATGAAACTATGTCGCAGTTTCGTTGCGTAGACGATAGAGAGCTCTAGTGTCGGTGCAAACGTTCAGACGTCACTGAAGGGAGCAGACAGTACTATCAGACGCTTCTCGAAGCTGCACATAGGTCAGAAGCACTGGATTCTGAATGTGATGAATCCGAGCTGGAATACTGACTGATATAAAATATTCCTTCGTAAAGTGATCAAATAAATGTGAAGAAAACGTTTTGGAAACAATACTGTAACAAAACTCATAAGGTGATACCATTGTTTTGGATTTATTTTGACTTTGAGAGATCACATTTTTTTCCCCACCACCTAAAAGTACTGGGAAATACAAGAAAATACACAACTTCTATTTTCTTATATCATGTAGTCTATTGTATACTTAACTTGTATTATGAAAATAAAATTCAACTCTTAAATTATTTTATGTTCGTTAATTACATTTTAACCCTTACCTTATTACATTTAGCAACCTTAGAAAGAATCTGCAATGTTCTCATGCATATGAAATAACAAGGCATGTTGTATCGTATGACTGCAATAACAAGGCAATTTGTATCGTATGATTGCAATAACAAGGCAAGTTGCATCGTATGACTACATTAACAAGGCAAGTTGTATCGTATGATAGCAATAACATGGCAAGTTGTATCATATGATTGCAATAACATGGCAAGTTGTATCGTATAATTGCAATAACATGGCAAGTTGTATCGTATGACTGCATTAACAAGGCAAGTTGTATCGTATGACTGCAATAACAAGGCAAGTTGTATCGTATGATTGCAATAACAAGACAAGTTGTGTCGTATGACTTCATTAACAAGGCAAGTTGTATCGTATGACTGCAATAACAAGGCAAGTTGTATCGTATGACTGCAATAACAAGGCAAGTTGTTTCGTATGATTGCAATAACAAGGCAAGTTGTATCGTATGACTGCAATAACAAGACAAGTTGTATCGTTTGATTCCAATAACAAGGCAAGTTGCATCGTATGACTGCATTAACATGGCAAGTTGTATCGTATGACTGCATTAACAAGGCAAGTTGTATCGTATGATTGCAATAACAAGGCAAGTTGTATCGTATGATTGCAATAACAAGGCAAGTTGTATCGTATGACTGCATTAACAAGGCAAGTTGTATCGTATGACTGCATTAACATGGCAAGTTGTATCGTATGACTGCATTAACAAGGCAAGTTGTATAGTATGATTGCAATAACAAGGCAAGTTGTATCGTATGACTGCAATAACAAGACAAGTTGTATCGTTTGATTCCAATAACAAGGCAAGTTGTATCGTATGACTGCATTAACAATGACATTAACAAGGCAAGTGTATCGTTTGATTCAATAACAATTGACAAGGCAAGTTGTATCGTATGACTGCATTAACAAGTAGCAAGTTGTATCGTTAACAAGACTGCATTAACAAGGCAAGTTGTTTATCGTATGATTGCATTGTAACAATAACAAGGCAAGTTGTATGATTATGACTGCATTAACAAGGCAAGTTGTATAGTATGATTGCAATAACAAGGCAAGTTGTATCGTATGATTGCAATAACAAGGCAAGTTGTATCGTTTGATTGCAATAACAAGGCAAGTTGTATCGTATGACTGCATTAACATGGCAAGTTGTATCGTATGACTGCAATAACAAGGCAAGTTGTATCGTATGACTATGAAGTTGCAATAACAAGGCAAGTTGTATCGTATGATTGCAATAACAAGGCAAGTTGTATCGTATGACTGGCAAGTTGTATCGTACTGCAATAACAAGGCAAGTTGCATCGTATGACTTGCAATAACAAGGCAAGTTGTATCGTATGACAACAAGGCAAGTTGTAACAAGGCAAGTTGACTGCAATATCGTATGACTGCAATAACAAGGCAAGTTGTATCGTATGACTGCAATAACAAGGCAAGTTGTATCGTATGACTGCAATAACAAGGCAAGTTGTATCGTATGACTGCAATAACAAGGCACTATGCAATAACAAGGCAAGTTGTATCGTATGATTGCAATAACAAGGCAAGTTGTATCGTATGACTGCATTAACAAGGCAAGTTGTATCGTATGACTGCAATAACAAGGCAAGTTGTATCGTATGATTGCAATAACAAGGCAAGTTGTATCGTATGACTATAACAAGGCAAGTTGTATCGTATGACTGCAATAACAAGGCAAGTTGTATCGTATAACAAGACTATGATTGCAATAACAAGGCAAGTTGTATCGTATGACTGCAATAACAAGGCAAGTTGTATCGTATGACTGCAATAACAAGGCAAGTTGTATCATATGATTGCAATAACAAGGCAAGTTGTATCGTATGACTGCAATAACAAGGCAAGTTTTATCGTATGATTGCAATAACAAGGTAAATCGAAGTAGTACTTCACTGTTAATGTATTAAAATAAATTCAATAACGTGATTTTGACGAATAATAGATGAAACTTATACATATAAAGTATCAATAGTAATAATTCAAAAACGCAGATTTGCAAAGGCCTTTCTTTGTTAATGAAAGCAATGTTACTTCTACTTACTGCCAAAAACCCAATTCTTACACATACTTCGTTATTGCAGAACCCCCATCAGTTATAACATTGTCTCAATTTTACAGCAGGTTATTACATCAGTATCACTTAATCTTCATAATACTCTCAATAAAATATAATATAAAATCAATAGCACTATAACCCAAAAATAAATACGTATTCATGCGATCAATGGAATCTAAAATATCGCTGTCACTTTTTTAAAACAAATCTCCTACATTCAACAAAATTCTAGGTTCAGTAACTTCAATCGTCATTTCCTTTAGGCTTATTTCAGAAGAAGAACAGTGTAAAATTCCTACTACAAACTAGTTTTGAATTTATAGAAAGAAATATGTATAAATATGTGTTGTTACTAATAGACATAATATATTAAGTGAAGGCGGCAATATTTGAGATCTATGAACCAATAGTGGTGGACAGATCTGTGATTAACATTAGTGATGCAAGTTTCATAAAGGAGAGTGGAACTGACACTGATTTAGTAAACATCATTCCATTACCTGACAGCGGATGTTAATGTAAATGCAGTTAACTTCATTAACAGAAATTACAGTTGTAATAACCTTGATTTTGCAATGGACATAGTTTCATTATCCTTGTGCATAGATGCCAACTACTGCAGACTGTTCGTAGTTTCTCTGGTTTTATCAGATATAATACAACGATACGAGAAAGGTACAGATTATTATGGATTTTACGAAACCAGAATACTGCATTTAAATTTTCCATTTCTCCCGCGAACATGAAGAATTAGTTTTTTTTTAATTCTTACAAGGCGGAGACTAGCTGTCAGAAAATTATTTGTGGAAGAATAGTACGAGATTGCTATATGAGATAGTCGTGTCTTCTTTTGTTTGTCCATAACCTCTTACAGTAACCTAATAAGTTTACTGAATACATAGATAAATATTTATTTCTCATCAACATTTATATTAGTTATGGTGTACTACAACTTATGTATACGGGTTTCACCATAACTTTATATTACATAGACCTACAATTAGCATGCAATTCCGACAGCCTGAACCCAGATGTTCCTGAACTATTTCTTAAGCCCAGCATTCCGTCCTTCTGGAAGGAGGTCAGGATAATATGGGTAAAATAACTCATCTACTCTCGTTATTAACTTAACTCCAAACAGTCACTTTATTCTTATTGATCTTAAATGTCCACCACCTGTTCGTTACACACTTACGTTCCTTTCAGCATTCTAATCTTGCTCACTAAATTTATACATAATTCCGCCTTTCTACATTACATCTAACTCGTAACACTTCACCAGATTATACTCATTGGAATATTTTTTCTACCTAATACACGTCATTATAATCTTATTAAATCTTGACATGAGTATCTAGTTCATTTTAATTTGATCATTTATTTCTTAACCACAATCAACACTCAGAAAAAAACATAGAAAATTGTAAATACTATCACTAAGATCATCTTTCATAAACTTCACTACATCACTTTCTAAGATTTACTTCTTTATAGTAAACTTCGATCGGTAACTATATTTATTAACTAGCCACTTTTTAATTTTCCAACATTTTTTTTTTATTTTCAATTTTATAACTTCCTAACTGATCTCTATAACTATGATCCCCTAAACACATTTTCATCACAGTAAGTTTACTGAATACTGTTAAAAGTAGTTTACTCAGAATAAGCAACAATAAAGATGCTGCAAGAAAAGTCGTTGTGTTTATGTGAATAATACTTTTGTGCCTTTTTATGGCATTCGACACAAATAAGTAATAAGGAATTGTGTGGTTTATGTTTCTATTTTAAAGAATTTGAACAATATTTATGTCAACTTTTATAGTGTAAGTTATATATAGTCTATATTTGATTTCAGATGTAGTATTGTAGATCCTTTGCTATATATTTAGTTATTGTTACAGATTCCGTATTATATCTCTGCCTCTGTGCGTCACAGTTCGCGGTAGGGGGAAGAGAGATAACAGAAGTGTGTAAAGTTACTTTTTTAACGCTCTGTCGCCCACAACCAAGATAATCCATTTGGAATTCACTTGTCATTTACCGGCAGAAATATAATAAAAGAACTCTACTGTAACAAATGCTTTTTTTTAATTAGTAGGAACGGACAGACATGTTGATTTTGTTTAAAATTGCATATTGACATTCGCCCGAAATGTCGAGTTCCTCCTCGTTTCAGGATTACACCACTGACAACCATCTTTGAAGGTTTGCATCTGTGTGAATCATTGTAATTTATGCATACTGATACCCTGCCATGTGGCAACTGGAAGTACTATCAATAGTATCAGCGCTGTTGTTAATGGACAAATACTACTTATTTTGTTAACAACATAATAAACCTACTTGCTCTTTTTTTAGGGCGTGACCAAGAATTGACCCATGAGTTTCAGCAATAGAATAAAAGAGAGAGAACATGAAAAAATTAACAAGGTTATGAGTTATGAGGGAAACACTTCATCACTGCACAGTGAATTGCGACCATTTTGAATTTTGAAAAAAAAAATAATAATTCCCTTAAATCGTAAAAATATTTTATTTCATATAGGAGAAGGACAGTGACTTACACTACCAATTTTCATTATTGTACAAGATACAGTAATGGAGGGAAAAAATGTTGAATACTTCGAAAAATGTTACAGCTGTTAGCAATATCTAACCCCTTAATTGAACCACACAGTTGTTACACCGTTTTATTTAACGGGATTTGAAATGCTGATAGGAGTACCAGATGGTTAGAATGAAAGGCAAGATATTTCTTCTGAGAAAAACAGGATTTTCCATAAAAAGGAAAGCATGGCATGATAACATGTCATGTGTGGTGACTCTTAATATAATCCTACGAGTGTTTTATGTGATAAGACAAACTGTTAGTCTTGGTATACAATATAATTGATAGAAAACTGTTAATTACAATTAATTAAATTATTTAACTGTACATGTTACAATTAACAATATTGATTTCCTCTTTGTTCGTACCCCTCAAATGAGTCGCCTAGAACCAAACTGCACTTTCTCCAAAAATCAGATTTGTCAGAAAAGACGAAAACTTGGTGCAGTTAGATTCCAAACGGTGATTTCACTACTAAAGTTAAAGGCACATAAATACCAGTTTGACTCCAAATGAGTAATTTTCACATTCTCTGCAAAATTCTTTAGTGAAACTTACCTTAATCCCATATTTCATAACTTGAAGGCAGTGCTCTTTGATTCTACGCGACTGAAATGATCCAGTTTATTTCGGCAGGGAGTGTTTCTTTGTCATCCAGTAAATACTTACAAGATAGATATCGATTACAATTAATAATATTGATTTCCTCTTTGTTCGTACCCCTCAAATGAGTCGCCTAGAACCAAACTGCATTTTCTCCAAAAATCAAATTTGTCAGAAAAGACGAAAACTTGGTGCAGTTAGATTCCAAACGGTGATTTTACTACTAAAGTTAAAGGCACATAAATACCATTTTGACTCCAAACGAGTAATTTTCACATTCTCTGCAAAATTCTGCAGTGAAACTTACCTTAATCCCTTATTTCATAATTTGAAGAAAGGGGAATTTTTTATTCTACGCGACTGAAATGATCCAGTTTACTTTTGCAGGAGTCTTTCTTTGACATCCAGTAAATACTTACAAGATAGATATCGATTACAATTAATAATATTGATTTCCTCTTTGTTCGTACCCCTCAAATGAGTCGCCTAGAACCAAACTGCATTTTCTCCAAAAATCAAATTTGTCAGAAAAGACGAAAACTTGGTGCAGTTAGATTCCAAACGGTGATTTTACTACTAAAGTTAAAGGCACATAAATACCATTTTGACTCCAAACGAGTAATTTTCACATTCTCTGCAAAATTCTGCACTGAAACTTACCTTAATCCCATATTTCATAATTTGAAGAAAGGGGAATTTTTATTCTACGCGACTGAAATGATCCAGTTGACTTTTGCAGGAGTGTTTCTTTGTCATCCAGTAAATACTTACAAGATAGATATCGATTACAATTAATAATATTGATTTCCTCTTTGTTCGTACCCCTCAAATGAGTCGCCTAGAACCAAACTGCATTTTCTCCAAAAATCAAATTTGTCAGAAAAGACGAAAACTTGGTGCAGTTAGATTCCAAACGGTGATTTTACTACTAAAGTTAAAGGCACATAAATACCATTTTGACTCCAAACGAGTAATTTTCACATTCTCTGCAAAATTCTGCAGTGAAACTTACCTTAATCCCTTATTTCATAATTTGAAGAAAGGGGAATTTTTTATTCTACGCGACTGAAATGATCCAGTTTACTTTTGCAGGGAGTGTTTCTTTGTCATCCAGTAAATACTTACAAGATAGATATCGATGTTTTAAATTTTAAAAACATAATTCTGTAATGGAGTCCATTCAGACGGTTTCTTTCTTTGGCATAGTGAGAATTGACGAGACAGGAAAGCAGAACAATTTCTGATTTTCTACAATGCCTGGCCGGACGTCGGAGACACCTAAAAAACAGGACTTTCCCGGAGAAATCGGACGTCTGGTAACTCTAAATGCGGAAAAATTTGTTTTGTTTCGGTAAGGTGAACTGATGGCGATTTGGTCTTTCTAAGCCATCAGGCTGTGCAGGCAACGGAATGTTTATTTTTCTCTCAGAGCAATGATCACTTTCAAGAACGTTAGTTGAAGAGAACCTTTAATGTTACCAAACTCATCTCGAGCTGATGAAACGAGCCTGGCTTGTCCACGTTGGAGGACTGTTAACAAGGGCTGAAGTGGATGGAGAGTGGAAGTATCGCATTTCAAGTGCGGTCTCAAAACACGAGGAGTGTCCAGAATAGCACAAAAACAAAGATATATTAACGTCATTATATGGGCAGTAATATGATCATATTACATAATACATTGTTTCATTGATGTAATGCAAACGAGTCACTAAAATAATATGTATAGTCTGTAGGACATATCCCATGAATATCAATATATAAGACGAGAAAATTTGTAGAATAGGCTATTCAACATGTCGTATTCTAGTCCGCCGAGTTAGCACTGTGGTAACGTGTCTACCTTCAGACTAGCCGGCCCGGGTTCGAAATTTTTCATGTAAAATTTCTACTTCGTGACTAGGAGAGATGGCGGCGTACAACTTCTAATCACTATATTGTGCAATTGCACTTTTTGAATTAGATTCCTTTCAGTTATAAGCCCTTTTCTCTGCCATAGTTTTGTAACAATATAGGCTATATATTTATTTTTCCTTCCTTTCCCCTTTTTGTTCTCTTTATCAGCCGATGAATTTATTATCATAGCCTTTTTATCGTGAATTTTATTTAATTTTCGTATTTCTTTTCTTTTTATTATTATTTTATTACATTCCATTTTGATATATTCTTCCTTACGTTTTTCCATATTAAACATTTGTACTAAATGTTGCTTTTACTATATTCCAGTGTATTTTACTTTCTTTTTTTTTCTTTTATGGTATTATTTTCATGTTGTTTAGTGTCGATTTTATTATGATATTATTATTTTTTTGTAATATGTTAGTATTCTGTTCTTTAACTTTTTGTTAAATTTTAACTGCTTGTATACTTTGTACCTGATAGAGTGTAAGAGAAGGCCCTATGGACAGTATAAATAAAGAATTATTATTATTATTACTGTATTATTATTTTACACAGTCATTACTTTATTTTTCCATTAACAGTTATATCTAGGTAATTGTCATTGTCTCAATGTAACACGTGCTGTGCTGATCATACTAATTCTACTATTCCTTTAGTTGTGAGATTATATTCATATGTATTAATTATTTTTTTTGTTAATACTGTATACTAGAATGTATTTTCCTGTTTATGATTATGTACTCGGTCTCTTTTTATTATATATTTTTTTATTATTGTTGTTTTAAAGTTATTCAATCTCTCTTTTTTACTTAATTACGAGGCGTTTTCTTAAAGTAAGTTCCAAAAGGGTGTAGAAAGTAAACGGGAAAATATTTACAAACCATTTTTGTAGCATTGTATTCCCCACACTTCAATTACTTCTCACCATAATCTCCACCAATATTGAGGCATTTATTGAGTCGTGGCACAAGTCTTTCTATCCCCTCATTGTAGAATTCACCCGCCTGCGAACCACTTCGCAACATTTGTGGAAAATTCAAGGAAAGCGAAGAAATTGTGAACCTCCTGTCCTCATGAATTTTTTCATCGACAGCACGCACCAAATCGTCATTGATCAAAGATGGCCGACCGGTATGCTGCTCGTCATGCACAGAGATGCGGCCCTCGTTGAACTTTCTAACCCATCTCCTGACCATTCCATCACTAATGGCATCATCACCATACACCTCACAAAGTTGATGATGAATGTCAGCTGGTTTGATGTTTCTCGCATTCAAAAAACGGATAACAGACCGCATCTCACAGTCGGCGGGGTGCTCGATCACTTTAATAAATTCAACTGATCACAGCTAACCACACACACGGACTGAAGCTCTGAAACTGCATGCACAGCTTGTCTGAGGACTGAAGAAGAAAATACGCATGCGCAAAATAACGATTCCAGCGATGCGACAGCTATAATTGAAAATGGAACTTACTTTAAGAACACCCCTCGTATGTTTATTATTATTTCTAAGTTAATATTTGTATACCGGTATGCATTTTTCTGTATGTGATTTGATCCTGGTTGAATGTAAGAGACGGCCTGATGCCCTTAACTCTGCCTGGGAAAATAAAACTATTATTATTATTTGACGTAATTTTGTTTCCTTTAAACCATTATTTAGGGACAATACAGTTTACAATTTACACTAATTGCATTTCGGTGGACGTAAGAAAATGTGAAGTTTTTAAGTGTAGGCCTACTGGTAATTCCATCTGAATAAGCCTAATCAAATAAGTTCAATAAAAGAATTATAACTGTGGGATAGACAATATTAAGAGGAGTAAATTGTAGGAAATAACATATTGGTTGTTAAAATAATTTTTTTCGTTATGGTTCATTTAATGACGCTCGCAACTGCCGAGGTTATATCAGCGTCGCCGGAATTTTGTCCCGCAGGTGTTCTTTTACATACCAGTAAATCTACTGACATGAACCTGTTGCATTTAAACACACTTAAATGCCATCGATCTGGGCCGGGATCGAACCTGGAACCTCGAGCACATAATGCCAGCGCTATACCTACTGCGCTACCCAGGCCGACTTAAAATAACTTCTTATTTGGTATTACAGCTCAAGTGGGCCTTAACCTCTTCTACGGCTCTCTACCATCCTTCTCTATCCATCGCCAACTCCCTCCAATTCCTTATTCCTAATCTATTCACATCCACTCGTACACAGTTCCACCATCTTTTTCTCGGTCTTCCTCTTAATCTGGTTCCATCTGGGTTGTTATTGAAGACAGTCTTCACTTTCCTTGTAGTTTCCATCCTTGTGATGTGTCCCAAAAATCTCAATTTTTGACATCTTATGTGCGTCTCCAAATCCGATTCCTTATACACTTCATATATCTCATTATTATATCTGGCTCTCCATCCATCCGCTGTTTCAATTGCTCCGAAAATCCTTCTTAAGGGTTTCCTCTCGAATACTGCTAGTTGTTTGCATGTATTTTAATAGTGCATTATGCAACGAGCCTATAATGGTACTAATTAAGACGCGAGTATGTTTGTTTATGAAACGAGCGCAAGCGAGTTTCATAATTTTCATACGAGCGTCTTAATTACCATTATAGGCAAGTTTCATACGACTTTTTATGCTCGACCATATTTCTAACTTGAAATTATTCATAAGTATTCATGTTATTCTTATCTGACTGGGGAGCGGAACTGACCTTGTGCAATATCTCGTAAATTGTGAGATGTGCGCAGACGCGAAATTATTTTTTTTTCCGAGAAACAAATGTCATTGACCTTGATATAATCTAGGGAGTAAAATAAACATTAATCTTGATATAACCTTGAAATTGATTTAGACATTGAAAAACGAGATAACAAATTGAATTTATTTGAATATTATTTACAATTAACGCTAATTATTATAGTAACAGAACATAACCTTCTGCGACAGTATTGGATTTCCAGCCTCCGTGACGTTTCGCTAGTTGTCTTTCGATTGCATATCCGAGAATAATCGATACTTGCGCTTTCATATTGCTACAATGGTGTTTTCTGATTGGTGGAACACCTGAACTTTAATGAATAGGTGTACTTTAATAAGGTCCATTAAAGGGCTGCTACCAGGTGTATAATTACTACATTTCGGCGTGGTCGGGCATAAAATAACTTAAAATAGCAAATAAGTAAACATTCAATTTATTTTTTTTAATACAAAAAGGGCAAAAATAAGCACTTATACTCAAAATAGGCAACAAGAACTTATATAGAAGAAATGGGAAAAATAAAAATTTGGTTTTATCACCCATAAATACCTTGAAATGCATCTAAATCTATATATAACTTTGACATAAATGTCATTCTGGTAATAAATGACATTTTGCCAAACATACGCACTCTAAAAACGAATTCCCTCCAAGTCAGTAAAATAGAAAAGGAGTCAATAAAACTCTAGAAGAACCAAATAAAACCAAACTGGACTAAAATATGGACTTGCATGCCAATAATTCAGTATTTTGCTTGACACGATCAGAAACGATACGTTACTTCAAGAATATTTACCTATACATCAGACACGAGTAAGGCATACAGAATAAGCGCAAGTAATTTCCGGCCATATGTTTATATAGTCGTAAATCTTATCCGATCCCGTTCGTATCATTCCACCACTTACATCTACGCCCCAAGAGACGGCGTTGTAAAGGTAAGCGTTCACTACATCGTATCGCACTCCTCGTACGAATCGCACGCAACGGATATTTTAAGTGCAGTGCGTTCACTGTAACGGCTCCATCTCATCCTCTCATCGGATTCCCCTATCAGCTGTTTGAAACATGACGTCGTACGATATTGACATTGCTGAAAACAGAGGAGTTGAAGTTAGGTCTATTAATTATGACTGTTAGCGAATAAGAATTTGTAATTGCTTCATGTGTCTTAATTGAAGAGGAAGAAACGAAAGAAATATTGGTTAAATAATATATATGTAAGAAATGACTTGATTACTGCAATGGGAACGCCTCAAATTATATAATTCTTCGCAATTTTCTACAAGCGAAATAATTTTTCCGTCTGCCATTTTGGCGTGACATTGAACATAGCACAACATAATAGTAACAGTTGAGCAATTAAAATTGATTTATTAAAGAAGGCCATGATCGCACGCATCGGAAAAGTTGCTCATCCGAGAAACGTGGACGGATTTGCCGAGAGGCGATGCGTGCGATATGACGTAGTGAACGCGGTTACATAACAATTACAGCAAAGATTGTCTTTTTCCGATCCGTGCGATTCGTCCGATCAGCGCGATACGATGTAGTGAACGCTTACCTTAAGGGTATATGTACTTGAACGTCCACAAATATTATCAGAAAATGCAGGCTCTAAATTTCTAAAATTTTATAAGAAAATGAACTCACAATTGCACAAAAATTACAAGGTACCACAACAAGACTTATTAGAAATTAAATACCTGATAAAAGTATAAAAAAGGTTACTAATAATATTTTGTAACCAGTTATATCAAAGTATGAAAAGAAAAACACAAAAAAATTCTGCAGTTAACTATATAATTTGGTAACCATAACATTGGTATGGTCTTTCTGATAACTTTAATATTTTTCCTGCATGTAATAAACACTTATTTCTGAAAAGTAGACTACTCTCAAACATGTAGAGTTGTTTATTTTAATACAATTAATTTTTTTTATTTGTCGTGTATGAAATATATTAAAATTTACACAATGTTTTGTGACCTAATTTTTCTATTTTCAAAGAAATGGGCATTATTGTAGTCTACATTTTGCATAAATACTGTACATGTTAAATCAGTGTACAAAATTTCAGAATTCTATCTCTAATCGTTGTGGAGCTATGAAATAATATGTATGAAAATTTTCAAATTTTCGAAAATTTAATTTAAACTAAAAAGTGAATTTTAAAAAATATTATTATTATTAACGTGTTTTATACTTTTATCTTACTTACTTACTTACTTACTTACTTACTTACTTACTTACTTACTTACTGGCTTTTAAGGAACCCGGAGGTTCATTGCCGCCCTCACATAAGCCCGCCATTGGTCCCTATCCTGAGCAAGATTAATCCAGTCTCTATCATCATATCCCACCTCCCTCAAATCCATTTTAATATTATCTTCCCATCTACGTCTCGGCCTCCCTAAAGGTCTTTTTCCCTCCGGCCTCCCAACTAACACTCTATATGCATTTCTGGATTCGCCCTTACGTGCTACATGCCCTGCCCATCTCAAACGTCTGGATTTAATGTTCCTAATTATGTCGGGTGAAGAATACAATGCGTGCAGTTCTGCGTTGTGTAACTTTCTCCATTCTCCTGTAACTTCATCCCTCTTAGCCCCAAATATTTGCCTAAGAACCTTCTTCTCAAACGCCCTTAACCTATGTTCCTCTCTCAAAGTGAGAGTCCAAGTTTCACAACCATAAAGAATAACCGGTAATATAACTGTTTTATAAATTCTAACTTTCAGATTTTTTGACCGCAGAGTGGATGATAAAAGTTTCTCAACCGAATAATAATAGGCATTTCCCATATTTATTCTGTGTTTAATTTCTTCCCGAGTATCATTTATATTTGTTACTGTTGCTCTCAGATATTTGAATTTCTCCACTTGATCAAAAGATAAATTTCCAATTTTTATATTTCCATTTCGTACAATATTCTCGTCACGAGACATAATCATATACTTTGTCTTTTCGGGATTTACTTCCAAACCTATCGCTTTACTTGCTTCAAGTAAAATTTCCGTGTTTTCCCTAATCGTTTGTGGATTTTCTCCTAACATATTCACGTCATCCGCATAGACAAGCAGCTGATGTAACCCGTTCAATTCCAAACCCTCTCTGTTATCTTGGACTTTCCTAATGGCATACTCTAGAGCAAAGTTAAAAAGTGAAGGAGATAGTGCATCTCAGTTATTTAAATTCTAATAAGAGTTGTTGTGGTACCTTGCAATTTTTGTCCAATTGTGCGTTCATTTCCTTATAAAATTTTAGAAATTTTGAGCCTGCATTTACTGATAATAATTGTGGTTGTTCACGTACATATACCCTTAAGTGTATTGGGGACAAAGTTTGTCGACCTATGAGCAACATCAAATTTGTAGACGGAATTCATTGGATCGTGTTACTGCTGGGTCTGAGAAATGTGTAACACGCAGATGTCGTCACCCGGTCAATTATTCCGTAATTCTTCATACGAGTGTAAACACATCTCATTAATATGAACGTATTAATTCCATTCCAAAACATCCCCTTCCTGCACCTCGACGGGGGCTTTGCATCCCCCTCGGCACACAGTTACACAAAGCCCCTTGCAACAGCTGTTAAATAGAATTTATTCCGAGCGCAAACCCTGGATTATCCTATTAGCGTTGTTGGAGCCCTCCCGCTCTTTATATTGTCCGTGAGGATTGCCTAACGCGCGCGCGATAATCCTCGGGCTTCGAGCTTCAGTTATTTAATGAATATGCATTTCATATCGGAACTGCATTGTCACACCACCTGGTGATAAAATTGTATTAATTGAATCACGAATTTTGCGAACGTTGCTTCGGGGTATTTCGGGGTGCAGAGACTAGTGAATTTCCTCACCTCTTAATTGGTATTTAACGACGCTTCATCAACTGCGATGTTTATCTAGCGTCGAGTGAAATGAAGGTGATAATGCCAGCGAAATGAGTCCAAAGTTCAGCACCGCAACATTCGTTCTTAATTGACTGCGGGAAAACCCTGAAAAAACCAGGTAAATTGTACCAACCAGGATTTGAACCCGAGGCCCGCTCGCTTTACGGTCAGAGATGCTAGTCGTTACTCCATGTCGATGGAACGAGCCGAAATCGCTTCTGCCCACACCCCATTCTTTAATTTTCCCACCATTACACTAATACTGAATACTTTCTGAAATCGAAAACACCTATAATTAAAATAAACTAATGGAAATAGTGATTTAAAAATGGCTAGATTGTGTTTAAGGGCCATTCCATTGTAACGATTGTGACATTTGTTCTATAATCCATGAAGGATAATATTTTAATAATAGAACTACATATTCAAATTTGTTCAAAATGTATTTCTACGTTTTTTGAGGAAGTACTCCAGAACTTCTCATAATAGAACATTATAAATTATACTGTAGATCCTACAAAACATACAGACGTGGACAAATTATTAGACTAAAACTTTTTTTTGGAAACATAATATAATTAATCATATCAACTATCAGTATAATTCACAGAGTCTTTGTTGTTGTAAATATGATTGTTTAAATCTTCCGGTATATTTCTCCAATGGTTAAGTATATTTTGTCTGGCTGTGTTGGTACTACTAGTGTTTTAATTATATACTGCAGAAGATATTCAACAGTCTGTTCTCCCATGGCCTGCAAGAAGACCGGACATGAACGAAATTGAAAATCTGTGATCTATACTGAAGAAGAAAGTGAACAAAAAGAGGCTTACAGCAAAACATGGACTCATTTAAGCATTGTCTCATATCTGGCTGAATTATGCTGATATTCAAAGAACGTATCAAACTTTGGTTTCCAGCACCCCTGACAAAATCAACGCGTTAATAAAGAATAATGGAATGTTCACAAAAAAATTAGTAACCTTCGGACACAATTTTCGGTTCTTTATTTCTGTGCAAAATATATTTTTGTTCATTATTTCTGCCGATAAATACAGCTTTGTTGCACATATAATTAATTTAGTTTAATAATTTGTCCACGTCTGTACTTTATTTTTCCTGACATTTGTGATCATTTCATTAAATGAAGTTCCCACAAGAGTTCTTTGAGACAAGATTTTTGTGAAGTTTTAGGATAAGTATTATAAAATTATTTCTTCCTAATATATTAGATAACAACACATAATAGACCATATACAGATATTATACTAGCTCTGTGTATCGAATTTTCAACATATGTGACGGTTGTGACCACTTTGTAACGGTTGTGGCATTGTGTAAAATTTTCCATCATATAGCAAGATATCTGCATATACATAATTTTATAAGGTGCTATTATGAAGTAGGGTAAAGTTGCCTAATTCCGTGATACTCCTCCCCTATCTGTGCTCAGGGTCTCCGATCATGCACAGTGTCTTCGAATATTCCAAGGGCCAAGTATTTCTTTAGGTAACTGTATGTATAAAACATATTCTTCGGATCACTCCATGTTACATACGTAAATTTAGGAATGAAGCCGTTGGCTTGGTTTGGTTATTGTAGGGCTTGACACGGAACTGATTCGTACAATAGGGCATTAATCGGCTCATTACGCTGCTTATACTACAAGTTTGTACGTTGTGTTACAAACTACTGTGAATGGTAGAGGGAATAAAAAGGAACAATTATCATGAGGAACCCACGTTCGTAATCGTAGTGTTTAGAACATACCTGCACAAACAGCGCTCAACGAGCGGGAGAGCCGTGTTTACCGCTCACCGAAACGGAGAGGAAGATAAGTCAGAATGACATAGACTTGCTATGGGTAGAGGAGACGGAAACGACCACTCAGTTATCTAGTGGAGTGCAGTGTGTAGGCCTATTCTCAGTAACTGTTCCACGTTGCTTACCTGCTGCTACAGTACAGTATGGAGGAATCTAAAAGACGGAACATAACATTTAACGATTTACAGCTCGAACTTATTGATCTTCAATGTGACCTAAGGGCTAAAGATCCTTTGAATAATACTACTAGTTTGGTTGAGTTTTACAAGACTAAACATTAGCAATAATATCCACGACTACACAGGCTGGCTGTGAAAATGATTGCTATGTTTGGCTCAACATTTACATTTGTGAGCAACTGTTTTCTATAATCAACTTTAATAAAGGCAGACATCGAACATCTGTAACTGATGTTTCATTACGATCAGTAGACTACTGTTCCTTTTAGCTGCCAACAGCATAAAACCTCGTTTTGATGTACTGATAAATAAAAAAAATACAACAAAATGATATTGTACATTTAAGTAGCTATAGAATTTCCATTATTTCTGTAAAATAAATATTTCTTTATTAATTAATAATAGTCCAAGATAGTTTTGCAAACACTGAACGGGAATTCATTTCATAAACACTCTTACTAATACTGTATTTCCTTTTGTGTATATATTGTACGAGATCACTCCTTCTTCCAGTAGTCCCTTATACTGAGCGCAGCTAATATCTGCATTCCGCTCATGAGCTGTGAGCCGACTCGGAGAGCGCAAATCTTGTGCAGGCCTGGTTTAGACGTTAGAAGCCCATGTATGTGCTCACGCCTTCCTGTAAACTAGGTTGCACTTTGTCCATACGTAAATGCTGTAGGAAAGCTAGCTGAAAAATGATTATTATTACAAGTTTTTCTAAATAATTGTTTTTTATTTAACCCAGATTTTCCTAAAAATTTTCACTGAATGCCAAATGTTATGTGCAGATGCAAGAATAATATGACATAACTCCGCCATGTTAAAAAATGTTATGTTTTATTTAACGACGCTCGCAACTGCAGAGGTTATATCAGCGTCGCCGGATGTGCCGGAATTTTGTCCCGCAGGAGTTCTTTTACATGCCAGTAAATCTACTGACATGAGCTTGTCGCATTTAAGCACACTTAAATGCCATCGACCTGGCCCGGGATCGAACTCGCAACCTTGGGCATAGAAGGCCAGCGCTATACCAACTTGCCAACCAGGTCGACCTCCGCAATGAATTGACCGATTATCATGAAACAAGTTTTAGGTATATTATCTTAGTGTAGATTATCATAAATGAGCAGAATGCAAAATAAATAAGTATAGTAATGCATGCACAAAATTAACAAACACGTCCCACACTGCGGTGCATCCATCTGCCCCGTCAACATCCAGGAATGCCGTCCCGCCGCTTATTTTACCTGGGCCCTCCCCGTCCAAACCCACGCGCAGTAGTGCACCGCAGCGAGCCTCACTAGCCTCTACGGATGAGTCTCCACCCGTGGGACAAGAGACTAGCTTAGCTCGGACCAATTTTGAAGTGCATGGTGTGTGTGTGTGTGTTTGTGTGTGTGTGTGTTTTTTTATATACATATATGTATATACTTACTGGGTACCAAGATTTGCATGCAGCATAGATACTGAATTGATGTATAGGAATAATGAAAACATATAGGTAATTCTGAAATTTAAGTATATTTTGTCACGAAACGAAGGTGTCCTATATAAAGAACGGTGATTTAATCTGGGTTAACTTACAAGTATCGCTTCCTTTACCAAACGATTATGGGCCTGGATAGAGTAGTCGGTAGAGTGCTGGCCTTCTGTACCCGAGGTTGTGGGTTCGATAACGGCCCAGGTCGATGGCATTTAAGTGTGCTTACGAGTAAATGCGACAGGCTCATGTCAGTAGATTTACTGGCATGACAAAATTCCGGCACACCGGCGACGCTGATATAACCTAAGCAGTTGCGAGCGTTGATAAATAGAACGTCATTTAAATTTTACCAAACGGTGATAGAAGTTATTTCAAGAACTTACCTTACCTATAGAATGTGTTCGAGTACTGCTAGGTGGTCACATGCTATATCCATTTCAATATGGTTGATAGGCCTTTCTCCTCTACCCACACTCTCTAGCATCAGTGAAGAATAAGACGCTACTATGCGTCTCAAAAACTTTGACTGAATCATTTTCGACACAAATTCACAGATTTTATTATGGAAAGATTTGGACCAGTAATCTATATTTCGGAACTCTATACTAAGACATTATTTTGTATTTCATTTTTATTGCTGCTTATATCAATTGGTACATTAAAAATAAATATTCAGGAACTTTAATATGGTTAGCGGTACTTGTATGTATGTTTTAATATTTTAAAAGGTAGGCTACTAAGTTATTTTCTGACGAAATAGACATGTTGATGGATTTCTTAAGCTTTTCTTGATTTAATAGAAGATGAAGCAAAGAAATTATACTTTCTGTCTTAGTAATGTCATGGTGGGTGATGCGTGAACACAAGAGGAACATAACTTTATAATTGAAGCGTCGACTGGAACAACATTATAAGTTACATTTGGTAAAATTTACAGGAGCTGCAAAAATGTGTACGCGTACAACGTTGTTCTTATGAGGTAGCAAACTTTTGAGTGGACAAATTTCACGTACTGCATTGATGGACAGTTGCAAGCCAAGGAGTATAACAAAGTAACATGACATACAACCACAGTCTAGTATATACAGTCGCGAAGCTCAATACGTAGTAAATATCCAAACATTAGTTTGTTGCTCACCACTAGGATCGCTAATATCGCCTCATTACAGGCAATGCAAAATAATACCGTCACAGTCTATTGTTTTTAGCACCCTCAAAACTCAAGCTTCGTGACTGTATATAGTAGACTGTGATACAACATTATTACACGGAAACACGCCGAATGAAAATTGTGTAATTTACAACGTTGTTCCAGCCGACGCTTCAATTATTAAACTAGTAAAATAATTTTCTTCGATTATCACAATACTGATTATTACTTAGTGTATTTTAACAATGACCGATTCATTTGTTCTTGCGTTGCAACGTTACTTTTCATTCATTCGTAGTTTTCTGCCCAAGGGCAGGTCTTTCACTGCAAATCTAGCATTCCCCAATCTTTCCTATGCGTTACAACTAATACATTAGGGGAGAGTCGGGTAGTATCGGACATCGGGTAATATCGGAGAGTGAGTTTCTTTCATCTACCACACGATGATTAGTACCTGACTGACATGGTTACGTTTCTGTGATGTCGCATAGAGAAACGTGACCATGTCATTCAGGTATTACCATATGGTGGTAGATGAAAGAAACGTACTGTCCGATATTACCCGACGTCCGATACTACCCGACTCTCCCCTAAATTAAAGCATTTCGCTGTTATAATATGGTCACACTGCAAAAGCAATAATGCGTTTCTACATTCACATACACAAATTATACTATACATGGAATTTAAATGAAAATATTAGTAATTATATTATACTATATCATGACATGCTTTGCAATGAAACTAGAGCTAGAAATATCTGAAATAAATTCAACATACATCTGTTTTCACTACTGCGCATTGGTTTAACATTTAATGTTTTATAACACTGTGGCTGGCCATAGTACCTCTTAATAATTTACAAATTACGATAAAATACAAACTGAATCCAAATATAGAAGCAATACTTATAACAAATTTAGGTATACACTAAACAATGTACACTATGTTCCATGTCGATATTTATTAAACAATACAAAACAAACTAATAGACAAACAAATCAGAAGCAACTGACAGCAAAAAATAAATTATTTCTACATTACATACGAAATGGGACAATCTGCGTTGTGTCGCTTCCCCAGAATTCTTAATACAGGGACATCATTTTATTTTTACTAATATTTCTAATATTAACCTGGCTATACCTTTGGATCAACGGTTGAGAACAGTTTGCTACCCTTTTCCACGACTGGAGTTCGATGATACTGGCGTAAAATACAAACAAATCACTTTACTAGGTATAGAAGGGAAGAAAAGTAGTGCATCCATTTACATAAATTAGGAAATATCGCGATTTTGAGTTTGATAATTTTCATTAGGTTTTTGTTTAATCAAAATGTAGTACAGTATTAACAATGAGTGTCTTTACTCATGAACTGAGCTATCCATGCGGACGTATTCATTATGCAGTATATAATATACTGACTACAGCACATTAGCGTACACTATAGAGAATGAAGTTAAAGTGAAAAATAATGATAATATGGATATTTAAACACATTTTTGAAAAGGGTGACCATTCATTTCGATACAGGCTTCAGTTCTAATGTGCATATTATCGCACTATATATTGTACCTAATTACAATTACCAGTTTCGTCCTTCGTACTAGTAACTCATGTTGAAATAATTCTGTACCTATTCTATAAAAGAGTACCTTACGTACTGTAAATTCAGTTTTCACTTCTGCCCGATCCGAAAAGATAAAATTACTCAGACATGCTATCTACTGTCCGTTCAAGTGGTCACGTCGCAGGGTCGTAAAAAGGGGAGAAATCACGTGACAGTTAATTACTTAACAAGTCCCTTTTATTTAAGTTATTTTAAACAGTTATGTAATATTACGTAGACGTCCAATTCCTAACAGAAATTAATGTTCTCAGAAAACAGCTAAGACAGCCCAGCCACTAGCCTTTACAGAGAGGCGAATAGAAGCTGGTGGGGGAAACCGGGATGTGACGTAGGCAAATGGACGACAGTACCTATGCGAAAATTATTCAATAATGAAAGCTCTTTCGTCACTGGAGAACGTGAACATATTTTTGGAATGTACTGTTTACTATGACCGTAAGGCTACAATGACTGTGTATGCGGTCTTGGATCTGTGTGGAGGACAGTTGAACTTCATTAGTGGAAGTGGTGGGAGTGAAGTACATTAAAACTCAGGTACAATAAAAATTGAAGTAAAAATAAAATGATGTCCCTGTACAAACCGTCCACACCTGTGGAATAACGGATAGTGCGTCTAGTTCCGAAACCAGGTGGCCCGGGTTCAGTTCCCGGCCGGGGAAAGTTACCTGGTTGAGGTTTTTTCCGAGATTTTCCCTCAATCCTATATGAGCAAATGCTGGGTAACTTTCAGTGTTGGACCCCGGACTCATTTCATCGGCATTATCACCTTCATCTCATTCAGATGCTAAATAACCTACTAAAAATAAAATTAATACAAACCAACAGTTATTTGAAAATATTTTAATAACTGCACTAAAATACATATCCTGAAACAAGTGATAGTCAAAATATCAGTGTGACTGTATTTTGTATTCCATTTTATGCTTTAGTCTACTTAGGCCCAATAGTATAAAACTCCCTGAATAAAGATCAACTTTAGTCGAAGATCGGAAAGTGAATCAAGTTCAGACACCTCTTCTATTGTATAAAACTTTTCTGCGATCAAATTACCTTGGTTCAAATGCATTCTAAGTTCACGTGAAAAGGATTTGGCAACATCGCATAAACAGGTGAAGTATGTGATGCGCGGGCCATGTTGTACAGGTTTGTTCAGTGTTGCCAATGTAGCGACTTTAACTCTTTTTTCAGCTACAATTTCTTTTAACTTTTATATGGCTTAAATAGGGATTTAGCGACCTTTTAGCATCCCATAGTGACAAAATTTAATCTTTCTTTGTTGATAATGAGAAATCTAGCAACTTTACAATTACTTTTTGGTGACTTTCCGTACACTCTGTTGGAGACACTGGTTTGTATTGTGCATTGTAAATAATGGCGGACAATAAGAAGGTTGACCGTTCTCCAAATTGTTATCATTTATGGTGTTTGATACTGCTAAACATAATAAATCTTTATAAAACGAAAATTTTAGTTTAGTAATACAGTTAATTGAAAATTAATGTACCTATCATATCCATTAATAATTAATGGTTGTTATAAACGTAATATAATTATAGGTTATGTTATTTGATACTGCTGAACACGATAAAGCCTTATAAAATATAAGAATGTTTGTGTATTAAGGCGAGAAGTTGAAAAAAAAATATATATATATATATAAATGTACATACCATATCTATTAATATTAATAATAATGGTTATTATTTTTGCACAACCTGCCACTCGTATATTTCAAACAGAAAAGAAATAACTGAACTTGGATCATCTAACTTAATCGGAGAAAATTTTTCAGTCAAAGTTGACTTTAGTTTAAGACAAATTAATCTCAGATTAACTTTATACAACACAAAATTCCAAGTTCAGCTAGAACGAGGATAAATTTAACCTTTGATCTAAGATTAAGGGCCGATTGTATAAACCATTTAATCTTAGATCAGAGGTTAAATTGAGACTCGTTCTAGCTGAACTTGGAATTTTGTGTTATGTAAAGTCTAATCTGAGATTAATTTGTCTTAAACTAAAGTCAACTTTGACTGAAGAAATTTCTCCGATTAAGTTAGATGATCCAAGTTCAGTTATTTCTTTTCTGTTTGAAGTAGACGAGTGGCAGATTGTGCAACAAGAATAATAAGCATTATTATTAATATATATAGTAGATACATTTAGGCATATATATATATATATATTATATATATATTCAATTTCTTGCCTTAATATACAAAAATTCTTATATTTTATAAGGCTTTATCGTGTTCAGCAGTATCAAATAACATAACCTATAATTATATTATGTTTATAACAGCCATTAATTATTCATGGATATGACAGATACATTCATGCATTTTCAATTAACTGTATTACTAAACGAAAATTGTCGTTTTATAAAGCTTTATTATGTTTAGCAGTATCAAACACCATAACATAACAATTTGGAGAACGGTCAATCTTCTTTTTATTGTCCGTCATTATTTACATTGCACAAAACAAACCAGTGTCTCCAACAGAGTGTACGGAAAGTCGCCAAAAAGTAGTTGGAAAGTCGCTAGATTTCTTATTATCAACAAAGAAAGGTTAAATTTTGTCACCATGAGGTGCTAAAAAGGTCGCTAAATCCCTATTTAAACCATATAAAAGCTAAAAGAAATTATCGTCGAAAAAGAGTTAAAGTCGCTAAATTGGCAACACTGAACAAACCTGTACAACATGGCTCGCGCATCACATACTTCACCTGTTTACGCGATGTTGCCAAGTCCTTTTCACGTGAACTTAGATTGCATTTGACCCAAGGTAATTTGATCGCAGAAAAGTTTTATACAATAGAAGAAGTGTCTGAACTCGGTTCACTTTCCGATCTTCAATCAAAATTGATCTTTAGTCAGGGCGTTTTATACAATTGGGCCTAAATGGTTTATACAATCGGCCTTAATGTTTTATTTTATTTTTAGTGCAGACCGGGGGGTGGAGGTGTAATGGGTAACAGTAACCCCCCAGTCGCTGACTAACTCAGGGCAAGAAGAAGGGGAAAGAAATGCCTTCGCATCCTCTCATCTTGTGTGATACGTCGTGTAGTTTAAGAACCTCTTCCACAAATTAAAGTGTCCGCGTTCTTCTCATAGCACAATAATTATTTTCACGTAAGCTGGGCCGTAGCTGTCCTGTTACCCGCAAAGGTTGGTGAATTCTGCTGAATATGGTATGAGCTGTATCACGTCATAATGCATACCGTCATGTCTCTTACTTTAAGAGAATGCCATACAACTCCGCGCCACTGCCACCTAAAGTCTGTGTCGTCGGCAACCGTTGCCGAACCCTATTCACCACACACTACACCTATGTTCATGGGTGGGCAACTCGTGCTCTCAAAGTGTCAACACAACCTCAGTGCTGGTAGAACAGACTCTGTACTAGCTGTAGTGTCTGTATGCGGTTCTTGCAAGACACAAGTTCCCTCGCGTCTGCATTAAGTGGCGGTTCGTCTTAAGTGAAAAGCAATAAATCCCCAGATCGTTTCCTTCTAGTGATGAGTCGAAAGAGAAAGATTATTTATATTAAGAAGGAAGGTAAAGTTTGTATTATGTTCTATTGCACTTTCTTACGCATGACATTCTATGTTACAAATAAACACAGTGAAGGTTTTAGTAAAGAAATACTGCCTAGATCTGCTTTAGAATAGCTAAAGGTAAAAATGAGATATCAACAAGGTGAGACTGATATCAAATATCTTTACCACGTTATATGTGCGAGTTATAGAATTTCACGGCAAATGATTGACTAGTAAAGAGCATACTTACTTGTTCGCGTAGGCTTCCGAGGCTGGTATACAATTTCACGGCAAATGTCTTGGTGTTATTGACGTTTCGACCGCTGTATCTTCAAGCAGTTGTTGGATATATATATGTATATATATATATATATATACATATATAGTAGACTCGATGGCCACAACACAGCGTTCGAAACGTCAGCTTACAACGCGGTAAAGCCCTGACGCTTATCCACACACCATACTTACTACTTACTTACTTACTTACTTACTTAAGGAACCCGGAGGTTCATTGCCGCACTTCACATAAGCTCGCCATTGGTCCCTATCCTGAGCAAGATTAATCCAGTCTCTATCATCATATTCCACCTCCTTCAAATCCATTTTAATATTATCTTCCCATCTACGTCTCGGCCTCCCCAAAGGTCTTTTCCCTCCGGCTTAACAACTAACACTCTATATGCATTTCTGGATTCGCCCATACGTGCTACATGCCCTGCCCATCTCAAACGTCTGGATTTAATGTTCCTAATTATGTCAGGTGAAGAATACAATGCGTGCAGTTCTGTGTTGTGTAACTTTCTCCATTCTCCTGTATCTTCATCCCTCTTAGCCCCAAATATTTTCCTAAGAACCTTATTCTCAAACACCCTTAACCTATGTTCCTCTCTCAAAGTGAGAGTCCAAGTCTCAAAACCTTACAGTATTCCTTTGCTGTGGTCGTGCCAGAGAATCAGTCCCATTCCGAGGCTCATTTGAAGGTTTCGTAACAAGCTGTTTTTACGGTGATGGGTTGTTAGTAAAGAGCATTTATGGATAAATTTTAAATGTGGCACTATCATGTAGAACATAGACAACTTCACTTTATTTGACTATAAATTATCTTCAAGACTGTTAAAAAAATCTTCTTATCAAAATGTAAGACTACTTCAAGACCTACAGCAGAATTCACTGGTAAGATTGGAGAAACAGTGACAAATGACAAGGAATCGAGATTTTTCTGAAATCTTTTTGGCCTACAGCCGATAGAAGATTCTGAAAGTTTATAGCTTTAATTGATAAATATAAAGAATAGCACGCCACTCAGATTCCAGCGAAATCAGGAATCAAACTGTTCGTAATGCTGCCTAAGTCAGAATTTCCAAATATACTCTTTGCTTCCACATTATGTGCTTGAGGAAGAGTTTAATACAAGAAAGAAGTGTAAAAGCTCTCAATATAGAGAAATAGCTCAGAAATAAGTTTATTTCATTTGCCGTGACATGTAAAAAAATTACTTCCTTGAATTTGTGATTGTTTGCGAATACAGACTATTACCTTTCTGAGAACAGAGGAATACGTTTTACTGAATAAAGACTTGTAAATTCTCGCGTTCTATATTTAAAATGAGACATTAATAAGAAATATTAAGAAGTAGTGTAATAGTAAAAGTGTTGCAGCTATATTTGTTGTATCTTGAAAAGGTTGTATTCAGTTTGTATTTCCAGTACTAAACTAATTTGCAAAGCTAGGAAATAATATAATTTTGTTATGTGTGTTTAGATACAGTCTATCTAAAATTACTATAATTATTGTACCATGCGTCATTCTGAAATTCAAATCATGGAGTAGATATCACGACCACATGCATGAGCCGCCAGAGCGCACCGTGGCAGTGAATTGCTTTTGCAGCGAAACTACAAACAACTTGTAACTGCTGCAGCTGGCTCGTCTGTCTTTCTCTCTTTCAAGTTTCTTTTAGCACCTTGTAAGCACGAGTTGCCCATCCATGCCTATGTCCATTTCTGGAGAGTAACTCTTGGTAAAGAAGCCAGTACATAGCTTCTTCCTCTTCCAGTCTTCTCTGGTGATGGAGCGGACATGAAGGTCCAAAATTCGAATATATATTTACATCTATGACGTGGTGCAAAACCCCAAAATTCTTCACGTCCCTCCGGTCGCCGTGGAAGTTCGAAGTCGTCATTTCTTTCTTGTTAGCGTTAGTCATCTGTGGTCGAAAAATTTCCTATGTGTGGCTCAGTTGTTTAGGATGAGTGTGTCACGTTATTTTAATCCAGCGCAGCGACTTGAAGTCTAGAGTGTACCAATAAGGCCAGAAGCCAAGAAAGTTTTCTGAGACATTCAGTTGGCGGGCACAGTAAGGGACGATCGTTCTTGGCCGGAAGGGCACGTTAATATAGTCGTTAAAGGAGATTTGTACGTGAATGCATGGAAAAACATTTCCGGTTGTATATAAATCTGCTAATAGATTATTTAATCCAAAGGTACACAAGATGTTGTGGATGGGTGGATGGATGGATGGATGGATGGATGGATTTATAGGCCTACATATGTAAAATAATTTGTGCATCTCTAATACCAGGCACATCCAGTCAAAATACAATAAACTGAAGATGGTATATTATATTTCATGACCGAAAAGAAAAATGTAACAGGTATTGTGTTTAAAACACAAGTTGAAGCCATGAGATTCACTTACACAGAGATTAAAAACACGGTCAAAACAGATGTCATTAATTCGAATTTTTTCCCCTAGGAACAGTGCTCGCAGTGGCTACTTTTCTTAAAAGTGTGGAGCTCTCCCAAAATACCCCAATTTTACAGTGTTATAATGGAACATTTATGGATATTGTATGGCGTGAGACTTAAGGGGGCATGATTTTTTTACTCAGTGTTACTATTTTAAATATTCTTGAAATTGCATATTAATTGTTTGTATCGCTCAGGCTGCAATAGCGTCACAATTAAAAAAATAAAAATATTTTTCAGATCAAAATGTTGTAAAATTATTTCTTCGGACAATTGCAAATTTGAAAAAAATATTGAAACAACAAATTGTCCCTAAAATAACCCCATGTAAACCTTTTTAAAGACCCTATTATTCTAAACGACAGTTTTTGGTAGTGCACTACTGTAGCCTGCATTTGCAAAAGTTCGCTTGCAATCTAGTGATGAAATTAGTTACTAGGTTTGTAAAATTTACAATTAAATTATATTCCATCATTTTCCTGTTGTGTGATTGAATGGCTTTCTTATATTAAACAAGAGGCAATATTTTATTTTTGTGTTGAAAATAATGACAAAATTCTATTAAACTAATATTTTTCCTGATCCTTAAACATTCTTCTATGTTATAAAGTATTTGTATCTTTAAAATGCTAGAGAAACAGGCATTTTGTTATCAAGTACTCAGTAGTGCTTTAACGCCATGTGGCGTTAAACCGTCTAAGACAAAATTTTAGGTTATGTTATTAAAAAGGCTGACAGTACAGCATCAGTGAAAACATGAGGAAAATCACTAAGCTTTCAACTTACAAATGTTCAGAATGTGCAGTGATGATATGGTTCAATTGCTTATCAACTCTTAATTTTTTTTTTTTTATTTCACGTAACTTAATATTTTTGTTTTACTTATTGGAAAACATTCATATTGAACTAAGGTAAATGCTTTTGTGTTTAATAACTTTCTACTGTGTCTCATTGTCTCTTTTTTTAAAGTAAGTCACTGGAAAACATATTTTCCTAATCCATCTGGTGTTTCAGTTTCAGATCAAATCTTTCATTAGTATTGAGTGGTTTTGTATCTTTTAAACAGAAACTCAAATTTAGTCGCTTAGTTCAATTTGTTTAAGAAAAATAATTTTTAACAATTATAAGTGTACAGGCTACTAGAAAATAAATTGGACAACCTGTTCCTAATAACGCCAGTTTACAAAGTTTTTATTTGAGTTCTAATTCTTGTTCGGTATATAATATATCCATTTTCATTGTGTTATTTTGTAAAGATAAGATTACAGTTTCTATTTCATAATTTTCAAAATGTTTGTAAAATATTTCCTTCGGAGCAAAAGTGACTGAATCTTTAGTTGGCAATATTTGGTACAACTAATGGTAGTTGTGTCGCTGTTGCATTCTCTAGTTTGTCACTGCTGCAATTACTCACACTATTCAAATTGTGGCAGTGTTGCAGAAGTATTTAATTTATTTGTTATCCATCTGAAATTGTTCCATTATTGCAACGGTTACGTAAAGAGAAAGTACATCTATTTCCAAATTCTCCATGCAAGCTGTTTGCCCACCCCACGAGGGGATATGTCATCATTTTATTATATGTCAAAATTGCCCACCTCGAACATCAAAATTTATGACTTGCAGAAAAAATTGACTGGGTGATGTCTGCTGCTACCTGTGGTATGTAGGCGATAGAAAGAAAGTTAGGACTGACATTGGAACATGATTGTTAAAATTTGCTGTGGAGAGCAAAACAATAAATAACTTACACTCTTGTGTGTTATACAGGGACATCATTTTATTTTTACTAACATTTTTAATATTAACTTGGCTATACCTCTGGATCAACGCCGTTTGCTACCCCTTTGCACGACTGGAGTTCGATGATACTGGCGTAAAATACAAACAAATCACTTTACTAGGTATAGGAGGGAAGAAAAGTAGTTCATCCATTTACGTAAACTAGGAAATATCGCGATTTTGAGTTTGATCATTTTCATTAGGTTTTTATTTAATCAAAATACAGTACAGTATCAACAATGACTGTTTTTACTCACGAACTGAACTGTCCCTGTGGACGTATTCATTATGCAGTGTATATTATACTGTCTACATCACATTAGCGTACAATATAGAGAATGAAGTTAAATTAAAAATAATCATAATATGGATATTTAAACACATTTTAAAATGGTGGCCGTTCATTTCGATACAGGCTTCAGTTCTTTTGTGCATATTATTGCACTATAGACTATTGTACCTAATCCCAATTACCAGTTTCGTCCTTCGTACTAGTAACTCATGTTGAAATAATTCTGTACTTTATAAAATAGTACCTTACGTACTGTAAATTCAATCTTCACTTCTGCCCCATCCGAAAAGATAAAATTACTCAGACATACTATCTACTGTCCGTCCAAGTGATCATGTCGTAGGGTCGTAGAAAGGGAGAAAATCACGTGACAGTTAATTACTTAACGAGGCCCTTTTATTTAAGCTATTTTAAACAGTTGTATAATATTACGTAAACGTCCAATTCCTGACAGAAATTAATGTTCTCAGAAAAGAGCTAAGACAGCCCACCACTAGCTGGCGAATAAAAGCTGGTGGGGGGAAACCGGGATACGACGTAGGCAAATGGACGATGAAAATGATTCAATATTGAAAGCTCTTTCGTCACTGGAAAACGCGAACATATTTTTGGAACGTACTGTTTACTATGACCGTAAGGCTACTATGATTGTATATGCGGTCTTGGATCTGTGTGCAGGACGGTTAAACTTCATTAGTAGAAGGGGTGGGAGTGAAGTACATTAAAAAACTCGGGTACAATAAAAATTGAAGTAAAAATAAAATGATGTCCCTGTATGTATGCCGTGGCAAACTTACAGATTAAAAGTATTACTCATAAATTTTTGGCTGTCGGATATACACAAAATGAGGGTGATTTCTGTTCACTGTGACAATAAGAAAAAAAATAAAAATATAATTAAAAACATACCCCATCTGCACTGCATCGTAATATGCCGTTTTAATTAGAACGGCAAGGAAACAAAGGCTACTGGTACCCTTTCAAATTCTTTGATATAACACACGATGACTTTATTGATGTAAAGGGTCTCACGGATCGGACATTTCATAATGTTGTTGTAAACACTAACAATGACAGTCCACTTCAACGATATTTCTGTACTAAAGGTAGAACAGTCATTAGATTACTTTTCTACAAATCTTTTTTCAAACAAATCTCTGAAGGGGGAAATTCTTCCTCCCAACCGGCAACTGAATTCTTCATCATTGCTCATTTCATTCGTCTGTCAAACAAATTTTAATTATTGGTATTTTATTTTATTTTACAGTACTGACTCCGAAGGCCTTGGAACAGCAACAACACTTCCACCTGATAGAACTGGTAAGTACAAATTAATATTTTTTTTGGAATAGCAGGGCTCTTAACTTGCCGTTATTCGCCCCGACTCCACGAGCTTGGCTCATAGATGTCGCTAGTGTTGAGAAGCGTAGACGAATTGGTTCGTCAGAGACAGTCCAGTGTGCATCACAAGCAGGGTTGTGCAATGACGCGTCAAAATTTTCTTCGTGACATGTAAATTACGTTTTAATTAATTCATTCATTCATTGTATTCTGCCCATGGACAGGTCTTTCACTGAATACCCAGCATTCTCCAATCTTTCCTATTTTCCGTCTTCTTTTTAGTCTCTGCATACGATCCATGTATCTTAATGTTGTCTATCATCTGATATATTCTGCCCAGAACTTTTCTTCTGTTCACAATTCCTTCCAATGCATCATTCAGTAGGCAGTTTCTTCTTAGCCAGTGATCCAATCAATTCCTATTTCTCTTCCTTATCAGTTTTAGCATTATTTTTTCTTCACCCACTCTTTCTAGCACGGCTACGTTTCTTATTCTGTCTGTCCATTTCATACGCTACGTTCTTCTCCTTATTCACACTATAAATGCTTCTAGTCGTTTCTCTTCACTTTGCCGTAATGTCCATATTTCTGCCAAACAATGTCACAATCCACACAGAACACGTCTTCACATGTCTTTTCCTTAGTTCTTTTTCCAGACGTCAGCAGATGTTCCTTTTTCCGGTAAAAGCTTCCTTTGCCATTGCTATTCTCCTTTTGACTTCCTGCCAGCTGCTCATGTTGCTACTTCCAGTATACCCGAAGTATTTGAAGCTGTGCACTTGTTCCACTGCCTTATTTCGAATTCGAAAGTTTACTTTCTTAAGTCTTTTCCGATAACTACAGTCTTCATCTTGTTGCATTTATTTTTCATTCCATATTGCCCACAATTGTTACTTATCTCCAGTACCTTATTCCTTAGTATTCTCTTCTCTTCCGCTAACAATGTCATATCATCAGCAAAATAATCTTATGTACTTTATTCTTCTTCGTCCTAATATCACCATTCCCATGTTCTGAAAACAGTTCTTCACTAAATTCTTGAAGTAGATGTTGAACCTTAAGTATAGGTGACAAATGACACCCTTTTCTTAGGTCTGCTCCTCTCCCTATTCAATTTTCCTCTGACATTTCTTGTCATATCTTGTCTTTGACTAGTTACTGCATATAAAGGTTATTGAATAGCTTCCTCTCTTTTCAATCCACACCAATTATCTTCAGGATCCCCATGATTTTTCCAGCTTTACAAATACAACGTACACTTCTTTATTTGTCTCTAGGTATCTGTTGCCGATTGTTCATAGCAGTCCAATTGCATGTCTCCCTCGTATCTTTTCTCTTCCTGAAGAAAAATTGTTCTTCTTCCAGCTCTCCTTCTAGCTTAATATATAAACGTCGATTCAGTATTCACAGGAGAATCTACACCAAGTGCGATGTCTAGCTGATAGTCTTGAAAATCTGAAAATACTGATATTTGACCATTTTTAAAAGAATTTATTTTTTATGTAAATATTGTTTTTCAATCATGTAAAATATTTCATTTTTTTTTTATAATGTGGGAAACGATCACTGGTGAACTGTTTTGAAAAAAATGTGTTTTAAACAAATTTTCATTATTGTGCAAGATACAGTAATGGAGAAAAAAATGTTGAATAGGCTATTTCCAAAATTTTACTACTGTAAGCTGTATCTAACCCCTTAACGAAAAATTTCTAAATATAATTTCTCTGCCAGATCCCAAAGTTTGTTGGTCTAATTAAAATACACCCTATATAGTGAGAAACGCTACCCGTTTGTTATAAGATTCTGTTTTTAGAGACAGTATGTGACGACCTTATTTGATACCTGAGCATCATTCTAAGTAATTTTCCCTTGTTTTCTACAGTCGCTCGATCAAATTGGGGACAACTTTATCTTTTGCTTCACTGTTCACATTTTGCTTTCTCATTATACAAAAATAACGAGAAGAAGCTATCGAGTAGCGTTGGAAGCAACACATCACGCATACCTACAGAAGTCTTTGAAGAGTTTACTTCTATAAAATTTATGTCTTTAATGGCTGCATATACAGAATCTTTTCACAAGAAATGTATGTGGTTACTCCATGTTGTGAATATTTATCATCTACTCTTTTTTACTTGATGTACAATAGTTATTTAACAAATAAAACCCGGAATGAATTACTTTTGGGAGTGTAGTTCTATTCCTATTATGTGCTTTTTATCTAAAATGTAAAATTAAGTAGAAAAACAATATAGTACATTTCGAAATTTCAAGCAATTTGCGATTTTGTGCTCCTTTCTTTAAGATCTCCGAACCAGTAACTCTTTAAGTCAAGGTTTATGGTTGTTTGGTGTGGTAGCTTCCTGATGAACTCTCTCTGAAATATGCGTATGACAAAAGAACAACTTATTCAACACTTAAAACGGCTTTATTCATTCAAAAGTGCGAATTAAATATTATAAATCCTTTCTGCTTGATGCTGTGAATATTTAGGACATATGTAATTATTTCTGGCAAGTGTATTTAGTCAAATAACAACGTAAAAAATAATTATAAAAATTAATTCTGCTAATGTCTATTGAATTCTATAACATGAGTATATTTATAATGTGGAGTAACGGAATTCTATAACACCTGATTATATTTATGTAACCCAATATGAGCAAATGCTGGGTAACTTTCGGTGTTGGACCCCGGACTCATTTCACCGGCATTATCACCTTCATCTCATTCAGACTAACCTTCGTCAGACTAAAATAAAAAAATTATGTACAGTTGGCAACACTATTATCTTCGCCATCTATTTGAAGCCACACTTACACCAACAAATTATCGTTCTCTATCGATTAGTAGGTACCTTCATAGCAAATGTAAGTGCTGCCATCTCGGATCACCAAATAAAAATAAAGTACTGGATCACTATTGTGATTCATACAACTACGAGAGAGTAAATTATTAATCGACAAAAATAAATAAAATTCGACATTAAAGAGGAGATGGAGTGAAGTGTAAAGCTTATCGGGAAAAAAAAATTATTAAGAAAGCACGAGGAGTCGTTCTAAGGCAGCATTTTTCATTTATGTAACATGATTAAATATTAAACTGCATTAGGGTGGCTCTTCATCGCTTAAAAGGGGTCAGTATTGTGAAATGTGTTCTCGTGTTTGAATTTTGTTTTATAACTTCATCTTCACTTCTTTTTATCGATCATATTTAAAATTTTACAAATATCTAGTGTGTACATTTTAGCATGAGTAACGGCAATAGCCTGGTTCTCTGTGTACACACCTCACTTACGTTTAGAGAGAATTGAACTATTGATTTGAACAGCAGGTTGCTTATATTTTTTCGGTAACGATGTTGCTGTATGAAGCGAAATAAATATTTCAACAAAAATATCATGAATATGTTTGTAACTGTCATGTGAGTTTCATCTACTAGGAAATGTAGTCGAAATATCAACATAGCACAGCAGTAGTTCCCCTCGAAATAAATTTTAATAATCATGAATGAGATAGTCGATTCTGATATATGAAATAATTCAGATTCTCTTTGTAGTTTTGACGGAATTAGTGAGTAGCTCTCTGATGAGTTTGAAGCAACCAGTGGACTAAGACAAGGGGATGCACTGGGGTGCATGCTGTTCAACATTGCACTGGAAAAGGTTATAAGAGATTCAGAAATACAAACAACGAATACGATTTATTATAAATCAGTACAACCCCTAGCCTATGCAGATGACATCGACATTGTTGCTAGAACAAGAACAGCACTGGAAGATGCATTTAACTCTCTACTGGACGCAGCAAAGGGGATGGGACTACAAGTGAATGAAAAGAAGACCAAGTACATGATATCTAACCCAAATAGAGCTTGTCGTGCAAATGATTTCTTTTAGATTGGAAACTATAAATTTGATCGAGTAACTAATTTTAGTTATTTGGGCTCTATAGTTAGTCAAGATAATGATATGAGTCTTGAAATTGGTAAAAGGATCTTCCTCGCTAATAGATGCTACTATGGTCTCGTGAGACATATTAGATCTAAAATATTAACCCCCCAAAGCAAAATTAGGATATATAAAACCTTGATAAGACGAGTCTTCACTTATGCCTCAGAAGCCTGGACATTGACTAAAAAGGATATACATAGATTAAACATTTTTGAACGGAAGGTTTTAAGGTCGATCTTTGGGCCAGTCAATGTAGATAACGAATGGAGAGCCCGGTATAATCATGAATTATATGAACTCTTCAGTGAACCCAATATAACATCTTTTATAAAAATGGGACGCTTGAGGTGGGCTGGTCATATAATGAGATTAGAGGACTCGAGAACAGCCATCAGAGTCCTCCGATATGAACCAGGGGGAAGTAGACGAAGAGGAAGACCAAAGGTCAGATGGGAGGATGGCATCAGGGAGGATGCCAGAACTATTGGAGTTAAAAACTGGATGAGTGTTGCTAGAAATAGGGATGAATGGCGGAAACTCCTATGGACAGCCAGGACCCATGATGGGTTGTCGAGCTAAGGATGATAGTGAGTAGCTCTCGCAACACTAAAATTTAATTCTCAAATATTCGTTGAAAGGTAGCATCAGGGCCTATACAAATCATATCATAGGTTGCAGATCAGTTCACTCATTCGAAAAATTTCCAAGGCAGTAGATATAACCGATTGTGGATTAAGGAGCAAAGATGGTTAAATATGGTGATAAACCTGCATATTAAAAAAAGAACATTTAAAATGCTCCTTAAAATGGGGAAAAATCACACAAACCTTTAATCCGCTCTTTTAGCTTTGTCAGCCTCTGTGACGTAATTTTTAAAACTTTGGTGCACAGGTTTTTTAATGACACTAGACTTCGATTAAAATGTCCCGTAACTTTAATTTTCTTTTCCTATTTTTTCCCTTTAAGATACTCCCTAATATATGAAAATATAGCATATTACATAAAATTTAAATTGAATTTATGACCTTATCAACTGCCGTGACGCCATTTTTAAGGTTGTGGTGCAGAGGGCTAAATGACACCAAATTTTGATTGTAATTTCCTGAAACTTTAACTTTTTGCTTTACTTCGTACAAAAAGTTACATATATCTGCGGAACTATTATTATTACAAGCATATTCTTTGGGCTATTAGGAAAGTTTTCTGTGGAATATAAATTTGTTATTTTGTTGCATTTTAAAAATGTGCTTTCATATCTCTATAAGTGGGCCTACCTCTAAAATTTATTCTTAAAATGTAATGGTTTATCTTAAAATTTTGAAAACGAATATCAAAATTGTGCTCAAAACAATTTAAAAGTCTTACTTTATGAGTGAAATGTAATAGAAATGTTGACATCTTTGAAATGGCTGAAATATACCCATTTGATTGAATTAGTGCTTCTTGACATTTTCCCCCAAAATTTGGGCCTCTGATTTTTTTTTTTTAAATAATCTCGAATTTAATATGTTGCAGCAATTTCTCTACATACAAAAAAAATTGTATTAATTTGGAACAGAAAACAAATTTCACTATCTTCTTCCCTAAATAACATTAACTCGCATAATGGTAAAATTTGTTTCAGTATATCACAGCACAGTATTCGGAACAAAATTTCCGAAGTCAAAAAGTGAAGAATTTGAAAGGACTTCTCTTAATATTAAATTTATTTCATAGCTACAATTCTTTAATGAAGTCAAAACATCTAATCTGATGACAGATTTACTATTAGAGGGTCATCTTATGCACAGGCTCATTGCGGTTCCTGAAGGCACTTGGCAACATCACCAAAGAAGCAGGGGAATCTGTCAAGTTGAAGTGTGAAGTCACCGGAGACCCACCTCCAAACAAGATCCGCTGGTTCAAATATGAAGCCCCAATTATTGAAGAGAAAGGACGTTTGGTAGCAAGGCGATACAGTCCACAGGTAAGCATATCCACTATGCTAAGTAGTAAATAGCATGAACCGTAGACGTTTTCTAAAAAAAAAATGTTTTTCATCATCAAAATTGCATTATTTTGTGTATATGTATGTATTTAACCAGTCGTTCCGATCCGGAACATAGGTACCCCCTGACGGAGGTTTCAGTACCTATAAGGAATGTGGTTACACTTATTTGCCGACAGGTTTAGAGGAACAAGTCAACAACATAATTTTTCACTGAAGTTCTCTTTCTGCGGAGATCAAACAATATTTTGATTTTGACTCCTACTTTATTTTCTTCATTGTTATAAATATGTAATTCTCTTCAATTTGACGCTCAGAGGGAGTAAGCTCATCGCCCCAAACGCCACCTATGCCCGTGTGCACCATTCTCGATTAAAATTTGACCATGGTTAAGTCGGCAGACCATCTTCAACGCCAATTTGCGGAGTATCAATCTCGATCAAAGTTAAACAAGCGAGTTGATGATGATCAAATTTGATCACGGGTATACCGATTATCTTGAATTGAACATGGTCAAGTCGAGAAACTTCAAAATGGCCGCACGATTTGACGTACATGGAATTGAAGATGAAATGCTGTTCTTGAACACGCAAATTACTGCTAACATTTGGTGTTATTGTTAAAGATTTTGTAGATGAATAATAAAAATGTTCTTTTTCTCAAAATAGACTAATGTTTTATATATGTTTCTGCTTTGGAAGATCGGGAATTTACTTGAGGACAGAATTTATTTAGGCCTAACTGTCCAATTTTGTTAACATAATAATAAAAGTTATTTTTAATAATATAGCAAAACTAAATAACCATTTTGTAGAATGCGAGATTATCACTTATTAGCTATAGATTTGCCGTTTGAAACTATTAGGACTTACATGACGTTTTGGACAATTAGGCTATTTACGATTGAATTAAGAGAAATTACACGGATACCTTCCTTTCCCTCTTACTCCAATAACTACGAAATTCCAACCTTGTGAACACAAAATAAATGGATAAATTTCAAACAAGGATACTTTCCTTTCCCTCTTACTCCAAAATAACCTTTTGCACATAAATTGGCACTAAAAAATTCCTTTTCATGCATGATGATGCGTATTCGACATACATAGAATTTAATTTTTTTTTTTTTTTTAATTTTAAAATAATTGAGTGAGGTATCCGTATACTGAAATTTTCCCTTATTGGCACAGAAATGTGTCTTTTCGTAAGTAAGATGATGAGCATTCACAAACACATACAAATCTGCTCTTTTTAGTAGCCTATTTCAAGATAATTGTTAAGGTATCCGTATACTGAAATTTTCCCAAATAAATTATTGGCACTGAATTGTGTCTTTTCCTAAGCAAGATGATGAGCATTCGACAAACACATACAAATCTGCTCTTTTTAGTAGCCTATTTCAAGATAATTGTCAGTGAGGTATCCGTATACTGAAATTTTACCAATTATTATCAATAATATGAAATAACCACTGTATAAATTACGTTACAAATTATGTGGAATTATGTAAACACGTATAACACATGTTTGAGGTTAAATGGTAGCCTGTCTCTTAGAGAACTTCCGTCAGTACTTTTATTCTGTAGCCCTAATATGGATGCATAATAAATTGCTGACAAGTTCTAAAATTCCCACTTCGAACTGTGAGAAGTTCGGTGCTCTTTTTTGTTTAATTCAATGATTATTGAAACTTGTTATTTGAAAACTGCGAGGATGTTTGAAAGCAGTCCGACAAACAAAAACGAAGCGATAATTGAAGAGTGCGTTATACGCGGTAACCTAGCGCTCAGATTATTCTTCTCAAGCGAGCGTACCGTCAGCTGACGGTACTGAGTTGATCGAGGAAAAATGTCAGTGCACCGCATCTGTAACTTGATCATTGTCAAGAATTAACCATGTTTCCGTGATTGCTGATAAACGGGCTAGATGATCGAGAATGGTGCACACGGCCACTAGTCTGCAACTAAGGTATTATAGGAAGCGAGAGAGGAGAAACTTGGTCTAGAGACTCTAATTTAGGCATGGAGGTCTTTGAAACAAAACTATAATTGTTTATAGTACTGTTTAATAATTGCCTAGGTCAGTGATGAAAAAGCAAGCGCATTTTTCTGACCTTGACGTCGTGCGCGGGCATCAGGCGCTAAGTTTGGAAAGAGGAAGGGTTGTGTATATGAATATGTAGCCTGTTGGATTAAGAAAACAGTGGTGCACAAATTTCAAACGGAACGTGAAATTTTATGTCGTTATTTTTATATGGCTTCAGGAAGGGTTGTGTATATGAATATGTAGCCTGTTGGATTAAGAAAACAGTGGTGCACAAACTTCAAACGGAACGTGAAATTTTATGTCGTTATTTTTATATGGCTTCTTTGTGTTTGATATTATCTATATTGTCTGTAAAACAAAGTACTAATACCAATTTCTTAATATTTCAGTTGTGTTTTAAACGTTAATAACATAATAAAGAGTTAAGAAGAAATATTCACATAAATTCCATAGTAGTATAACTATACTGAAAATGGGTGAAATACATCAATAATGAAAGTGTATCCCCCCCAAAAAAAGATTGATTGAGTATGACATGATAAGTTGGAATTGATATTGATGGTACCTTTAGCCTTATAAAAGTAATCAATAAACTAATCAAAACAATATTATAGTACAAAGCAAAGTTACCTAGGTGCTGTATATGTTTTAAGTGTAACTAATATTCCATAACAAAACTCTTACCGCATTATGCTTGGTTGGCAATTTCCTAACATTAGAATATTAAATTATTTTCTCGAAATCTCCTCAAGCTATAGAGCTTACATTTTTACAACACATGGGCACATATCTTTTGCTTATGATGTAGCAGTAGTTGCTTTGTTAATTCATTTCCTTACAAACAATTTCCATGCGAATATTTTTAAATTTTTCAGTATACTATCTTCAGTAATACGTATTTACGTATATTAGATTTACAAAAACAATCTGTAAGGCTACTAAATAAATAGGCCTATACCTGAAAATTTCACTTTTCTATACGAAAAGTTGAGAAAATATTTCTTTTGAATAAAAAATTAAACTTGTGAAAAATGAGCATTAAAATTAAAACTCACATTCTTATAATGCACTTATACTTCTCAGGCAAATCTAAAAATTAACATGGATACAGTTTTAATAAGTTCTCTTCCCTTTATGTATTGAATCAGTGCTGGCCATCCCTGAATATAACTCGACCAAGCGGCATATACTACCACTTTCGTCTGTCTCTTTCCTTTCCACTGTAAAGCGCCCAGGCTCTCCTGAGCTCTAAAGCGCGCGCTTGCTCCTATGGACATCAATTGACATCACTAGCCTAGGTTGTTATTGTGTTTAATTCAAATGTAAATAAGTAACACCTGTGCAATGTATTAAAACCAAGGAGTTAGAAAGGGAATATAGAGTGGCCAAGTTGTCCTGTACAGCGCTCTTTGCGGTGCCACCGCGAAACACGGCAGATATGAACTAAGCGCCTACCGTTGTAAAAGTTCGTCTGCTTACAACGTTGTGTATACAGGGTAGAGCTACGAAAAAAAAAAAAAAAAAAGAACATGTTGGTTGTATGTGCTGCATATAACTGCAATATCAAAAGGAAAAAGACAACTGATATATCATATTTTAGGTAAATTTTATGAAGTTAAGTCAGTAATTTTGCTAGTTAGCAGCATTTTTTTTTCATGGGTAAATGTGTAACAAAGCCCGGCATACATACCGTGTGTACTACAGTATTTTTCTTTTCTTGCAGATTCTCTTAAAAAAAAGAACTGGTGAAACAGTGGGTAATAAATATGAAATGAGACAAATTGTGTCCCTCCGAGCATAGCATTTTGTGTTCACGACACTTCTTGTGTCCTTCCTTACTGCTTATAGAAACAGACGATGTGCTGTAGCTTATAAAAACTAGGCATATTTCGAAGAAAAACGATAAGCCAAATAAATGGTTCACTAGTAATGGACTTAAACTAAATACGGATAAAACCAGTATGCTACAATTCCGTTTCAAACCCAGTGAAAAACTAATAGCAATAAAATATTAAAATTGTATTTCGACACTCGCATCCAAAATTCCGCAGAACTCTCGGGTAGGCCGTATTGTTGTTAGTATTTTGACTGGAAGGACATGAAAGAACATAATTGAGCACCCACTGCAATAATGGGGTAAGTATGAATGTATTTCGTAACTACTTATTTATTGCACGTGGGTGCTCAATTATACACTACTACTACTACTACTACTAATACTTACTTACTTACTTACTACTTACTTACTTACTTACTTACTGGCTTTTAAGAAACCCGGAGGTTCATTGCCGCCCTCACATAAGCCCGCCATTGGTCCCTATCCTGAGCAAGATTAATCCATTCTATAATTTGACATATCATCATATCCCACCTCCTCAAATCAATTTTAATATTATCTTCCCATCTACATCTCGGCCTCCCTAAAGGTCTTTTCCTCCGGCCTCCCAACTAACACTCTACATGCATTTCTGATTCGCAAGAATACGTGCATGCCCAGCCCATCTCAAACGTCTCGTTTAATGTTCCTAATTATGTCAGGTGAAGAATACAATGCGTGCAGTTCTGTGTTGTGTAACTTTCTCCATTCTCCTGTAACTTCATCCCTCTTAGCCCCAAATATTTTCCTAAGCACCTTATTCTAAAACACCCTTAACCCATGTTCCTCTCTCAAAGTGAGAGTCCAAGTTTCACAACCATAAAGAACAACCGGTAATATAACTGTTTTATAAATTCTAACTTTCAGATTTTTTGACAGCAGACTGGATGATAAAAGCTTCTCAACCGAATAATAACAGGCATTTCCCATATTTATTCTGCGTTTACTTTCCTCCCGAGTATCATTTATATTTGTTACTGTTGCTCCAAGATATTTGAACTTCTCCACCTCTTCAAAAGATAAATTTCCAATTTTTATATTTCCATTTCGTACAATATTCTGGTCACAGAGACATAATCACAATACTTTGTCTTTTGCACTTCCAAACCTATCTCTTTACTTGCTTCCAGTAAAATTTCCTGTTTTCCCTAAGATTGAACTCCTGGGGTCATCCGCATAGCAAGGCTGATGTAACCCATGGAAATTTTCTCTGTTATCCTGGGTTTCCTAATGGCATACTCTAGAGCAAAGTTAAAAAGTAAAGGTGATAGTACATCTTCTTGCTTTAGCCCACAGTGAATTGGAAACGCATCTGACAGAAACTGACCTATACGAACTCTGCTGTATTTCATTGAGACACATTTTAATTAATCGAACTAGTTTCTTGGGAATATCAAATTCAATAATACTACTAATACTAGTAATAATAATAATAATAATATAATAATAATAATAATAATAATAATAACAGTAATAGTAATAATAATTTCAAGGTTTGCCGGAAGGTCATTAAGATGAATTTTTATAATTTGATTAAAATGTAATTGTGACATGTGATGGATTTATTTAAAAATTATCAGTTTTTATTGTGTCCCGTTTTTTACAAAATGTCCCAGGTTTTTAAGTAAAAAAATTGGAAATGTCCCAGTTTTTTTAAATTACATTATGGGAACCCTAGTCTATAAACTCTGTAAAACTCAAGTAGTTTCCGCTTAAATTTCTTCTTAGTTACAGTAGGCGACAGATATTCCAGACGAATCCTAAAAGTGCATTAAAGTTTCATCAGGTACCTTCAAATTGGCGTAAGGTTCATTGTCACAGTTGAAATTGTGTTGTTATTGTTTCTAGGGTCATCAGGGTCAGAATGTCCTGGGATCTCGTCTCCGAATCACACAACTGGATACCCACGACACAGGATACTACAAGTGTGAAGCTAGCAATGGTTTGCACAAGATCGATTCCACTGGCATTCTCCTAGTGAAGATGAACCGCTGGGGTGAGTGCAAGGCTGTGTTGCTCATGGAAATTTTCTTAGTTATTATGGGTGTTACATGTTGGAAAAGGCGCGTCATATTAAACATCTATGAATGTAAGTAAATGTCCGTATTTATAATTGAGAGCCAGGGAGTTCAAGATTTCATGCTTCCTTCATCCAGGCACTAGAAAGAAGTGTTGAGCAGCACGCTCTGTCCACCTTCACTCCTTCTGAGAAAGACGCTGTATTCAGTTTTCTGAGGGGATCTATATGAAGGTTATTTTTTTTGTCTTACAGAATTATCTGTAATGGAGAAAGATTCGATTCAGTGCGGTGAGTTGAACTTCGGCATAGATCAGTGGTTAGAGCACTCAGTGTGTAGAACTGGGAGTCCCGGGTTCGATCCTCGGCGCCGAAGCGAATTTTTCTCCATTAATAACAGATGGTAACCATCGCAGATAATTCTGTAGTATAAAAAAATTAATCTTTATATAGATAATTCGCTTAACAGTGCAAATACTGTAGGAGTCCCGGCCGCCACGTCACTCAAATGAGTGCGCTCTTTGTGTGCTATATATACAGGGTGAATCATAAGTACGTTTGGAAAACGCGTCAACGTGCTCCAGGATCAAAAATAAGAGCAATTCCTTATATGAAAATTTGACGGAAAATATCGTGACGTTAATTTCCGTTCTTTTTTCGATATGAGTGGCGTTTTTAGTTCTAATGAATTTGGTATTCCAATATGTAACAATTCACACCTGTGGAGTAACGGTCTGACCGCGAAACCAGGCGGCCCGGGTTCGAATCCCGGTCGGAGCAAGTTACTTGGTCAAGGTTTCTTACGGGGTTTTCCCTCAACTCAATATGAGCAAATGCTGGGTAACTATCGATACTGGACCCCGGACTGATTTCACCGGTATTATCACTTTCATTTCATTCAGACGCTAAATAACAACACACTAAAAAAACTAAAAAAATAAATACATAAGAAGATTTTTCTATGAATTTTCTGTTGTGAAACTCTGTCTTAAAACGTTCTCTTTTATTGATACACGAAAAAAATTTAAACCACATTAACATAACAGGAATATACATTTTTAGACTCTAAAACATCGAAATAGGTCAAAATAGGGGTTTTAGCACCATACCATCCCTTCCAAACGTTCATATTTTATATAAAAGTGAATAGCCTATATTTAATTAGTTTTAGTCTATCCCTATACAGAAAATAGGCGTTTAACCTAAAACCCGAGTTTTGCTAATTACATAAAACTTTGTATTCCTTTCCCACATGTTTTCAACAAATCTTAGAGGCATCATTCCTTACGTAAAATACAAGATTGTATTCGTTCTCACTGATCTAGCGTTCCGGTTGCATGCTGGCTATTAGAACGGAAGTCCGCGGTTTAGACCCGCTGAGGGAGATGGATTTTTAAAAGGCGATGTAAATGTATAATGTCTTCCTCCGGGAGATAAGGCCAGTTTTGATAGAAATAAGCATTATATTACGACATTACGTGATAATATTTAGTCTCCAGTTTTTAGATCACAAAATTAATGACCATCAGTCTCTTTCGTGGGAAATCATCATTTGTGAGCCATTCAGCTGTGAAGGCTGGAACAATAATATAGTGATTTTTTACTTATTTACGATTGTATCTACCACTGCCTTAAGCCCTTTGCAAATATTTTACTGAGATGTGTTTCTTTTGTCTTCCTACAGGACGGATCAACTCACCTGCCGACATCCCTAATTTCTCACCAGTGTTTCCAAACTTCCCAGGACTGCTAGATGGGTACGTGAACATCGAATATATACTATATCTACGTCACGACGAAACCTACATTCTGAGATATCGTATAAGTGTATATTTAAAGGCTCAGCTCATACATTTTTCTGTAATAATTAAAAACCTAAGTAATTATTTAATTTTCATTTTAACGTGCTTAAATGTCATATTTTGGCATTAATTTCTTATTAGATGGACTCCACTCTCTCTTAATTTCACTTCGAAATAGTAATAATAATAATAATAATAATAATAATAATAATAATAATAATAATAATAATAAATTTATTTGTATACAGATTTCTAATGTTTACATCAGAGTGCTGCATTGGAGTTAAATCGCTCGCTTGAACTCGGTCGAGTGTCGCACCCTCGAGTGAGATACGATCGGTCGTGATACGCTCGTAAGGAACACGAAGCACAGTACAAGGTCATCTCACCGACATATCTTATCTTGTATGGAAGGCGACAGATAAGATACACAGATGTTTTGTTCACACGGTAAAAATAAGGCTTTATTTTCTGCGTTTATGACAAACGTTTAATGGAACAGTTAATGGAACGTACCAAAACAGGAACATGAAGTTATAAATAAAATAGTATGAAAAACTTCGATATACAGTTATTATTGCTAATTAATAATTATTTAATATTTGATTTACCACATATATAATATGATAGATCCATACATAGTGTTCCGCCTATATACTGACACAATGTAGAAACGTTTTACAAAATATTATTGATATAGCAGTAGATTAATAACAATATTAGTACAGAGATAACGTCACAGAAAATATAATAAAACGAATAATCATGCTGCACAACTGGTACAGACGCAAAGATTGATAAACTAATTATTAGAGATTATTATTATTATTATTATTATTATTATTATTATTAGCTATTACTAGAAAACTTGATACAGTTCTTGCACTATCTTGATTGTATTCTCCGTTTATAATAATTACATTTACATCCAATAACACCTATCAGATGTGGCAAAAACAAAATCACTCCTGTGTGGAAAAAAAAAAAAACATTTACCTAAAACATTTATATTACATTTTAAAGCAAGTTTTGTAGTTGTACTATGGATAGGTTAGTTAAACACTGCAAAGTTTTGAAATGATAAACATCTATGATGTTACTACACAGTTCATCACTGTAACAAGAACGAATGTCTGACGCTCGGCTTATACTGTTCGAGGATTTATCGCTCGTGACAATTTTACCCATCATGCATGTGCGCTACCTATCGGAGTATGCTATGAACTACTTGGCGCTCGAGCGAAAACGTCCGATGCAGACCTCTGGTTTACATATCTTTCTGTGCCTAAAGTCTTAAAGTCTTATTCTTGCACTCCACTCTTCTCTGTCCATCAAATCCATGTCGTTCAATCCGCACTTTTTCATCCCTCTCCTGATCTCTTGTAACCATGAATTTCAAGGTCTCCCTTTCCTTCTTCTCCATTCCAGCACCATTTTAGATAACCTTTCTTCTGGCATTCTTCTCATATGCTCGTACCAGGTCAACTCCTTATATCTCACATAATCCAAAACAGAATGTTGAATGTTCAGTTCATTTCGTATAACTGTATTTCTAATTTTTTCTAATTTCGACTGTCTCGCTGATCCTCTTAAAAAAGTCCATT